>CAJGYO010000008.1:25203102-25644157 GCA_904845875.1 Miscanthus lutarioriparius
TGGGCAACCACTAGCTACCACCAATTATGCAGCCCATAGGTTTGGATAACGCAAAGTAATCGGGGGCTGCCAAAATAAATGGTGCCGTCCCATTCACCAAAAGATGGTTCCGTGCAGGGAAAACCAAACATCATTGTGCTGCGTGGAAAATGCATTCACGTCCAGTCAAAAGCTCATCGATCCCCTCCTTTTACTGCAGTTTTGTTCGGCAAAGTAGCAATATGAAAACATTACTGCAGTCACCTGCAGCATGTCTCAGGTCTTGTTTAGTTCTTTTACACCCTATTTATTGAAGTATTAAATATAGATTAAAAATAACTAATTGTATAATTTACGAGACGAATTTTTTAAGCCTAATTAATTCATGATTTGATAATATGATGCTACAGTAATACATGTATTAATGGGAACAACAGATGTAGAGCTGGAAAGAACCTGATTGGGTAGCTAAAGACATTGTTCTCTGCTAAGAAACGCAAATTTGTTTATCAGCCCACTTGTTGGTGTCTGGTCTGTAGCCCGTCTCAATCAGGGTGCAGTGCATGATGGGCGCATGGATGCCACCTCGACGCAGACGGCTTTCAATTCTGTGGGTCCCACGATCCCCCCCACCTCCATGGCTCCGCCACCACCACTCTTCCGTGGGGCCCACGGCCGGGAGCCCGGGAGCAAGGAGCCAAGGACTGACAGGTGATCGTCGATAACGATAAGCAGCCAGCTGCCGCACCAGAGACCCGCCAACCGTAACGTCCCTTTAACGCCTCCGCGAGAACGTTTCGTCCGCGGCCGGGGGGGCTTTTCCGGACGGCCAAAGTACTGTCGCCCGCGTCGATCAATGGCGGGCCTGCGCGTCGCTGTCCGCGCGGCTACGGCCAATCGCGGCCGTTTGTTTGATACGTAGACCTGACTATAAAGGCCGCACCGCTGCGCGGCCAAAGAAATGACCGGTTCGCCCCTGTGGCAGTGAGTGGCCGGGCCGTCGTCCCCTTCCCCTCGCTTTTCACGTTAGAATCAGACGGTGACGTGACGGAAGGGGACGGGGAGCCAGGCCGTTTGTTTGATACGTAGACCTGACTATAAAGGCCGCACCATACGTGCGTGGATGATCCGGCTATCGCGCCCCTGTTTTGGTTTATGGTTTTGGTTTTGTGGCCCGTACGGCGGAATATGGCTTTATTATTGAGCAAGTGGAGTAGTTAATAAAGAAAGGTTGTGCTGCTTAGTACTAATTTCATATCTCTCAACTGGACTTACAATCATGGTGTTTCCATAATACTGATTTCTTTACCCTGGGCCATGCACTATGCCTTTCTTTTACTCAAATCAAGATTCTTTAGGACCTTGCACTTGCAAGGATTATAAAAAGGTCTACCTGAGCTGTGCTACTTTTGAAGTGCTGTTCTTTTAGCTTGAGCCTGCAACATTTCGCAAACACAAGGTGGTTTTGTTGCAAAATTCCTCGACAATGACTCATAATAAATGAGAGTTATTTATCTTTCACAACTGTTGTTCCCATGGTTTCATATACAAGGTTTTGTAAAAGCATAGTGGTTTCTGTTACAAGATTATTCCTAAGACATGACTCTTAATAAATGAGAGTATCCTTGTTTCTTTCGAACATAGGCAAATCGTTCTTTGGAAGTTGAGCAAACTCGTAGATATAGCTATCGCCTTTTTGCTACTTCCTCTATTCTTTTTTACATATCACATTAGCTTTGTCCTATATCAAACATTAGGGAAAATGGTGTTCTTGCCCTTATGCAGGAGTCCAATTGTGATTTTGCCTTTGTTTTTTCAACTTTGTGATTTTGCCCTTGCTATTTTGAATTGAATCATCCATTTGCCCATGGTTTGGATGTTGTCAGATGGTCATGGAATAAATGAATTAAAAAAATTCAAAATCTGAAAAAAAAAACAAAGGCAAAAAGACCAAATTGCCCCTTATCCTTATATTCAGCCTCCATAAGGAAACTGTGCCTTTCTCACGGGCCGGCTGCATCGACTAGGGCGTCGGGGGCAACCGGCGACTGCGGCGTTGGCAGCGCGCGGTGCGGCAACGCCTCCCGACGGCAGGGCTTGGCACGTGGCCCGCGGTGTGGGGGCGCGCGAGGGCCGCGGGGCTTGGCATGCGACGCACGGTGCGGGGGCTTCGGGCGTGCGGCGCTCGGGCGCGGACGTGCGGTGGCCGGCGTACGGTGGCAGGCGGCGGCTCTCATCCGGTCCTCGTCCTTCCAAATCTCGGAGGCCGACGGGCTGCTGCGGGGCGGCGCCGCGTTGGGCGGCTGGCAGCGGGTGGCTAGTTGCGCTGCGCGCCTGCGCCTGGCCGCTGGCCCGTGTGCGGCTGGTCAGGGCGTCCGGCGTCAGGCTGGACCGCGGGAGGCACGGCCGGGGGGCTCGCGGCGCGGCGGGCGCTACGGTGGGTGCCGCTGGGCGGGCGTCGCGGCATGGCCGGCGAGCGCGCTGCGTGGCGGGTGCGCAGGCACGCAGCTCCCTCTCTCACCTCTGCCTCTCGCCACCGCTTTGCTTGCTCGCTCTCCTTCTCCGCCGTCGCTGCGCTCTTCCTTTGCTCTACCCTCTCTCCCTCTCCGCTCCACCCCACCGGACCGACGCCGACGCACAGCTGCTCCGCTCGCTCTCTCTCTACCTTGCTCCCTCCTCTCTCCCTTTCCTCGCTCCCTCTCTCTCACACTTTCTCTCTGCCTCTCCCGCGACCGAGCCAACAGGGGGATGAGGACAGACCGAGGCCGTTCGCCCCAGGCCATGTCGTCTTGGCCAATGGACGGGCGACACCTCACCTTACTGGTCCCGCTTGTCATTGGTATAGAGACCCACCCCCTCTCTCTTTCTCTCTCTGTAGACCCGGTCTTCGTAGACCAAAGGGAGAAAGAGGACAGGTCTATAGATCGGTGCACAGGCACAGTGCCGGTCAGCTCTGACTGGCCACACGCGTCAGACTCTAAAGCCGCAGGGGAAATGCTATGTGCACACAGGGGAAAAAGTCTAATTCTAAATCAGGGCAAAATCACAATTAGGCATAAAACAAGGGGCAAAATCGCATGGGCATTCATGTCTTTTGTACAAAGTTTAACACCGTTAGGGGTGGATGACGGAGCAGGGGCAAACTGGTGCTTCGTGAATGGCACAGTAGGGGAAATTCACAAAGTCAAAAATAGGGGCAAAATCATAATTTCGATACAAAACAAGGGTACAAATGCAAGAGCCCCCAAACATTACTATCTTTGACCATCTATTTTAAAAGATTCTTATAGTTTCACAACATAAAAATTATGGATTATGAAAGTATTTGTCATAGTGAATCTAAAAACATAAATTTTATGTCATGAATTTGTATATTTTTAAAAAAAATTAATGGTCGAAGATACAAATGTTTGGCTTAGGATAGACCTAATAGACATGTAAATAAAAACATATGGAGTATAAGTTTTATATTTATAGTGGGAGCTTTCATTTAATTATTGTGCTATTGTTTTGGCACTAATAAACTCTATATCTATAGACAGGGGCGGAGCCAGCCCCATTCCATGCTGTCACTAGACAACAATAATTTTCTGTGATTTCCATTGCAAATTGATGTTCATATGTGAAGGTGATCCATGATATAGTAGAGGTGATATCAATAAATTTTTGGGTTGGATCCGCCCCTGTCTATAGATATAGCTCACATATATCTTCTTCACACCGAATATATTAATTATTGGTTGCAAACAATTATATACTTAGTAGAAATATTAAACAAAAACAAATATATATACTCACTCCATTTGTTTTTTATGGGCGACATTTAATTTGAGCGTCCAAAATGATGCTTTGATGATTAGCAATTAGTCCAATATTACATGGGTTATATGCCACAAAATTGATATATTTTAGTTCATATTTAAAAAGCACTGTCTAATGAATATAATTGCGTTCAATTTACTAAAGCCCCCTAAAAACAAACTGTAGTACTAGAATATTTCTCCACCTTCTGGATGACTGTGCCTTGATATCTGTACACCTCTGATATCATCCATGATGCACTCACTCTACCTTGCAATGAAGTAACTAGACATTTCTGGTTAATGCTACGTTGGCAAGAAGAAATCGGATGATTAGAGTTTTTTTTTTCAGTTTCATGATGCCTGAATGGTCAGCTCACGTGCAATTCAGTGGTCAAGAAAGCTCAACCCAACATGCACAGAGCACCAAAAAAGTCGGAGGAAAAAAAACCGCCGTGAACCCAAAAAAAAGAGAAAATGTTTTTGTATTGGGTATTGGTGAAGTCAATGGAGAATTCCACCGTCCCATTGCATTCCTCCGGTCAGTTGTACAAATTTGAAAGAAACGTCGACAAGGTAAAGCAAGATAAGCGATTAACAATCTTATATTATGCTACGTACCCATGTGCCGTGCGTGACGGCTTAATATTCCGGGAGTTTCAACGTATCACCACGACTGCCGCTCTGGATGACGTCAGACGTGACGCTATCACGCATGCCGGCTGGTCCCTGTCGCGTGAGAGCAACGCACGATGGTGCGCCGGTGTCTCGGTGAGGCTCCGTTAGACGCCATTGGCTGGCCGATGATGGGCTTTGGGAGTTCGAGCTAGCTGTACCGATTGACTTGGGGAGCCACGCACGGAGAAAAAACGGAACCAGACGAGCCAGTTTCTGGGAGCCGGCCGGCCGAACAGCGAAGATGCCAATGATTATTCCATTTCCCCCTTCTTCTTGATGAGAGACGATCGATTCGGGAATTCAAATCACGCACACGAACACACGCACATGGACATGGCTGCTACGAGTACGTTTTCAGACTTTGGGGGCAGGCATTGTTTAGTTCCTTCTCAAAGTTTACTTACTATCAAATCGGATGTTTGACATATGCATGAAGTATTAAATATAAACTAAAAAAATAACTAATTACATATATTGCGATTAATTTACAAGACGATTTTTTTAAACCTAATTAGTCCATGATTTGACAATGTGTTGATACAGTAAACCTTTGCTAATGACGGATTGATTAGGCTTAATAATTTCGTCTCGTGGATTACTGAGAACTTCTGTAATTTGTTTTATTATTACTATTCGAACACTCCCTGTGACACTTGATGTGACATCCTAAACTTTACTCAGGCCATGTTTAGATTGCAAAAAATTTCAACCCGATGAATAGTAGCATTTTCGTCTTATTTGGTAAATATTGTCTAATCGTGGACCAACTAAGCTCAAAAGATTCATCTCGTGATTTCCAACTAAACTGTGCAATTAGTTATTTTTTTTATCTACATTTAATGCTCCATGCAAACGGCTAAAAATTAATGTGATAGAGAGAGAGTGAAAAAACTTGGAATTTAGAGGTGATCATTAGATAAGCATATACTGCTACTGTCAAAGCATCTTCGTGTTGTGTGGTCCTAGCTGCGATGCTTGTCGTCCTCCTCCTCCCGTGATCAATGAATGCCCGCGCAGGCGCAGCCTGCAGCCTTTGACAAAGCACGCGTACGTAGCGGCTTACGAGGAGTACGTGCTAGAATTATCGATCAAAGCATGCAGCAAAACAAGGAGCAAGTTGCCGGTTCCTTCGACGAAGTGGTGTCGTGCAGGGTTTGTTGACACGGATCATTATAGTTCATTATCATCTGCAGACGGTCACATTCATTGGGAGACTCTGATAAGCAAGGTGCTACAAGTTGCTAGGCCGCGAGATGGCGTCTCGTACGTCTATGTCGTCGAGTCAATAAGGCTGATGGAATGTAAGAAAATCCGTGCGTGTCAAATTCAGTCCGTTGAAACCTAGATCCTCAAGTGATGAATGAAATGATGAGATTTTCTTCGGCTGAATATACGAAGTCCAGGAGGTTGTCTAGAACGCGATCGCCACGGAACTGATGGTTAATTAAACGCCTGTCCCTCTTTTTCAGACTTGCAGGCGATGAGCGTACGTAGGGGAAAAGCTGCGTGTCTTCGTATCACATAAGCAACTCTGCCTCTTAACATTAGTACATGTACCAACAACTTTGAATCGGTCTACTCTTCATTTCTTAAAGATGGATTAAAAGAATATTTAATCGGTAAACCTTGGGTTCTTGGCTGCGTCGCTAAGCCAGATTTTCCACGCTTGGCCGCACGCAGCACGACATTCAGCCTGTTCGGTTAGCTGGTTCGTATCATTGCTGGTTCGTGAAGAAGTACTGCTGGCTGATTTATGAGAGAAAAATACTGTTTCGACTAGAAATTTATGATCTTTTATGATAAGACACATTCAAACGAACGAGTTGATTAGCCATCAGGCAGGCAGATCGCGCAGTGCCCAAATCCTCTCGGCCCGGATGCGGCATCTCGCTGTGGGCGCCGCTGCAAGTGGTTTTACGCCATTTCGACGAAATTACACGAGCAGGCCACTGCCAGTTCGCCACGCCCAGCGACCGGACAAGATTTTCGGCGCGTGTTGACGCCCGGTCGTTTACGCAGACACCGGGCGCGGACGCTGACCGCACCTCCGAGCTGCGCCCTTCCTGGAAACGCCCGCCGGCCACAGGGCAGCAAAACCACAGCCACGCTATCCAACCGTTCGCGCTCCTTCTGGATCTGTATCTGAATTTTCAAGAGCAGTACCAGGATTTAGCAGAAAATGGGACTGCAAGTGAAAACCTACACGGTAGGAGTGCTGGAGAGCCCACGGCCCACCCCTCGATGAGGAGCCCTAGAGGAGGCAACCTTGTCGATGGATTTTTTTCCCCTCTCCTTCTGGATCTGAATCTGAAGGCAAAACCTTTGTGCTGTCAATGGAGATTTAGCGGGAAGCCCTAGAGGTGGCGACGTTTTTAGTCTCGAGCCCATTGGATCAATATTATTCATTAACACAGTAATGGATCTTCATGTGCATCTGCTGCATACCGCACGAGTCTACGCTCCGTTCCATTCGCGGCTTGTATCCGGTATCTTTGTAGTATTGCACAACTCTCCATGAGTCAGTCCATAGTCAGCCCAGCGGAAGGAACCTCCTCTCGCTGACGTGACAACCGGGATGGAATCACGGGCGACGCTATGCATTGCTTGAGCGACTCCAGTCCAGGCGAATTCCTTGCTTGAGGAGGATTCCAGTCATCCGTTCGTTCTCACATGGGCCTAGTTTCGTGTCAGGTCATATATGTTTTCGGCTAAAAAATATTTGGAAACTGGGCCGCACCTCATACCCGTGGAACGAGCTAGCCAGCGGCCCAAAAATATTTGGATGAGGTGGACATCCCACACAAAAAAAATAAATCTCCACTATATGAAGTGCGGCCCAGTTTTCATTTCTTCTTCCTTCTTTCTTTTTTAAATATATAAAGCCTTATTTGCCTCACTTGCTCACTCACTCACATACACACAAGGCTTTTAGGAGAAATAGATCTAGATGAAAAAAAAGTGTTTTAGACAAAAGGACACTATGGATCCTCAAGAAAAGGTGTATAGCATTGTGACGAATGGAACCAACAATGGCTCCTGGACAGGCATGTGTATAGCGTTACGATGGATCCATAAATATTTTAGAAAAAAAGGAAACTATGGATCCTCAAGAAAAGATGCAAGATGGTCTAAAAATATAATTTTACGAAGGGCCATGGAAGGAACAGAGTAGTCTATGGAATGCTTCCACACCGATTTTATAAGAAATAGAACTCACCAGAGAAAATTAAATGTTAGGTTGATTCAGTCGACAAATATTGCACGCCCGAGGGATAAAGAGTGGGAAAATGAATGAGAGGAAGATTTAAGCCAAGAATTTAGTTAACGGTAGCTACATGAAGATAGTTCTCATTAATGCTGGACAAAAAACTCGAAGCTCATTAGCTCGCTCGGCTCGTGGCTGACTCGGCTTTGTTCGGCTTGGCTCGTTATGATTTTGGAAAGAAAGAACCAGATTTTTCTTCTTTTTTTATTAACATTAAGAAAAAAGAATATAATTAAAATGGAATTGGCAATATAATTTATATGCACTTTTGAAATGAAAGAAAAAGGAAGGATTTTTTGTAATCGTTACTCACCGGAACGCCCCCGCCGTGGCAGCAGGGTACCCGCCGACGTGGTCCGACCTCGCTGCAGCGTTCCGGTTCGCGCTTCCTTCGCCCGGCGCTTCGCGTTCACCCCTAGGTAAGGGTCGGCTTTGTAGTAAGGGTGGGGAGGGTCTGCTGTGGCCGGCGTAGCCGCCGGTGCCAGCGCCGCCGCGCCGGAGCGCACGCGCGGATGTTGGGGGTATCGTTGTTGTGAAGGAAGGTTTTTCTGAGGGCGTATCCGTAAAACAATAGACTAGCGGAACAGTGCGCTTAGCGCTCGCGGGAATACAGAGTAGTCCGGGGCTGCTTTTGCATATTGGCAGGCGCGCGCGGGTCCTCCCCGCCGCGGGCCGTCGTTGCAGACTGGGCCACGCCCCCGCGTGGGCCGCGCCGTGCGCGCGCATTGCGCCAGGGTGGGCCGAGCCGCGCGAGTTGGGCCGCAAGTTAGAAATCGGTTTCTTCAATTTCCAGTGAAGTATAAATGCTTATTTAATTTAGTTATGAGCTGAGCTTTGATGAATTGTAGTAAATTCTGTAGACGTCCAAAAATAGTGAAACCAAGTTTGTTAGGTTCACAAAAATGTTATCTATCTATTAGTGTAGCTAGATTACAGTTAGCTATGACAATGGTAGGTTTATAAATTCAAACTAGATAGCTAGTATTATGTAGCGTAATATTTGTAGGAATTTTTGTGGTAAATTGGTGTTAGCTATAGCTATGAAAATTTTACAGTAGACTCACTAGATTATTATGTGCTTGCTGTAAATTTTGTAGCCCTAGATTAGGTTGCTAAATAGAGTAGCTATTATCCTTGCTTTATCCTATATAGCGTAAATCAGCATTAGGAGTAAGAATATCTGTAGTTGCTATAATAATGTAGGTCATACTTCATACTTGTTATTGGTAACAATAGATAACTTAGTACCGTGGTCGGTAGCACTAGATTAGTAGTTAAACAGATGTACTTTTGTTTTAAGAGCTGTTGTTGCTATGTTACTAAGTATTGCATCATCATGTCATACATGTAGATCACGAGTTGGTTGAGTTCGTGCTGGTAGACGAACAGGAGTACGAGGAGGTCATCGAGGAGTACGAGGAGGAGGTCCTCGTGTAGGAATGGTGCTAACCTTGCTGACCCGTCGCCTGCCCAAGGCAAGCCCCGGTGCATAACCCCTATTTTATGATCACTGGATATATATATATGATGTGCATTTAAGTTACAGGAATTTTATGGAAACTACATGCATAAATATATCTACCTATGAGTCCTACTAGTACAGGTCGAGTAGCTACTACGCTCAGGATATCGGTAGCATGAGTAACCTGCCGTTACTCACAAGTAAGTGATAAATATGATCACTCATGATAAACTATGTAAAGGTAAATGGTGATCGGACAAGGATATGATTTGGGTATTGGTGGATGTAAAGGGTTGTGTCCTGCGGGCAACAGGGTATAGCTCGGTTACACTCGGTTACACTTTTTCCCTGTCTGTGTCGATTAAGGACCGGTCGTTGCATATGGCTCTAGGCAAGTCACAGATCTATTGTCCCTAGCACATACTTGGGTATGGGCGCAGGGAAGGCTTGTTGCTCTCTTGTCGTGGATCCGGCTCTTTCCGGACCGACTTATTGGAGGCGGAGATGGTGGAGGTCATTGCATCGCACTGAGTTCGGGACTCAGGAGTGGGGGCTTGGAGTCCAAGTTTAGACGAGGACCTAGACACCTAGGACATGAGAGTAATGGGTTGGTCTTGTTTGTACCTGGGGTACAAGCGGGGCGTGTGTCTTTGGGGCACCTAGTTGGGCACATTGATTCACGAATCATCGGGAAATTCGGTATGGCTCGTCTGCGTTTTAGCACCGTAGTAAGAACTGAAAGTTGAAAGGAGAAGAAATGAAACTGATTGCTCAACTCTTGCTTGAAAATAGAACATGTGCTTATATAGACTGGCTAGATGATAACTTAATACGGCTGATAAATAATAACAGAAATAAGGACTCACTATTAGTATTGCTTTCTGTCAAAATAAACCAGCAAACCATAAAGCTTCTCATATTCCTTGAAGTTGGGAAATTATTCCCACTAGTCGGATAAGTCTTGCGAGTACATTGTGTACTCATGGTTTATTTACCCCTGTTGTAGGTCACATTTGAGGAGTACTTTGTGTGGAGGATTCTTCTGGTGGGCTCAGACAAATCCTGGTTCTTATCGCTAGATGTTTATTTTAAATTCTGCTATTTATCATTCTGTACTCTGACATTTGATAATGTAATAATGTAATTTCTAAGAAACTCTGATGTATGAAATGGATCTGTATTGTAACTTGTTTGCATTATTGGATCCTTGGAAAAAATGTGGATCTTTCGGGTTCTCCCTTGGGGTGTGCCCGATGGATACCGCTCGCTGTAGCCGCTTTCGGGGTGCTTAGTGTCTGGTGGAAGACGAGCACCTCTATAAGCGTGTTATTGAGGGCGGTTCTGCCACAGCCCTAATCTTGTAGAATGTTCTGTTAGAATCTTCCTGCTTTTCTCCCTCATTATTTTTGCGAGTTTTCTGTATGATCATAAGGGTGGTAAATACACCCATTAGTTGTGTAAAAGTGGGATAGCATGTTTAAAATTGCCCTATATTATAAAATTGAGTGTGTTGCCACTCACTTGTGTAATATGTTTATTAAAATAAAGTTAAGTAAGTAGATAGGTTTGTTTAGTTGAGTGTTGGATCGTTCATGCATCATGTCATTAATTAATCTTTTGTTTACTTTTCCCCTTGCTAGTAGTTGGGTTAAGTATGTTGCTAATCCTACTCATGCTATCTTTCTTTTCTCCCTATGCTGTTCTACCTATCTATGAGAAATCTGGTGTCTGATGATCATTCTTACCTTACAGTATGAGTACTCGTTCTAGAGCTACAAATACAGATAAAACTGGCATGTCACATGGTCGTGCCAACACAACTGATCCGCCACAAGCACCAACCTTAGACGATATAGTTGCTGCTCTGGTGAACGTCAACGCCGGTAATGCGCACATTCTCCAAACTTGGGCGCAGTATGGAGTACCTGTTACTCAGGGTCGTCCGGATCCTGAAGCCGACAACACTTATGTTGACTTTCTAAAAACTAACCCTCCTATTTTTCTTAGAGCTGAAGAACCTTTAGAGGTAGTTGACTGGATCCAAACTATAGAGCAGAAGTTTAGCCTTATCCGCTGTTGTATGTTCAGAAGACTCTGTTTGCAGCATAGCAACTCTAGGGCCCTGCTGGTGCCTGGTGGGAAAGCTTCCTTGCAACCTAGCTAGAGGTATATAAGGTTCCATGGGCTGAGTTTTGCGCTGCTTTTTGGGTACGTTATGTTCGTGCGGGTTTGATAGAGATGAAGATAGAACAGTTTCTCAAGTTACAACAAGGAGATTAGAGTGTGATGGAGTACTTGAGCAAATTTAACCGTTTATCACAGTATGCCTCAGAATATGTCCGTACTGATGCCGATAAGAAGCTTTGGTTTGTATGTGGTCTCAACACCAAACTATAGACTATGCTGACCGTCTGCGCCACTACTAGTTATAATGAGATTATCAGTATTGCCATTTCTTCCGACGACAAGTACCGTTAGCATAAGGAGGCAAAGAAGAGAAAGAATGTACCTGTAGAATCCTCTGGTGGCGTTACTCAACATCAGAGGATTATCTGTCAGCCTGTCCATCATTCTCCCTACTGTCCACAACAGCCGAATACCCTTGGTGTTCGTCTCGCTAATCCACCAGATAATAACTACCCATGCTACAACTATGGCCAAACTGGGCATTATGTTCGGGATTGTCAGTTGCCCAAATAGGCCAAGGTTCCAATACCTCTAGTGTATCCACAACAAAATATTCCACAGAGTGTTCAAAAGAAAAGAGCTGTTCCAAAATTTGGTCGAGTTTATTATACTCGGACTGAAGTTATCCCAGAAGGTGAACCTATAATGATGGGTCTGTTTTCTATTGCCAACCAACCTGCAATTATATTATTTAATTCTGGTGCATCACATACTTTCATCAGTAGATCATTTGCCATGGATCATCAGTTACCAATGGAAACTATGGAGGATAGTTTATGTGTACAGTCCCCTGGTGGATGACTGGTTACTAAGGAAGTGGTATATCAGATACCTATAGATCTAGTTGGGCATACCTTTCCTACCAATCTGATTGTTCTGAAGGGTCAGGATATAGATGTGATCCTTGGTATGAATTGGTTATATTAGCGGAGAACTATTATTGATACACTGCATAGGGTCATATAGTTGAACTCTCCTGATAGCAGTTCTAAGTTGCTTATTCGCTTACCTACTCCAAAAAGGGCAGTAGAAAGATTATGTGAAACCACTGTTAAGGAAGTGATAGATATTCCGGTAGTATGAGGGTTTCTGGATGTATTTCTAGATGATTTACCTGGTTTACCTTCAGACCGAGATGTAGAGTTTGTAATTGAGCTAAATCCCGATACTGCTCCAGTATCCAGAAGAGCTTATCGGATGCTGCCGAAATAGTTAGCAAAGCTTAAGATTCAGTTGTAGAATTGCTTGACAAAGGTTATGTCAAATCGAGTTCATCACCGTGGGGATGTCCTGCAATCTTTGTGAAAAATAAGGACAAAACTTTGAGGCTATGTGTTGATTATCTTCCATTGAATGAAGTAACTATCAAGAATAAGTATCATCTTCCTCGCATTGATCTACTTTTTGATCAACTAGCGGGAGCTAAAGTGTTCTCTAAGATCGATCTCAAATCTGGTTATCACCAAATAAAGATCCGTTCAGAAGATATTTCAAAGACTGCTTTCACTACCAGATATGGTCCGTATGAATACCTAGTCATGTCCTTTGGTCTAACTAATGCTCCATCTCACTTTATGTACCTGATGAATTCTATTTTCATGCCAGAGCTCGATAAGTTTGTTGTTGTCTTCATTGACGATATCCTGATATACTCCAAAACCAAAGAGGAACATGCAGAACATTTACGCACCGTTCTAAGCCATATGAGAGAACACCAGTTATATGCCAAGTTTAGCAAGTGTAAATTCTAGCTCGATGAAGTGCCATTCCTTGGGCATGTTCTGTCTACCGAGGGTGTTGCTGTAGACCCTGGCAAAGTGAGAGATATTCTTAATTGGAAACCACCTATCTCTGTTCACCAAGTTCGCAGCTTTCTTGGAATGGCGGGATATTACCGTCATTTTATTTCTGACTTCTCGAAGATATCCAAACCTATCACTAAGTTGTTAAAGAATCAAGTTAAGTTTGTCTGGTCATCTGAATGTAATAAAGCTTTTGAAACCTTGAAGAAACTTCTGACCATCGCTCCAGTTCTAGCTCAGTCGAATATTGAAAAGCCATTTGATGTGTACTGTGATGCATCTAGTATTAGTATTGGGTGTGTACTGATGTAAGGAGATTGAGTTATTGCTTATGCTTCCAGACAGCTCAAGCATCATGAAGAACATTATCCTACACATGATTTGGTGTTAGCTGTTGTTGTTCATGCACTTAAGATCTAGCGTCATTATCTGTTGTGTAGTAGTTGTCATATCTACACTAATCATAAGAGTTTGAAGTACATCTTTACACAATCTAAATTGAACATGCGCCAGAGAAGATGGTTAGAATTAATCAAAGATTATGATTTAAAAGTTCATTATCATTCGAGCAAAGCAAATGTGGTTGCGGATGCTGTCAGTCGGGCGAAGCAATTGTCTGACAGTAAGGCCGTTTGATAGCACTCTGTGTCAGGAAATGGAAAGGTTGAATCTAGAGATTGTTTCACAAGGGACTTTAGCTAATATTATAGTTGAATCCACTATTTAGAGTCAAATTGTTACTGCTTAGAAAGGAAACAAAGGAATAGCTCATATCAGAGAGAGAGAGAGAGTTGTGACTGGAAAGGCTCCATGTTTCTGGATTGATGATGGAGTTCTTTGGTTCAAGAATCGTCTGGTAGTATCAAAAGTTCCTGAGTTACATCAACAAATCCTCGAAGAAGCTCACTTGTCCAGATTCTCTATTCATCCAGGAAGTAGTAAGATGTATTAGGATCTAAAATAGAGGTTCTGGTGGACCAAAATGAAAATAGAGATTGCTCGATATGTTGCTAAGTGTGATACTTGTCAGCGAGTGAAGGCTATCCATCTAAATTCCGTAGGGCCATTGCACCCTTTGCTAGTTCCATCTTGGAAGTGGGATGACATCAGTATGAATTTTATGGTTGGTTTACCCAAGACATCCAAAGGTTTTGATTCCATTTGGGTCATTGTCGATCGTCTCACAAAACTAGCTCACTTCCTTCTAGTCAAGTTGAAATATCTAGCTATGAGTTACGCCAAGTTGTATATTGATCATATCATGAGCCTTCATGGGGTACCTAAGACCATCATTTCTGATAGAGGTACCTAAGACCATCATTCGCAATTCAGCTTATCATCCTTAGACCGAAGGACAGACTGAAAGAGTCAACCAGATTCCAGAAGATATTTTGAGATCATGTGTTCTCACTTATTCAGCTAAGTGGGATGAATGTCTACTGTTAGCAGAGTTCTCTTACAACAACAGTTATCAAGAAAGTATTAAGATGACACCTTTCAAAGCTCTTTATGGTCGAAGGTGTAGAGCCCCACTAAATTGGTCAGAGCCTGGATAAAGATGGTTCTTTAGAGTAGACATGGTGAAAGAAGCTGAAGAAAAGGTTCGACTTATTCAAGCAAATATGAAAGTAGCACAATCTCATTAGAAGAGTGAAAGGTCCTAATGGCTAGAGGGGGGTGAATAGTCTAATAAAAATTTCTACAACAACACTTAACAAACTGGTTAGACAATTATAAGGCCAAGCAAGTGTTGCGCTAGCCTACTTATATTGCAAGCCACCTACCACAATTCTAGTGTATATAGTTTCTATCCACATAATAGCTATGTCACTACACTATGTTAGTGTCTCTCAAAGGCTAACTAAAGAGCCACACTAACCAAACTAACAAGCTCTTACAACTAGCTACACTAAAGAGCTTGACAACTAGTTTGCAGTAATGTAAAGAGAGTGAGCAAGATAGTTATACCACCTTATCGAGAAGTGAACCAATCAATCACAAGAATCAATAGCAATGAAGACCAATCACCTCGGAATCAAATGATGAACATAATGATTTTTTATCGAGGTTCACTTGCTTGCCGGCAAGGTACTCCTCGTTGTGGCGATTCACTCACTTGGAGGTTCACGCACTAATTGGCATCACACGCCAAACCCTCAATAGGGTGCTGCACAACCAACACAAGATGAGGATCACACAAGCCACGAGCAATCCACTAGAGTACCTTTTGGCTCTCCACCGGGGAAAGGTCAAGAACTCCTCACAATCACCACGATCGGAACCGGAGACAATCACCAACCTCCGCTCGACGATCCTCGCTGCTCCAAGCCATCTAGGTGGCAGTAACCACCAAGAGTAACAAGCGAATCCCACAGCGAAACACGAACACCAAGTGCCTCTAGATGCAAACACTCAAGCAATGCACTTGGATTCTCTCCCAATCTCACAAATGATGAATCAATGATGGAGATGAGTGGGAGGGCTTTGGCTAAGCTCACAAGGTTGCTATGTCAATGCAAATGACCAAGAGAGTGAGCTTGAGCCGGCCATGGGGCTTAAATAGAAGCCCCCATGAAATAGAGCCATTGTACCCCTTCACTGGGCACAACGCGGGGTGACCGGACGCTCTGGTCACGCGATGCGTGCTACGTGTCCCCTCTCTTCAAATGTTGATCGTCCGATCTCAACGGTCGAGTGATGACCGGACGCAACAGCTCAAAGTGATCGGACGCTGAACCCCAGCGTCCGGTCGTTTCCAGTAAACATCCAGAGACGACTTTTCACGACCGGACGTGTTCGGTCATGCTCGACCGAACTCACCCAGCGTCCGGTCACACGGTGACTCTTCTGTGCGCTGCCATATCAGCTGGACCGGACGTACCCTGTCAGCGTTCGGTCAGAGACCGACACCAGCGTCTTTGCAGCTTCTACTGATCGGACGCACCGGTCCAACCGAGGCCAGCGTCCGGTCACTTTCAGTGACCTCTGTCTTTTCAGTGGCACCATCGAACTGTCCGCACTCTATGAGTGGACACTCCATCGGTGAAGTTCCTTACCCTTGCTCAAATGTACCAACCACCAAGTGTATCACCTTGTGCACATGTGTTAGCATATTTTCACAAACATTTTCAAGGGTGTTAGCACTCCACTAGATCCTAAATGCATATGCAATGAGTTAGAGCATCTAGTGGCACTTTGATAACCGTATTTCGATATGAGTTTCACCCCTCTTAATAGTACGGCTATCGATCCTAAATATGATCACACTCACTAAGTGTCTCGATCACCAAAACAAAATGGCTCCTACCATTTATACCGTTGCCTTGAGCCTTTTGTTTTTCTCTTTCTTCTTTTCAAGTCCAAGCACTTGATCATCACCATGGCATCACCATCATCATGTCATGATCTTCATTTGCTTTACCACTTGGAATGTGCTACCTATCTCATGATCACTTGATAAACTAGGTTAGCACTTAGGGTTTCATCAATTCACCAAAACCAAACTAGAGCTTTCAAAGAGTTATGCTGACAGGAGACGCCGACCTTTAACATTCAAAGTAGGAGATTATGTCTATCTGAATGTGTCACATATGAAGGGAGTCAACCGTTTTGGAGTCATTGGGAAATTAGCACCTCGTTACGTTGGCCCTTTTCCAATCACAGAATGGTGTGGATCTGTGGCATATCGCCTTAAGTTGCTGAAACATTTGTTAGCTATGCACAATGTTTTTCATATATCTTAGTTGAAGAAGTGTCTTCAAGTGCTAGAATAGGCCATTGAGATGGAGGGAGTTGAGTTAGAACTAGATCTGACCTATGCATAATATCCTGTTAGAATCCTAGATCAGAAAGATCAAGTTACTCGAAAGAGGACGATCAAGTTTTATAAGGTTCAGTGGAATAAGCATTCCGAAGATGAAACTACTTGGAAATCAGAGGATTATCTGATGGAGAATCATCCAGATTTCCTTGCCTCTACCTAGGTTGCTAACTCTTCTACAATTGTAACCTTTCTTTTGAAAGTTGATGTAAATGTTGTAAACCTCCCTTGTTGTTTTATGGGAACCTTGCTTGTAATATAAGTTTGACACATTTCCTTTTCCATTACTTTAGGTGTTTCGTAATCTCGGGGCAAGATTTCTGTAAGGGGGAAAGAGCTGTAACACCCTGGTGTTAAGCATCACTAAAAATTTGATCATGTCATCATCATCCATCATGAGCATCCATGGTAGTTAACTATGCCTTGCGTTTACTAAAAATAATGTTATTTGGTAGGTTATGCAATGCATTTATGATGTGTTGTACTTAAACCAAAATTTTCTTTTAAGGTACTTTGTGACCTTGTATTTTTAAAATTCACTAAAATACTTGAATATATGCCCTAATAAACTTTGTTGTGTAAAGAGTGTGCTTTACACTAGGATCAAGTGTGGGGTATGAATTCAAGTTCACATCATTAAAATTTGGACCTCAAAAGTGAACTCAGTATTGAAATTCATCACTTAGACAAATCTGCCTAAGTCCTAGATTCTAGTGTTTGAATTCAATTTTGGAGTATTTATTAAAATGATTTTTTTCAAATAAATTTGTTCAAACATTAGTACCATTTGATAATACAAACTTTGTATTGCACAATGGTGCTATTGGTTGAAAGGTTTGCTTGTTAAACAATCACTAATTAATTCACTAAAGTAGCTAAGTAGTTTTTGCCAAACCCTAATCTGTCTTTGTTGAAATGAGTAGAATGTCACTTTCCAAGTACCCACGTTCCCCAACCTGGATCTCTTAGTCCATTGAGTTTTTGAGTCTGAGCCTGTAAGCAAAGTTGTAGACCATGTGTAGATGAATAAGTTTTGTTCTTGGAGATGGTTGAGTTTCTGTTTTGATCATGAAGAAATTGAGAGGAGAAGAAGCTTGGTCAGTCATCTACAGTGGCGATGGTAGCAGCTAGCTAGCCAGCTCACCGCCGACCGCCACCGCCTAAGCACAGCCTCCTCGCGCGTGAGCACGCAGCAGCTTGCTTGCCCACGTTCAAACAGCTACTGGCGCACCATAACCGCCTCGCCTAGCCCTTATCTGGACCGAGCCACCAGCGCCCTCTTCTACCTTTCATCCTGCTCGCCGCCGAGCATCTCTCCCCGCTGATGCAATTCACCGCACATGCTCACCCATAGTTTAATTGCTCGCTGTCGTAGCTTCGCCTCGCCATTGCGCAGTCTTCTAACCTGCTAGCCTCGCCCCTCTTTGTCTAACACCATTGTGCGCACCATTCTCGTCATGGCCACATTGCCATCGCCATCGCACCCACCTCACCGTAGTCAGCCATCCCTAGCTGGTCTCTCTCATTTTCCTTTGGTTTTGTAATCACCTTGGCATCATGAAGCTCACAGGCTTGACGGTTGGTTGTTTCCCCTTTAGGTTGTGCCGGAACGACACCCTCATCGTGAGTCCATGCCGCCACCGCCGCCCTTGACGTCGGTGACACACCTCCATTTCCTTTTCACCTTTACCTTCACGTTGAGCATGCTCACAGTGAACTGCTGTCTCTACCCGTACCCTCCTTTCTACCTCTACCGCCTTCTCATGGTCGGCGCGTCGCCATGGCCGCCATGGCCAGCGTTGGGGTCACCATGGGACCCTAGCTAGTCGGTTAGTACCCTAGGTCGGTTCGCCTGAGCTTGGGGATCACATAGGTGCTACCCCCGCCGCCGGCCCACTCGCCACCGGCGAGTTGCGCGGCATACCCGCCGGCGCGCCCAAGTCAACGACGGGCAGGGTTGGTTTGACCCTGGGCCTGCGGGTCAGTGAGAGGGGCTAGGAGAGGGGTGAGTGAAAAAGGTTTTGACGCGGGTTTTGAATTATTATTTTTCAGAAATGATTAAATTGATCTGATTCTTGTTAAATTCATAGAAAAATTTAGGCATGTGATAAAATCTTGAAAATTTTTGTGTAGCCTCTTCATGATGTGTTCTATCTAGGAAAAATATTAAATGGTGAAAATCAATAGTTTTTGTATGCTTTAAAATTACCTCTTTTAATTAATCAATAGACATTCCATGATTTTTATAGGTTAAAATAAATATCTTTTAATCTTGAAAATTTTTGTGCATGCTTTACATGCTTAGACCTGCCTTCACAAAATTTTGGTACTGTTTTGATGAATGTAAATTATCCACTAAATTACATGTCTTAATTAATTAATTAATTAATGCTTAATTGATTAGAATTAATCATAGCATGACTTGAGTGTACTTTTGATTGGCTGTAGACCTTGGGACACAAAACACCTTTGATGTTCCTTAGCAAGTTAATTACTTATCTGTTGAGCTCATAATCAACTTGTTAATAATAATAAACAAATGTTGCTTTGTGAATAACTAACCTAACTTAAGCGTGAAGGAAGGTTGTACTCAAGTTAGTTAATCTTGCTTAATCATCATAAACCATGTTAAGTATCGCATCATTCTAAAGCATGCATATTTACTTACGTTTAGTGATCGAGAGTGGAATCCAGTTGTTGAGCCGGTCCCGAAGTGGATTTTCTCTCAGTGGGAGTTGGTTATCTTTTCTGTGGTTTTCTGAAGTGATTGACAACTCTAACACGGCAGGCAAGCCCTAGAGCATAACCCCTTTCCTTGTGTTTTATAAACGTTATTCACTTAAGTCTTATGTTTGGTGCATTTAAGTAAAATAGGAGTTGTTTAAACACCAACTGCTGCATGCCTGCCTTGATATTTCCATACCTATCCTTGTCACCCTGATAGTAGTAATAGTTAATAAATGCTTAGTCATGCTTAATGGATAAGAGTTAAGCAACAAGGTTTGTTTCACATGTTCTTATTAGGGAATGTCCTATGGTTTGATAATAATCATGAATTTAATTTGAGACCGGGCGAACTCTTTGCATGCGTCAAGAATTGAGTATTGACGTAGTGCCCCACCTGTGTCCATTGAGGACCGTACCATTGTAGACGTGTTGTGAGTCGAGACTTTATAGTACTAGCCACATACTCCGCTAAGCCTAACACCCCGGCTATTCCATTATCGGAAAGGGCAACCGCGCACTGGGAGTGGAGAGATGGCGAGAGTAGCGTGTACCCACCCTACGGAAATATCCGGGATGACGTACGGCGGTAGAGTACTGTATTCTCGGGTGGCGCGAACCCATTCACATTTTGGAGGATCTGAGTGAAGGTTGATATATGTAGGTTCAGGACCGAAACCTGCATATGTCGTGTGGTAAGAGAACCCCAGCTAGGCCTAACCGATTTGAATCACCGTTGCTTCTCGGAGAAGAAGACTCGATTCTTTGCTCTACATCATAGTTAATAAATGAAACAATGATACTTATGATCATGAGATGTGATGATTAAAGAAGTGGTTGCTATAGATTAGGAGCAAACAGGAGACTAATAATGATTTAACTTGAGCTAAAACATTGAAAGTAAGGATCAATCATTAGTAAACTTTTCTGCAAAAAAATTAATCTTGATTCTTGCTACAGACTTACCTTGATTCCCCTTAAGCCTGTATATCCTTAGAGTCTTTCATTTTCTTCGGTTAAGTCTTATTGAGTACCTTTGTACTCAGGGTTGGTTAACCCTTGTTGTAGGAGAAGAGCCAGCAGTAGAGAAGTTTGTTGTGCACCCTTGGGCAGGGTGAACCTCTCTTGTGTGTTACTTAAGTGGTACCTGTCATGCTACCCTACTGCCAAGTTGGCTAAAATTATGATTTGTGATAACTCAATGAATAGTTGTAAAATTATGATTTGTAAGTATTCCGCTGTTTATTCCGATGTAATTATTTAAACTGTTGTAATACTGCAATGTCTTCTGTAATGTATCCTGCTCGAAAAGAAAAGGTGGATAATTCGGGTTTTTCGAGGACACCCGATAGACTACCGGGATTGTGTGGCTTACCTGTGCTACAGTCAGAAGTCTGTGAGACAATGACGGGCACATGTGGGCCATATAATTTGGGCGGTTCTGCCACATCCGGCGAGGCGAAAGCGGATCCTGTCGGCTCACGTCCGATCGACTAGTTCTGACTGGATGACAACGGATGAAGGTGGGCTAACTGTCGACACGTGGAGTCAGCTCACTTGAAGCGGATGAAGATGGCACCAGCGGAGGTTCACAGCGATGGTGCACTCGGGGCGGCGATGACTTGATGGCTTCCACTTGCCGAATCTGGCCGTTTTAGGAGAGGGTGTCGGGAAGCAGGGATGTGCCGTGGTCGTAGTGTTTTCTTTCTTTGATTATGTGTTCTCCTGAATGTTGAAGTGTGACTCTTAGTGCTCTTGTATCCTTTTGGTTGTATATATATCCTTTGTGGATATAGAGGCTTTGTGAAGGGTACATGGGAATCGAGCTATGTGAAGGGTACATGGGAATCCAGCACATCGCTGCCTTCATCGTGCTATGTGAAGGGTACATGGGAATCGAGCCCCACTTCGAGTTGTGGAGATACTTTTTCTCCATCTCCTTACAAAAGAACAAGAAGAGGGACACGCCGGTGCCGATGGGATGCACGAGCATCCACCTTCAGGGGCACCGAGTAGCAGAGTACATTCCCTGCCAGCTATCCATATCCAACAAGGGGTGGCACGCGTTGTGGTTCTACGCGAAGAACGCCGCCGCCGCCCCTTTGACAGATTTCATCGGGTGCCTCATTGAAGAGGCACCGCTGGTGTGGTCGTGGGGGCCTCCCAAGAAGGAGAAGAGGAGGCTGCACGACCTTCTTGATGCCATCGCCTTCCTCAAGGACCATGACCTTCGTGGGGTCGGTGTCATCAGGGCGTACCACGCGAGGAGGGTGGCACTGCTGATGGCGCTCGTCCTCCCGCTATGGGGGATGACGCCTGACGCACAACTTGATGGACTACGCTCGCCCAGGGGCTGCTTCATGACAGGGAGGTCGTGCAGCGCATCAAGGAGGCGATGAATGAGTTCGACACCGTGTTCCCGATCTCGGGGCACCCCGCGATAAGGGCGGATGCGGGCTTTGTTGAGCTGCCAACGAGATTAGGCTTCTAGACCTCCGTTGCGCCGCTACCGGAGCATGCGGCCGTGAGGGCGGCGAACCGCACCGCTGACGAGAAGAAGAAGAAGAAGGTCAAAGATGACAAGAAGGAAGGCGGTGCAGGCGAAGGAGCGGATGATGAAGAGGAAGAAGAAGAAGAAGAAGACAGCTCTCTCGTCGATTGGGATGAGTGAGTAGAGCGGACATGGACCCATCCTTGCTGCAGGTGGGGCCTTTCTCGTGGCATTCCTCAGGGCAGGAGGGATAGGACGTGCCTCACTTTGATAAACTAGGTTAGCACTTAGGGTTTCATCAATTAACCAAAACAAAACTAGAGCTTTCGGATGGTGCACTTAGGCGGCGATGACTTGATGGCTTCAACTTGCGAATCGGCCATTTTAGGAGAGGGTGTCGGGAAGCGAGGGGATATGCCGTGGTCGTAGTGTTTTCTTTCTTTGATTATGTGTTCTCTGAATGTTGAAGTGTGACTCTTAATGCTCTTGTATCCTTTTGGTTGTATATATCCTTTGTGGATATAGAAATTTGGATTAATAAAAATATATTATTAAAAACAAAAAACATAAATAATAGTATGGTATCAATTAAGTAGTGCTCAAGAAATAAGCGAGGATATTATAAATAAATATACCAAATAAAAAGCATCGATAACCAAAATATTATATACGCCTTCATAATTTCACATCACTTTCACCGCCATTCAATTCTACATAAACTTTAAAAATATACATAGTTGTTTAAAAAAAAGATGTCATAGTTTCTTTGGCCTAAGATATTATATATTGTAAAATGCAATGCAATTATTAGAATCTCGACATTGGCATTCATCAAACAAAATATGATAAAATGAAAAATCATAAGTGATACTCTGGTACTCACAATGGGCTTGTTCATTGATTGGTCTTTGGTCGGTTTGGTTTAATTTGGTTGATCTTTGGTTTTTGTGAGAGAAAAACACTATTGATTAACTTGGTTTAATTTGGTTTGAAACAAACAATGTTTAACAGTGAAATTGAATGGCTCACCGTGGATCTTAGTGACTAGGAGTAGTATCTGACAAGCCAAGCAATCGCTACCAAGACAAAGAAGTCTTTGCGAGAGCAACCGAACAGTGGAACAGGCCACTTTTTTTTTTTTTAGGGGAGCGGAACAGGCCACCTAGGGCTAGCCAGCAGGAGGCAGGCGAGCATGAGCCCCGCCAGAGGCCGTGGGCGCAAGGCGTGCGGGCTCTGTTCTGCGAGGCTCAAAAAATCTTGTTTCGGTGATTGTTGTGAGAGAAAAAAACTGCATTACACTGAACGTAAATAATAATTTTATGAGGTGGCTGGCCAGCCGACAATCAAGCCAGCCCGAACACAGCAGCAGTCCGCAACGGCTGGCCGGCTTGGGGCTACCTAGCCACCTGGGCTGGGGAACGGAAATACACACTGCACTGCAGTACTGCACAGGACGGCGGGGTGCACAAGCTCTCTCCTATGGGCTCTTCGTAGGCTAAATTAAAGATCTGTCTGTCTCCACCCCGTTGGTCATCGTGGTCCCAAAGTGGGGCCTAACTAATTCTCTGTGGCGCAACTGGGCTCGTGCTCCCTCTGGGCCTCCTCGGTAGTGGACTCGAACTGGACTGGACGTGCTCTCTCCGGGCCTCCTCCGTACTGAATTCGAACTGGACGCTAACGGAGGAACGCACCTGCACCTGCAAGCAGCACGCGAAGTGCCGAGCTGGGCAAAACTTTGAATGATGTGTGAAACTGCCGATATGGATGCGTGAAATGTAAGTAGTTTTTTATGATTTGATGCTGAGACACCGAAGAAAGTTGCTATTGGAAATTTGGAATAATATATATATCAGACTGAGCTCCTAGGATAGGGAAAACTACCATTACATGTGCCGATATCTAAAACTGATTTTCTAAGCAAAACTAAACCTCAGCTCTTCTCATAGCATGATAGAGGTCCAAAAGGTAAAATTAACTCCTAGGATTGGAGAATGGGGCTGAGGTCCAAAAACTTACATAAAACCCAAACAAAGAGGCGCTAAGACTAGAGGTCTCTCAGTCATATGCAATCATATCTCAGGGGCACTAGGTGCCTAATCAATCATATAAGCAAGTCTACTCTGCTCATCCAACTCATAGCATGAACCACAATATAGTAGTTGAGTAATAACATACTCCCTCTGACCTTTTTTAAGTGTTGTTATGGTATTCTTGCTGGTCAAACTTTTTAAAATTTAACTAGGTTTGTAGAAAATTAGCAATATTTGTATCTCCATATAAATTTATTATAAAAAAAGATCCAGCAATCTATCTAATTATATTAAGTATGTACCATAAATATTAATATATTCTTGTATATATATATATTTGATCAAAGTTAAATAAGTTTGACTTCTTGAAAAGTGAGAACGACGGTTAAAAAAGAGCAGAGGGAGGAGTATGCATTTAAAGTAAAGTATGCAAGCCCAAATACGGGTATGCCAGAATGATAAGTTACGACACTGGGTTTTGTTCGGTTTCCAACGCATAGAGATAAACGAATTAAAATACTTCTAGTGGAGTTTCACTTGGTCTTCAATGTGTTAGAAACAAAGCATCAGAAGTTTAGTGTCGAAATTTCTATACCATGTTACTGCTTTTGCTGATATAAATAAGAATGGAACTCCTACTACTTTTTTTAATGGTGCTGTGTACATGAAGGCATGCACTATGGACTCGTCTGTCTCAATCTCAAAGAACATAACTATACGCTGGAAATAAAAGAAGCCGTGCACTACGAAACGATGGAGCTTGTGGAAGACTGGCAGCGCGATTTTTTCTACTATCCATTTGCGCTAGTGGAGGTGGTGTCCATTTCCTAATCGTTTTGTATCCATCCATGCAATTAAGCATGCATGGAGAGGAGACTTTTTGGAACGGGAGAAGGGAGATAAAAGCTAGGGCCTCCCATTTCGTTACTCCAAACTCTTTTTCTTTTTGACAGCAAGGTCACCCGAGATCCCAAATGTCGGAAAGTTGGATACATTTTGGCACTCACCCAGCTGCTTTTCACTTGGAAACGCAAAAAATTAGGAACGTAATGGCATGATACAGTCGACTCCAGTCTCCATGGCGACAAATGACGACGAGATGACCAAAAATTGACGACAACACATAGCACTAATAAAGGTTCTTACGTACATACGTATGCATGATTTAGAAAAGGAAAAAAATCTAAAAGAAATTGAGAACACATAATAGTCCCTCCGGTTCCATACTTTCTTGTCGTTTTGGACAACGGAAATGCTTACACCGGCCGTCCAATAGGACACTGCCATTCGCGAGCCATGACACCAGCCCAATGGCCTAACATCCTATCCTCTTGTCGACTCGCCCTCTCCAGAAGCCTCTCGTCCACTCATCCTCTCTAGAAGGCTCTCCACGACAGCACCGCGACAACGCTCCACCGTGCCACCTCGGCATTCTTCACGACCGTTCGGGCGCCAACATGCATCTCCACCGCGCCACAGCGTGGCTGCCCATCTTCCTCCCTCTCCATGGCATCTCGTGCTCATCGCGACCACCCACAGTGGCCTTCTCCATCGCGCGGTCCCGTCTTCTTCACCGGAGCACCCGCCGCGACCTTCTCCACCGGAGCAGTGAGCTTCGTGCCACCGGCGAGCTCTACATCGATAAACTCCACACACCGACAAGCCTCCATTCCCAAGCAGCAATGAGACCTCCATTCCTAAGCAGCAAGGAGATGTTTGCACTGAAAGCGCATGTTGCAAACATATGTTTTAGAGGTATGCATGTTGCGATTATTTCGTATCGGTGTTGCAAATGTAGATCGAGATGTTGCACAGGTTGCAATGGCTATACATGTATGTTTCAAGTGTATGTTCCAAATGTTTCATCTGTATCAGACGTATGTTGCAAGATTTTTATCTGGATATTGCAAAAGTAGATCTGGATGTTACGTATACATGCATGTTGCAAGCGTATTTTTCAAGTGTTTCAGGTGTTTCATACTTCTATTGCAAGTGTTTCATCTGGATATTGCGTATGTCTGCAATGATTTTCAAGTGTTTTTAGGTATTTTTGCAAGTGTTTTATACGCATGTCTCAAGTGATTTATCTGTCTTCATTGTATGTTTCAACTGCTGCATCTGGATGTTTCAAAAGTAGATCGAGGATTGCCACATGGGATGCGCGTGGGAAGCGGCTGGCTGCACGAGCGACATCCGAGGCGGCGGGGGCAACGTCTGGGGCGGCACAGACCCGCTGCTAGGGCGCTCGACCGCAAGCCCGACGCGCTGGGAATCACTGAATGGGTACCGTCCGTCGCTAGTGTCCCAGATTGGACATCTGGGCACTAGCAAGTCCTTTTGTACAATGGCACAATATCTTAAACGCGTAGCTTCGATATGGTTTTAAACTATAATTCTAATATTTAAAAAGATCAATATATATTTATTTTTGCTAAAATAATATTAAGGATATTATTGTAGTCTTATTGTCTTTAAACTAAATATTTTAAAGTTACTATCTAAATTAAATTAACAACAAGAATTATGGAATTAGAAGAAACATTTGCTAATGCAACTTAAAATTTGTCAATAGCGTTACAAAACAAAGCTACGCCGTCCATACCGAATTATATGTCACTTTAGCTTTGTACTTAAGTCAAAAAATTAAGTATGGTGAAGTTTATAAAAAAATACACCAACATCTATAACGTCAGATAAGTTTTTTTAAACCCGTGAAATATCTCTTGATAGTGCAATTATTTAGTATGTTAAATGTTAAGTATTTTTGAAAAAATACTTGATCTAAGTTTGACTTAGGATAAAGTTGGAATGGTCTCTAATCTGAAATTGAAGAAGTTTTTTTTCTGGAAAATAGGCAATACCCCACTTATTATTCGTGGTTTCGGACACATGCACCCTCAATAAGCCCACCTCATTTCTCACCTTCCCCGTCCAGACTTGCTTTAAATATGACAGCTTTTCTTATAAAAAAAATGTCATCTTACACGGCCAGGTAGCCTCTACGGCTCCCCCGTTTGTGACTGCCCCCGCTGGCCGCTGGCCCGTTCATCGTCAACCCAGCCTCCCTCCCTAGCAATTCTCTAAATCCACCTCTCCTTAAACCTAAAAAGAAAACTTGACAACTTGAGTATCGTAGAGGCAAAAAGGAAACGCTCATATATAGTGAGGTTTAGCGTATCCATGAAAAAACTATATAGTGCAAACACAGTGGCCCAACAAACCATTGAAGAATATGCATAGTGTGAACACACGAGCTCTTTGCAGTACATACTTCTTTTCGTTTACGTGTGGTCCTAGTTCCTTGGACTTATGTTATTCTATGCCTCTCTCTTTGGATTACGCTTTACGCGATTTGTTCCGGTTACCAGTCAATATGAAAAATCATGCAGGGTATCATAGTTTACAGCAAGTTCAGTCCTCGCACGAGGCTCTTGCGACTTCGTCTGTCATTATAAATTGAACATCTCCAGGCATGATTAGTGACACCGCGCTTACAAAAATAATACTCCTACTAATCACTCACAATACGGACGCCTAAGGAAAGATCTCAGAAGGCGGCAACGTTAACGAGTATATAGTTGAAGTACCACTAGTACGTAGAGTGTATATTTCGCGTGGGCCTGTGTCTTGTCTCCAGGGCCGTCCCACAAATTTCATGGGCCCTTGGGCCAGTAAGACACTAAGGGTCCGGCAATTTAAGAGGCCTGATACCTTTGCCGACTTGCCATTGCCGTGAAGAGGGACGCCGCACCGCAGTGCCAGTGCCACGCCACCACGCCGGAGGGACGTCCGTGCTCGCGCTCGCGCCTGGCCCTAGCACGCCGACACTGTCACGCAGTCCGCAAACACGCACTCACGATCGAGAACGAGAATACGAGCGGCCGCCGCCAATTGGTACGCAGGCCTGTTGGTACGCACTGTTGTCTTGCCGTCGTATAGGCTGATAGCATCTACTATACGGTATACACATGGGCCCCAGCCTCATGGGCCCATGGCATCGCATAGGCTGCCCCCCCCCCCCCTAGGACGGGCCTGCTTGTCTCTGTCTATGCATTAGTTTTTGCCATTGTCTGTCTTCGTTGTACGCTTGTACCACCACAAAACACAAAGTATACAGCTATGTGTGTTAGTTGATGCAGTAGAGTCATTAACCTTTTGCAACTAAACTACTTTTTTTTGGAAGGAGCAACTAAACTATCTGATGTCCATAGTACAAAAACAGGGCCATAGGCTATGGCCTCCTTTTAAAATAGTCAGCTAGTTTCCACATCCCCCATACCCAACCA
Source organism: Miscanthus lutarioriparius (assembly GCA_904845875.1). Taxonomy (NCBI): domain Eukaryota; kingdom Viridiplantae; phylum Streptophyta; class Magnoliopsida; order Poales; family Poaceae; genus Miscanthus; species Miscanthus lutarioriparius. Next base: position 25,231,627 of record CAJGYO010000008.1, read on the forward strand.
ACCATATCTACTCCCTCTGCTTTTAATATATGACACAATTGACTTCATCTCAACAGTATCCCAACCTAGCCTTAATATGGTATTAACATTTAAGCCTTATAATGTCTGTTTACTCCAAAGGAATATAGCCGCTATGGTCTACACTAATCCCCCCCACTTCTCAATATGTTTGAATTTTATAATCAAAAAATTATTTTTGCAGTACTATCTCAAATATTTTAGTTAAAATATATAAATATATCTAAAGTAACAACTTATATGTCATGGTTATTAATATAATTTTAAATAACTTGTTAGTATTTAGTATATGAGTTGTTAAAATAAATATTTGTCATGATTGTTGAAACATAACATATATATTTATCACTCACGCTTGCATGTGTACTTGATCTGTAAAATGGTACAGCTTGCATGTTTACTTTAATCAAAATTTAATATATTAATAGGGTAATGTGGAAACATACATAATGATTTATGTTTATTAAATATTTTTTTTGTAATACAAGATGTTGATAATTTAGATGTAGATTTGGGAGCATACTTGTTGTAATAATAACAGAAGTGGTAACTTAGGTGCAAATTTAAGGCGCTATGTAGATTATCTTTCATAATAGTTGGTGGGTAATTACATACAAATTTACTTTAGATCATATTTCTTAATGGTGCATGTGAATAATTAGATTCATGGGTTACTGTATGTTGTTTTACACAATCATAGATGTGGGCAACTATTCAGAAAACAAAATAGATCCAATAGTTATTATTACCACTTTATTTTATTATCAATGTTGATTAGAGTCTACCAAATTGATAGCCAAATCTTTCTGATTTTTGTGTGGCAGTCAGTGATGATTTCTTGGTGTTGCAATAAGTGATGATTTCTCATGTTGATTTTAGATGTCTCATCTTCTTTATTTTGATGTTGCAGTAACTGTTGTTAGATGTTGCACTTTGTTAATTATCCATGTTGCAGCAAACAGGCTGAGATGTCTCAATAGATTAATTATCATGTTGTAGCAACAAAACTGAGATTTTCCACTATATGACGTTTGATGTTGCAGTAACAAATGATTTTGCCTGTTGATTAAGGATGTCTCATGTCCTTTATTTTGATGTGCAGTAACTCAATGTTGGATGTTGCACTTCATTGATTTCCTGTGTTGCAGTAAAAGATTGAGATGATTTAATACATTATTCCTCATGTTGCGGCAACAAAACTAAAATGTTCCACAACATGATGTTTGATGTTGCAATAATGATGATTTCTCATATGATTTGAGATGTTTCATCTCTTTTTTTATTTGTTGAAGTAATTGATTATGTGATGATGCATGTTGTTTATTTCAGATTTGTAAAAGATTTTCACAGGTATTTATTTTAATTTTACCTCTTGGGGAAGGTGTTGTCGCACCTCTAACCTACGATGCTTCTTTGAGCGACGCAGTTAGCTAACAATGTTGTCCTCGCAGAGGTAGGTGAAAGGGATAGATTCAACTATGCGGGTGTGTAGGATGCTGGATTAAAAAGTAGGGTGTTGTTACATTGGTTGCGAGTTAAGGTATCGAACGGAAAGCTACTGTCCGAAAACTCTATCCAAAGCATTTCCATTGGGCGAAAAAACAAGACATCGATCAATAAGAGTACTAAAGGCCTATAGGGTTGAAGTTCCTTAGCGGAGTCTATATATAAAAGGATAGGGTTAGGGGCTAGATGCAATTTGGTCTTCTCATACCCTAGTCGTCGATACATCCTCTCTCTCTCTCTCTCTCTCTCTCTCTCTCTCTCTCTCTCTCCCTCCCTCCCTAGCACGTGTGATGGCATGCCGGCGCATGCATGTTCTCTCCCTCGCACATGTGTAGATGTTGCTGCTACATTGATCGGCAAGACGGACGTGTGGCTATTATTTAGGCGTGAGGACATATGTTGTGTGTATACTTTCACTACATTAATGCGTAAGAGTTAGACAAGTCCGCTCTAACTATTTTGTCACTGTGCTACACGTCTAATGGCAACAATCCGTGGTCACCTACCCCCGCATGATATCTAAGTTGAATATAGTATATTTATTTTGTGCTAGCATAGCATATTTGTTCCGCTCCGAGAATGTGATTAGACATTTAGTAATCCACATCGGCAGCGCAAGGTCAATATAACTAGACAAAAATATAGTCCTATGTTTTGAGATTTTTGTTTGCTTCACTTCAAAACGCCAAAGGGGCGGCTAAAAGTTCGGAAAATAACGTTTGTCATGTTAGGGGAAACGTTGTGCGAACGACAAAATATAGTCGGAAAATAACCTTGGTCGAGCAACAACACACAAGAACATGAGCCTAGGGATGTAGTTCTTGTTCTTACAAGTCCGATGGGGTTCATCTTCGTCGGGTAGCAAATAATATTTTTCAGATTTTTGATAGAGGTAGAACCATTTTTCATCAATGAACACAAAGTCATACAAATCCTTAAACCTTGGATCAGCAAGCAAATCCCTCTTAATCATGTCAACACACCACTTTAATCTAGACCTCTTGTTAGCTTGCGTGAGATATGGTTTGATGCTACTAGAGTGGCGCCTAAGCAAACATTTTTTCAAATACCTTTGAATATTCTATTTGCTCATGTTAAGTTTAGCACACACATCTTCGATGGTCATTCTTTCCTTGAGAGGAATGCTACGCAATAGTTCTAAATCAATAGGAGATGCCTTACGACCAACTCTACCCCTCTTACGACTACCAAGGTCAACCGGAATGTTATTTGCAAGTGCTATTTTACCTTGCTTCCACAGGCGCTGAACTGCACGAATGTGTACACCAAACTGAGCAGCAACAACTGTCGTATCTTTCTTGCCTAGCTTCCCATTGTTGCTTTTTGCCAGCAAAGCTTGATAAACTTGCTTTCTGACTTCTTCGGGCATGTCTTTCCTTCGTTGGTTAGCTTGAACGGGAGCATCAGTAGGATCTACAAAAACGAAAAAAACAAGCACATTAAAAATAATAGCTATTCCTTAACAAAAAAAATCAGATTGTATCAAACAATTACGTACCTGTCAGGTTTTCTACAAAATCGAAATCTACGGCACCATATTCATCTAGTGGCAAGTTCAAATCAAATCATGTTAAAAAACAATGATATAAGAAACGATTGAGAGAAAACGATAGAAAAGTGCATGCACAAGATAGGAAGAAGTGCATACCGTTGCCGTCGCCGTCGTCATATACAAGCTCGTTGAGATCGAACATAGAAAATGAATCGGCCATACGTAGCTAGAGGAGATGGCTCAGTACCATGAACAAGAGAAGAAGTGGTGTGGAGAATAGAGAAAGCAAGTTGGCGCATAAATACAGTAGGCAAGCAGGTAACCCAAACGTCGATCTTCTTATTCCAAATGAGCGCCACCCACCAGCCATTCGAGCGCGCAGGCAAAAAACGCGCCATGCTACGAGCGCCAGGCCGAAAAAATTGAAAAACGAGGAGGCACAAACGTGCCATGCAGCCTCCTACGCGCTCCATGGCAAAAATGCACCTATCGCCATGCAAAATGAAGCATGCAGCAAAAAAACTGTGACCACCAAGAATCGAACTCGGCTCGTCAGCCTCACGCCTCAATGCGCTAACCGGATGATCTAGGAAAATTTCTCATATTGAATGCACCCGCAGCAATATTTAATAGGGCCAAACAGGGAAAACTCTATCCTAATTAATTATTCCTTGGTATGCTAAATGTTGTCCTAAACGTCATTTTTTTCCTATATGGAGGGAGTAGTACAATAAGGGACCGTGCGGCCATCTTCAAGTTTCAATTCAACACTTGTATTAGTAGACCATGTGCGACCAGACAACGGTCACGCGCGCACGTAGGAGTACTCCGTATTTGAAGGTCCTATTCGCTTATGTTATAATCCGTTTTTGTAGCTTGTTTTTCTAGCTGAAATAGTGTTTTTTTATCCCAACAAATCAGCCGGAACAGTGTTTCGGCCTGTTTTTCAGCGAGGGGGAATGGGACCAAAGTCTGCACTGCAAGTGGTAGCGTCTGCCAATAGAAGGCCAGAAGGCGTCGTGCCTAGTAGTAGGTTTGACTCGGTGGGCCCACGCACGAGGGCCCGTTGACACTTTGACCGGTGAGCTGCTTGCAGTACAGTACAGACCAGCATCACTGTAGCAGCCGGCTGGCTCAATCTGGTCAATCCTTTGATGGGCGAGCATGTTCTCCATACAAAGAAACTTCTGCTCGATCGGTTCTTCAGAGTTCAGAGCATATATACCTCGAAGTCCCATACTCTGAGATTTGTCACGGTGAAAAATGGCAGTTCAGTAGGAGTACTTCAGTTTCCCTCGCTTGGCCTTTTGTGCCAGTTTTCATATTTTGTTGAAACGAACAAATGAATACCATTAAACTATTTGGTTGTAACATGGGAAACGTAAATGGAAACAAATGAAAGTTGTGGATGTTACGGCGAGATATACCATTTGAACTAATTTCATTTTACCAAACAGCACGTGAAATTTGTTTAGTATGTACACCCTCTATCCTAAAATAGAAGTCGTTCTCGTTTTCGAGAAGTCAGTTTGTTTTAACTTTAACCAATTATATATAAAAAATATTGATATTTATAATATATAATTAGTATCGTTAGATAAATCGTTGAATATATTTTCATAATAAACTTATTTGAAGATCTAAATGTTACATGTATTTTCTACAGATCTAGTCAAAGTCGAGAAAGTTTAACATACACGTATCTCATAACGATTTTCTTTTTGAGATGGAGGGAGTAGAGTACTAGTCTTACGTTCAGTAAACAACTGATCAAGTGGTTTCAGTAGCCAAAGCGATGCTGCCAGGGGCTTGTTGTCGCAGCCCACGTCCACCTCAGCTTGGCCAAATATTGACCCAGAAGAAAAAGAAACCATCAACGCCGCTGCTGCGTCTGCGTGCTCCACTGTCTGACGACCAATCGCCGCAAGAAACTTCTCATTTGGCTCCGTGCATGGCCATCGCCGACTTCGTCTCCCCGGCTGACAGAGACATCTTTGGATCGCTCTAGCTTATCCGTCGAGGTCGAGGTAGAGGCGCATGGACTGCACGGCCGATCGAGACGCGGTGCACACTTCTTACTTGTATAAGCTCTGACTGAAACAGTAGTAGTGCATGTACTACATCGAGGCTACCGCCCCGGATTGGATGCAGTCGGGTCGCAGGCGTCTCGTTCTCTCCATCAATTATTTGGTGTCGTATTGCAGAGCGCGAGAGCTTGTGGTGTGTCGTTCTCGACAGTGACAGATACGCTGATGATGTGTTCTCGCAGCGCGTCTTAGCAGGAGGTTTCTTCGTATGCCTTACAGAAACGTGTTGATTTGATAGATTCGGGCAAGGACTCAAGCAAGTGTGTGCTAGTAGTATATTTGACCACAGCGCTTTTCTTGAACTTGTTTTTTCTCTAACCATAAACTTTGATGGATTCTTGTACAACAGGTTCGCACGATTTAAGATCTGTCCTTTTAAATCAGCCTGGTATACTAATTCCTCAAGCTACTTTTTTTTTCTCGAATACGCAAAAGATTTACGCATCTTTATATTAAGGTAGAAAGGTTTGATGCACACAATGCGCTTCCAACGAGCGCCCTAGGAGGTCTACGGGATTACAATCATAGGCTGAACCGGACGTTTCTAGCAATCGGATACATATTTTGATATTACACAAATGTAGACAACCGGGGCGAGGCAAGAGCACAACCCAGGAAGGTGGCTTCCGTTTCCGCCGTTGCCGGCGCGACTCCTTCTTGCCACTCTGGAAGAGTGCTTCCATCGCTTCAGCGTTGGGAGCGTTGGGCCCGGGCTCGTAGAGCGCTTCGTATGCCTTCGCCGCAGATGCGCTTGGCGTTGACCGACCCGTGACCAGACCCAATCGCTGCATGATTAGGACCTCACCTTGCTTGGAAGCAGGCACCCATGAGAGGCTTTGAGCCACTAGACGCTTGCTTCGTAGCGGCAGCACCGCCTTTGTAGGCCGCTGCTTGGGCGGCTCCTGAATCTGTAGGGAGTCCCTCTTGCACACCACTTTCTTGGTGAAGTTGTCGAGGCGGCGCTTGAAGGAGTCGTCGTTATCCACGATCTGGTTGCCATCCACCGACGATGTACTGTCAAGGTCAGCATCCGCCGTGAGGTCAACCGGACCGACGCCTGGTGGGTAATCCTCTTCACCCACCATGGGTGCATCGACGCCCGAGGTGGTGTTGAACACCAACCGCCTTGGCGTGACCTGTGTCACCGGGGGCGTGGTCCCTGGTAGTGGTGCTTGCTGGGACGGCGTCTGCTATGCAAGGCCGCAAGTGCAGAGACAGGTGACCACCACGGGGGCCTCGTCCTCCAGCTGGGTAACCACCTGGGTTGGGTGCCCAGGAGGAGGGCACGTGATGATCTGTCTGCTAGCGAGCGCGGTCGCAAGCTCCATCAGCGTCGGGTCCTTCGTGATGTCGCCAGCGTCAGCGGGTCGAGCTCGACAAGGCCCGTCTCCGTGGTCCGCACACCGTGCCTACCCGGGGCTCCAACAGCGTCGGTGGTGTCACTCCGCGCTGCTGGCGCGTCCCCTGCCGACCGACCGCGGTGCCTTCGTCGTCGCCGGCATTTGCCGGCATTTGCCGACCGACCGATGTGCGGAGGAGAGACAATTGAAGCACTTGCCGAGAAGATCTGCCGGGATGCATCTCGAAGGTCGACGTCCCGCATACCGCTTCGGTGCTGCCCCATCAACGCTGCTAACCGGTCCTTGCCGCAAGACCTTGCGCCAGCCATCAGGGTCTGGGGCGGAGATGCGGCGGCGGTTGCCGGTAGGTACCCGTTGGCCGAGCCTTTGATGTACAGGCATGCGCCGGTTGCCATCACTGGCGACCCGGGAGGCTCCGCCGCCATCGTCCCTGCCGCGTACTTAATCCACTACCTGACAGCCTGCAATTTCTCTTAGGCTAGCTTCTGAACTTGCAGGCAGTACATTTGACCAAAAACACATATTTAACCAAATCTGACCATACACTTTGGTGGCATCTCGTCGTCTACATTAATCTGACTGCTTTATTTTCCGAAGAGTTCGTATCTGATTGACGCCGATGCATATGTCCCTGAAAATCAACTTGGCACAAGTAATTCATCACATTCCCAACCCGAAAGTGTGCAACTTTTATACGCTTCTGAACTAGCCAAACCGTCGGTTAATTTCTTAATTGTACCGGGCAGCAACTGGGCTCTTCTATGTGTGGTGCAGCTAGCTGTTAGCCACTTCGAGTTAAAAATAAAACCTCACAAGAGCTGGGCCTGGTCACACGACAAGCCTTGCGCGGCACTTCATCGATCACCGGGAAGACATCAGCAATACAACTTGAATTTTCGTTACGTTCATACCGGTTATTAAAATTCGTCATAGCGTACGTATTGCGCTTCAGTTTCTTTTTTAAGTCGCCATATTCTGCAGCAGTACTTTTCAGCGAATAAACAATATTTTTCTCTCACAACATTTCAACATAAGCTAAATTTCAGTGAAACGAACAGGGCACGTATTGCGTTGCATGAATCGACGGAGTTACATACTTTAGCTGCGCTGTAACACTAACATCGTCTATGAAGACTAACACACAAAGTCAATCCGCGTCACAACTCACAACTACTGATGGTGTATTCTATACTACCATACACCAAGTCGTGTACGTAGCCTGCTATAGTCTTTTAACCAATCAATCAAACGTACTTGCAGAAACCGCTGGGGTTCCTCATCATCCCCTGGGCGAGTTGAACTTCAATGCAAGGTCCCCGGCGCTAGATCTCGTCGACGGCGTGCCGTGACGGCGACGGGGCACAAGAAACGCGCGCCGATTCGTCCCCGGCGCGACCTCCCTGGGACCAAATCAGCCTGAAAAACGCCTACTCCATCGATGGTCCGACCCCGTCTTTCCACTTGATGGTCATACAAGTATCCCATCAGTAGGCAATAGCAATTAGCTGATGGGAAAAGTCGTTTACGCATCAAATCACACTGGCGACCAAGCCGTCCCCTGTTTCAGAGAGATAAAGTGCATGCATCAATGCATGTGTGTACCAATTGTCAAAGCAAGATAACGATTGGGTGCACTGACACTGATTGAGTTCTATGCATGACATCTTCCTCTCTGAATCCAACGGGAAAACAAAAAGGTTGTTATGACATCGTCGTCTTGTGAACTGGTTTTCCCCAAAGGAGAAAGGAGCGAAATCTGACTCCCGTTTTTCTTCCGATCCGATCGAGCGACCTTTTATTTTCCAGCAGAACGTTGGAGCAAGCACTACGGGAGTACATACAGACACTGTAAAAAGTTACGGCTCGTTCCAACTTGTCCACTAATCAGGATGGCTATTGTCAGCGATAGGATTTGCCTTTAATTAGTCCTCCGGATAAACAACAACGTGAGGAAACGGTCTAAAGTTCTTGCTATCTGACAGTGTGAGCATAATCATAGAAATAACGGCCTGATCTTTAGCCCGGCCCCCTGTAGTCAAAAAATAAATCAATCAATTTTTCCACGAGTTTTGAGGTGCCATCAACATCTATCTAGCTAGTTAATGTTCACCATTGAATTAACTAACCAAGTGATTCCTCAGCACCTTCAAGACTTCGTAGAGTTGAAAACTCAAGCTTTTAACTTTTGAACTGAAGCTTGCAATTTGAAATACAGTTTCCTGTTCGATGTTTGCAACTGTCAGCTCAGCGGAGTAGGAAACTGATCCACCAGCTACGTAGTAAGCTTTACTGCAACGGCATTATAGACTAAATACTAGTGTTTCAGGCTTTGGAGTTTCCAACCAAATGCCATTCCTGGACTCGTTGATTTTTTTTAAAAAAAAATAAACACCCAGTTCTTAATCTAGTAGACACTAGTCGTCAGTGACAATAATCTATTTTTTCCTTAAAAACTTGCCAATATGCCTATTTGAAAGTAATCACTAAATGTTTATTTAAATTATCCACCTATGTAATTATGAAAAAATACAAAAAGTAATCACTAAATGTTTATTTAAAAATATCTATATAATAAGCCATCCTAAAAAATAATTTGAAGTAATTTTCTAAATTTGCCTCTAAGTTACCATTGTGAAAGCCCTAATTCTGCATCTAAATTACTATAATTTATAAAAATATCTAAAATTACTCCTACACATTTCTTTTTTCTAAATTATCCATTTATGTCATTGCTGATAATCATTTACACATGAAGCAATGAGTATACAAATTTCTACGTTAAACACATAGCTCAAAGCTGCTATTTGTGCTAAATATATGTCAAATACACATGAGGGTCGGATACAAAGGAGAATAAAACGTACAAAACGGACAGAACAAGCATATATAGACTTATGGACAACTAAATATATTCCAATTTGATAATGATTACAAAATACTACTACCCTGTCTCACAAAGAATATCATTCTAGCTTGAATCAAAGTCAAACCATTTTCAATTTAATCAAATTTATATAAAAAATATCAATTTAAGATACTAAACTTGTACGTTCAATTTTGGTCTCATAAATGCTGATATTTTTCTCTATGAACTTAGTCAAATATAGGATACTTTCCTTTTTTTATTAAACTAGAATGATATTCTTTGTAGGGCAAAGCTAGTAATTAGCGCTAGGAACATGGCCACGTTCAACGTTCCCATGTTCTATATTCTGGAAACGTCCACGATCTAGGAGGAAACATTTACGTTCCCACATTATAAAACAACACGTTAAGTTCTCGTTCACATTCCCATAGGGAACATGGCTGCTAAGAGCTAGTATAATACTACTATGCTAAAATATGAACAAATGAGAGAACATAGTAACGATTAGCTAGGCTTTAAATCTGTCCCTGAATGTTTAATATTATACCTTTTATTAAAAATGATTAGACCCCATAGATCGGAGAACACACGTTGAGGCCAAACAAAGTACGCGTGATATAGTCACAGAGAGAACCAAAATCACTTACTGGACTGGAGGCCGGAAGGTACAAACAAACGGAGGAATAAGAAACGACGACAGAAGCAACGCCGAATCACTTACGCGGATCCAAGCAAACTTGATAAAAAAAATGAACGAATTCAAAGCATAGCCTTTAAACTATTCGCATCCCCTGTTCCTTGTGTCACGCTAGGGCCGAAAAACCTCCCCCTTCTGGGAAGCTCCCTGCTTTGACCACGTTTTGGTTTTGCCCTTTTCTATCCCGAGAGGGGGCCCCGTCCGCTCTCGTCGCGGCACCACTTCACCGGGGGGGCGTATAAATAAATAGCCCAGCCCGCCCCCTCCCAGTCCACACAGCAACAGCAACCACCGGCACTCCGCTGAGGTAGTCACAGCCCGAGCTCACACAGCAAGCTCCCCAGCTCGGTCTTCTCGCCAGGACCCGGCAAGCAAAGCCGCGCTCTCTCGGCGTACGCGAACGGACGGACGTTGATCGTCGGCAGATCGAGACATGGGGCGCGCTCCGTGCTGCGAGAAGATGGGGCTGAAGAGGGGTCCGTGGACGCCGGAGGAGGACAGGGCCCTGGTGGCGCACATCGAGCGCCACGGCCACAGCAACTGGCGCGCGCTGCCCAAGCAGGCGGGCCTGCTCCGCTGCGGCAAGAGCTGCCGCCTCCGCTGGATCAACTACCTGCGCCCGGACATCAAGCGCGGCAACTTCAGCCGGGAGGAGGAGGACGCCATCATCCAGCTCCACCAAATGCTCGGCAACAGGTGCTTATCTATCTTGATTAATTTATAGAACATGCATGCATGACCCAATCAGCCACTTGCTGTCTCGTAAATTACGGCGAAATCAAAGAACATACGCACTAAACAGCTCATTTGTGTATGATTTTCAGATGGTCGGCAATTGCTGCCAGGCTGCCGGGGAGGACGGACAACGAGATCAAGAACGTCTGGCACACCCACCTCAAGAAGCGCCTGGAGCCTACTAAGCCAGCCAGCCAGGCGCCCAAGCGCAAGCCCAAGAAGCAGCAGCAGCAGCCGGAGGCCGTGACGATGCTCGAGGGCCCTACCGCCACGGTGCCGGTGTCGGCGGAGCAGTCACTCTCCACGTCGACCACCAGCACCACCACTGACTACTCGGCGGCGGCTTCGTCGATGGAGAACGCGGACAGCTTCACCTCGGAGGAAGAGGACTACCAGATTGACGACAGCTTCTGGTCCGAGACGCTGGCGATGACGGTGGACAGCTCCGACGACTCCGGGATGCAGGCAGAGGGCAGCACCTTCGGCGCGTCGTCGACCAGCGACGACGACATGGACTTCTGGCTCAAGCTGTTCATGCAGGCCAGCGACATGCAGAATTTGGCCCAGATTTAGGCAGGGAATGAACCTGCTAGATGGTGGTTACCTCTCGATCGACCGGCTGATGATATTCTTGGCCTCACAATTCTTTCAATCTTTGTTCTGCTCCGTTTCCGTGGATGTATATCTGGCTGAAAACGGAAAACCTGTGCAGCGGAAAACAATTGTATTGCTTCATCATGGCGGTGTTCACTTGTGTCCCTTTTCTGCTGTCACCTGTGCAGCTGTGCTTTCGCCGCTACCTTTATCAAGAGGGCCCCGGCTACATATGACCACAAGTCCATAACCACCCAGCTCCGATCTCCCTTTCCTCCCCCTGCCCCTCGTCCATTTTTGCTGTCGACTAGGGTATATGTATACGTAGCAGCCGTCTCCGAGTCTCCATTCTCCAAGTAGCCGTCGCCTCGAGCATGGCCGACATGCGGCCATGCGGAGGCGGCCCTGCGCGAGCAGCCAGAGCAACTTGAGGAACTCTCCAACCGCTGTTTCTCTACCTCTTAGACTCATGGCCCACAGGTCACGGCCTCATGTAATCAAAAGGTTTGTCTTAAAGGACAATATAACAATTGATAAATGTTTCACAACTCACAAGAAAAAAAAAATGTTTACTAGCACTGAATGTCTGCGAAAGAAGCCTCGTGCTCTAATAAAACCTCGTTTGTTGAGCTCTGGCCGGCTCCGGATCTATATAACATAAGAATATATATTTTTATCATCGGCAAAATGCTATTTTCGTTTTCTCTGACTCTAGCTTCCGCGAACTATAGTAAGGAGCTAGAGCCGTGCTAAAAGGAACAAAACCTCGTTTGTGGAGCTCTGGCCGGCTCCGAATCTATATAACATAAGAATATATTTTTTATCATCGGCAAAATGCTATTTTCTTTTTCTCTGACTCTAGCTTCCGCGAACTATAGGAAGGAGCTAGAGCCATGCTAAAAGGAGTCTAAATATAGTACATAAATTCATAGTTTTGTATTCTCTTGCCAAAATATCAGGCTGTAACATTTCTGCTTCGCTCGTCCCCCGCGTTGTCCCTCTCGGGGCGACACCAGCGGAACCACCGCCCGACGCCGCCAACACCTCCCCCCCGGCCTCCTCTTCCTCGCCGCTGCCAGAGCGCGCCGCCGGAAGCTCGTGCAGACGCAAGGAAGGCATCGACGGGGTTTCTTCCCAAGCTGTGGACTGTGGTCTACTGCAGCTGCTCGAGCGTCGCCAGGCTCGTCGACGGTGGCAGCCCAGGCGCGGATTCGGCGTCCCAGCGGCCGGATCCGGCACTCCCGGGGGCGGATCTGTGCGGAGCTTCGGTGGGAGTCATGCTACCACAGTTGGTCGCGCGGAGAGGCGAGCGGCGGGTCAGCGAGGTGGCCGCTGGCTAGGGCGGATCTGGTGGTCGGACGCTACCCGACCATCTAGAGAAGGCTCCGGCTCCCCTTCCTCCGGATCTAGCCATCCCGCGGCTGCAGCTGCTGCTGCCCATGCGGATCCGGCTGGAGCTCGCCGGTGCGGGCGGCAATGTGGTTGATGCGGCGTGGGGCGGCGGTGGAGGGCAGGGGCAGCGTGACTTCAAGGCTCCCTATTTTGCTTGTGCTTGATGTGGGCGAGCACCGGCAAAAGCCATGACGGATCGGCCAGCAAGACGACGGCGATGCCTTCGGGCGCCGTCTTCCTCCTTAGAGGCGCTGTCATGGTGTTTTCCCACTCTGGCCGGCTGCAGAGGTGCGTCAGCTGTGCCGTGGTGGCGTGGCCGACAGCGGCTTGCTTGGATGAGTGCCAGTGACGCCGTGGTGGTGTGGCTAACAGTAGCCAAGTAGGGGCGCCTGTGGTGCCATGGGTGTGGCTGGATGAATCTGGTTGCTTCTTGAAGGCCAAGAGGCTGTGGCTCGGCGCGTGTCGGTGTTTCGGATCACCGGCTAGTAAATTTTGTGATTTGCGCGTCTGACCCGGATGGCTGTGCTCGGAGGACACAAGGATTTATACTGATTTGGGCAGAATGTCCCTACGTCCAGTTCGCTGTTGCTCGTGTTACCGACACTGGTTTATAGTAGGGGTTACAAATGGACGAGAGAGGGAGCCGGTCCCAAGTCTCTAGGAGAAGGATCGTATGCTAGCTGTTGAGGCGTGTGGGCGTTATGTCTTAGAGACGTTGTGCCTTGGAAGTGTTGCCCTTCTGGAGGCGTCCTGCTTCCCCTTTTATAGACGAAGAGGAAGATAAAGGTTACATGAGAGAGAGAGAGGCGAGGAGAACAGAAGGCCTCTGTGGTCGCAGCACCCTTCCTTTCCTTCATCCGGGTCCCGCCGATCCTGTAGATCACTACGGGGATGGCTCCATGTTGTTACTCTATTCATCACTGGTGCTGTATGCTGATGTCGTCAGCTGGTCGTGGCGCTCCTTCCCGTGCGGCAGGCGGCATGGTTAACGGACACCCCTGTCGGCAGCCGCACGAGGATTAGGTAGCACAGCGCCGGTACGCCCGACGCTGTTGGCGATGTGTGTCCTTAGGCATGGCTCGTTGTGGTCGCGGGTCATGTTAGGACGCGCCTACTCCTTTTCTGGTGTCAGGAGTTTGACCCAGGGTCCGTACTCTAAGACCCATAGTGGTTGGGGGTGGTACGAACCCCGTTGGGTGAGGCAGAGTCCCCCTTCGAGGGGTCTAGCGAAGCAAAGTCTCTGCCTGAGGGATCGCGCGAGATGGAGCCTGCATCCTCGGGGTCGGACGGCACGGGGTTTACACCCTCGAGGTCGGGCGAGATGGAGCCCGCTCTCGAGGGACCTAACTGAATGAAACCCACATCCTCGGGGTCGGGCGCGTCGTAGCCCACGCCCTCAGGGTCGGGCGTGACATAGCCCACGCCCTCGGTGTTGGACGTCATGGGGCTCTTGCCCGAGGGGTCGGGCGAGAAGGAGCCCATGCCCTCGAGGTCGGAAGAGACGGAGCCCGTACCCTTGGGGCCGGGCGAGACCAAGATACGCTCTTGACCATCCGAGGGAGTTAGCGTTCACGACCATCAGCTTTCTTTTCTAGGTATCCCTAATCCTGATACCCGACTGTAGCCCCCGAGCCTGCGGAGGAGTAGGATACTCCTTCGAAGGCTTTTTCAGATGGAAGGATTCTGAGGGTTTTGATCTCCCTTTGCGGCCCGCGGGATGTTTTTGTAGGGCTATGATTCCTCTCCGTTGTGATCAGACTCCACGGGAGCATGCAACTATGGGGCTCGGGGGGTCAGAAAAGATTTCTCATGATTCCGATCCCTCCCTAGGATCCGATCGATCTGTCATTGATATGCGACTGCATACTCGGTCTCCTTCCGAGTCCAACTTCCCCCGAACCCCACTCATTGCAGGGGACCGGTTGAGGGGTCAACTCATCTTGTAATCGTCCTCCCTCATGCATTTTTTTGATAAAACGGAGGGGCTAAGCCGTGCCATGTTTTCCTCAATGGATGAATCATGGTGCTCGGTGAGCTGTTAACGGGCTAGTCCGAGTGGGGCCTCGGCTTCCCGTTCGTGGGGGTCTGGCGTGGGTCAGCTAGTGACCAACTCCAAATTCCTGGCGGCTAGTCCATATAGTTGTCGGGTTCGTTTGACCGGTCCCAAGGGCTCGTCGCCTTTCTTCGATGAAAAACCATGGACTTTGCACCGGCCAAGACTCAAACGTGGGTCAGGATGCCCATGGCGCTCGTGCGCTCGGATACTAGCCGCTAGCGGGCCCATCCCATACTACCCCTCACTCTCAAGGTGCCCTAGAGTGGTTGTGAACTCGTCGGTGGGCCAAGCTTTGAACTCCTGGGCCTTAATGGGCCATGGGGGCATTTTTAGCTCCGTATCCCTACTTACCTGCGACGGTTTTTGGCCCATCGAGGGGGCGAACCGCTGTCCGGTGCGCCCTTCGAGGAGCGAGTGGGGGTGGTGTGTGCATGATTCTCGGAGAGGCGAAGTGACAGGGCATGGCGGGCGTGTCGATCCAGGCGGACGGTTTGCCTCTCGTTCCGCCTTCCCTTATAAATAGGGACCTTTCCCTTCGCCTTTCGGTATGCGTAACCGCAACCTCGTCTTCTCCGCTTCTCCATCGCCAACGCTTTAAATGTTTCATCCTCGCTCTTGCACCACCAGCAAAATCCTTGTTCCTCCACCCTTGATCTTCCACTATCAGCGAAGCTTTCATTCCCCCGCACTTGCCTCCCATGGAGTCGTGGTATTGCTCCGACGTCACCCACGCTCACATGGAGGGCCTTGTCAAGCACGGCCTTCTCCATGGGAGGACCGATGCGGTAGAGTGGCTCATGCCTGGTCGTGAGGAGGTGCCGGCGCCGCTCGATGGTTATGCCGTGTCTTTCACGCCCTTTCACGAACGCGGACTTGTGATTCCTCCCAACCCATTCTTTTAGGGGCTCCTACGCCACTACCAGATCGAGCTACAACACCTAAACCCGAATAGGATCCAGCACATCGTTGCCTTCATCGTGCTATGTGAAGGGTACATGGGAATCGAGCCCCACTTCGAGTTGTGGAGATACTTTTTCTCCATCTCCCTACAAAAGAACAAGAAGAGGGACACGCCGGTGCTGATGGGATGCGCGAGCATCCACCTTCAGGGGCACCGAGTAGCAGAGTACATTCCCTGCCAGCTATCCATATCCAACAAGGGGTGGCACGCGTTGTGGTTCTACGCGAAGAACGCCGCCGCCGCCCCTTTGACAGATTTCATCGGGTGCCTCATTGAAGAGGCACCGCTGGTGTGGTCGTGGGGGCCTCCCAAGAAGGAGAAGAGGAGGCTGCACGACCTTCTTGATGCCATCGCCTTCCTCAAGGACCATGACCTTCGTGGGGTCGGTGTCATCAGGGCGTACCACGCGAGGAGGGTGGCACTGCTGATGGCGCTCGTCCTCCCGCTATGGGGGATGACGCCTGACGCACAACTTGATGGACTACGCTCGCCCAGGGGCTGCTTCATGACAGGGAGGTCGTGCAGCGCATCAAGGAGGCGATGAATGAGTTCGACACCGTGTTCCCGATCTCGGGGCACCCCGCGATAAGGGCGGATGCGGGCTTTGTTGAGCTGCCAACGAGATTAGGCTTCTAGACCTCCGTTGCGCCGCTACCGGAGCATGCGGCCGTGAGGGCGGCGAACCGCACCGCTGACGAGAAGAAGAAGAAGAAGGTCAAAGATGACAAGAAGGCGAGGCAGCGGGCGAAGGAGCGGATGATGAAGAGGAAGAAGAAGAAGAAGAAGACAGCTCTCTCGTCGATTGGGATGAGCTGAGTAGAGCGGACATGGACCCATCCTTGCTGCAGGTGGGGCCTTTCTCGTGGCATTCCTCAGGGCAGGAGGGATAGGACGTGCCTCACTTTGATAAACTAGGTTAGCACTTAGGGTTTCATCAATTAACCAAAACAAAACTAGAGCTTTCAGATGGTGCACTTAGGGCGGCGATGACTTGATGGCTTCAACTTGCCGAATCTGGCCATTTTAGGAGAGGGTGTCGGGAAGCAGGGATATGCCGTGGTCGTAGTGTTTTCTTTCTTTGATTATGTGTTCTCCTGAATGTTGAAGTGTGACTCTTAATGCTCTTGTATCCTTTTGGTTGTATATATCCTTTGTGGATATAGAGGCTGGATTAATAAAAATATATTATTAAAAACAAAAAAACATAAATAATAGTATGGTATCAATTCGTAGTGCTCAAGAAATAAGCAGGATATTATAAATAAATATACCAAATAAAAAGCATCTGATAACCAAAATATTATATACGCCTTCATAATTTCACATCACTTTCACCGCCATTCAATTCTACATAAACTTTAAAAATATCATAGTTGTTTAAAAAAAGATGTCATAGTTTCTTTGGCCTAAGATATTATATATTGTAAAATGCAATGCAATTATTAGAATCTCGACATTGGCATTCATCAAACAAAATATGATAAAATGAAAAATCATAAGTGATACTCTGGTACTCACAATGGGCTTGTTCGCTGATTGGTGCTGGTGCTGGTTTAGGCTGGTTGATGCTGGTTTTTGTGAGAGAAAAACACTATTGATTAACTGGTTTAGGCTGGCTGAAACAAACAAGCGAACAGGCTGAATGGCTCACCGTGGATCTTAGTGACTAGGAGTAGTATGCAGCAAGCCAGCAATCGCCAGCCAGTACAGCAGTGCTGCAGGAGCAACCGAACAGTGGAACAGGCCACTTTTTTTTTTAGGGGAGCGGAACAGGCCACCTAGGGCTAGCCAGCAGGAGCAGGCGAGCCGCGAGCCCGCCAGAGGCCAGGGGCGCAAGGCGTGCGGGCCTGTTCTGCAGGACTGAAAAATACTGTTTCAGCTGATTGTTGTGAGAGAAAAATACTGTTCTGGCTGAACGTAAATAATAATTTTATGAGGTGGCTGGCCAGCCGACAATCAGCCAGCCGAACACAGCAGCAGTCCGCAACGGCTGGCCGGCTTGGGGCTACCTAGCCACCTGGGCTGGGGAACGGAAATACACACTGCACTGCAGTACTGCACAGGACGGCGGGGTGCACAAGCTCTCTCCTATGGGCTCTTCGTAGGCTAAATTAAAGATCTGTCTGTCTCCACCCCGTTGGTCATCGTGGTCCCAAAGTGGGGCCTAACTAATTCTCTGTGGCGCAACTGGGCTCGTGCTCCCTCTGGGCCTCCTCGGTAGTGGACTCGAACTGGACTGGACGTGCTCTCTCCGGGCCTCCTCCGTACTGAATTCGAACTGGACGCTAACGGAGGAACGCACCTGCACCTGCAAGCAGCACGCGAAGTGCCGAGCTGGGCAAAACTTTGAATGATGTGTGAAACTGCCGATATGGATGCGTGAAATGTAAGTAGTTTTTTATGATTTGATGCTGAGACACCGAAGAAAGTTGCTATTGGAAATTTGGAATAATATATATATCAGACTGAGCTCCTAGGATAGGGAAAACTACCATTACATGTGCCGATATCTAAAACTGATTTTCTAAGCAAAACTAAACCTCAGCTCTTCTCATAGCATGATAGAGGTCCAAAAGGTAAAATTAACTCCTAGGATTGGAGAATGGGGCTGAGGTCCAAAAACTTACATAAAACCCAAACAAAGAGGCGCTAAGACTAGAGGTCTCTCAGTCATATGCAATCATATCTCAGGGGCACTAGGTGCCTAATCAATCATATAAGCAAGTCTACTCTGCTCATCCAACTCATAGCATGAACCACAATATAGTAGTTGAGTAATAACATACTCCCTCTGACCTTTTTTAAGTGTTGTTATGGTATTCTTGCTGGTCAAACTTTTTAAAATTTAACTAGGTTTGTAGAAAATTAGCAATATTTGTATCTCCATATAAATTTATTATAAAAAAAGATCCAGCAATCTATCTAATTATATTAAGTATGTACCATAAATATTAATATATTCTTGTATATATATATATTTGATCAAAGTTAAATAAGTTTGACTTCTTGAAAAGTGAGAACGACGGTTAAAAAGAGACAGAGGGAGGAGTATGCATTTAAAGTAAAGTATGCAAGCCCAAATACGGGTATGCCAGAATGATAAGTTACGACACTGGGTTTTGTTCGGTTTCCAACGCATAGAGATAAACGAATTAAAATACTTCTAGTGGAGTTTCACTTGGTCTTCAATGTGTTAGAAACAAAGCATCAGAAGTTTAGTGTCGAAATTTCTATACCATGTTACTGCTTTTGCTGATATAAATAAGAATGGAACTCCTACTACTTTTTTTAATGGTGCTGTGTACATGAAGGCATGCACTATGGACTCGTCTGTCTCAATCTCAAAGAACATAACTATACGCTGGAAATAAAAGAAGCCGTGCACTACGAAACGATGGAGCTTGTGGAAGACTGGCAGCGCGATTTTTTCTACTATCCATTTGCGCTAGTGGAGGTGGTGTCCATTTCCTAATCGTTTTGTATCCATCCATGCAATTAAGCATGCATGGAGAGGAGACTTTTTGGAACGGGAGAAGGGAGATAAAAGCTAGGGCCTCCCATTTCGTTACTCCAAACTCTTTTTCTTTTTGACAGCAAGGTCACCCGAGATCCCAAATGTCGGAAAGTTGGATACATTTTGGCACTCACCCAGCTGCTTTTCACTTGGAAACGCAAAAAATTAGGAACGTAATGGCATGATACACTCGACTCCAGTCTCCATGGCGACAAATGACGACAAGATGACGAAAAATTGACGACAACACATAGCACTAATAAAGGTTCTTACGTACATACGTATGCTGTATGCATGATTTAGAAAAGGAAAAAATCTAAAAGAAATTGAGAATACATAATACTCCCTCCGGTTCCATACTTTCTTGTCGTTTTGGACAACGGAAATGCTTACACCGGCCGTCCAATCGGACGCCGCCATTCGCGAGCCATGACACCAGCCCAATGACCCAACATCCTATCCTCTTGTCAACTCGCCCTCTCTAGAAGCCTCTCGTCCACTCATTCTCTCTAGAAGGCTCTCCACGACAGCACCGCGACAGCGCTCCACCGTGCCACCTCGGCGTTCTTCACGACCGTTCGGGCGCCAATCGGCATCTCCACCGCGCCGCAGCGTGGCTGCCCATCTTCCTCCCTCTCCATGGCATCTCATGCTCATCGCAGCCACCCACAGTGCCCTTCTCCAGCGCGCGGTCCCATCTTCTCCACCGGAGCACCCGCCGCGACCTTCTCCACCGGAGCAGTAAGTTCGTGCCACCGGCGAGCTCTACATCGATAAACTCCACACATCGACGAGCATCCATTCCCAAGCAGCAAGGAGACCTCCATTCCCAAGCAGCAAGGAGATGTTTGCACTGAAAGCGCATGTTGCAAACATATGCTTTAGAGGTATGCATGTTGCAATTGTTTCGTATCGGTGTTGCAAATGTAGATCGAGATGTTGCACATGTTGCAATGGCTATACATGTATGTTTCAAGTGTATGTTCCAAATGTTTCATCTGTATCAGACGTATGTTGCAAGATTTTTATCTGAATGTTGCAAAAGTAGATCTAGACGCTACGTATACGTGCATATTGCAAGCGTATTTTTCAAGTGTTTCAAGTGTTTCATACTTCTGTGTGCAAGTGTTTCATCTGGATATTGCATATGTCTGCAATGATTTTCAAGTGTTTTAGGTGTTTTTGCATGTGTTTCATACGCATGTTTCAAGTGTTTATATGTCTTCATTGTATGTTTCAACTGCTGCATCTGGATGTTTCAAAAGTAGATCGAGGGTTGCCACATGGGATACGCGTGGAAGCGGATCGGCTGCGTGGGCGATGTCCGAGGCGGTGGGGGCAACATCCGGGCGGCATGGACCCATTGCTAGGGCGCCGCCCACAAGCCCGACGCTACTGGAATCACTCAATCATTGAATGGGTACCGTCGCCGCTAGCATCCAGATTAGACGTCTGGGCACTAGCAAGTCCTTTTGTACAATGGCACAATATCTTAAACGCGTAGCTTCGATATGATTTTAAATTATAATTATAATATATAAAAAGATCAATATATTTATTTTTGCTAAAATAATATTAAGGATATTATTGTAGTCTTATTGTTTTTAAACTAAATATTTTAAAGTTACTATCTAAATGAAATTAACAACAATAATTATGGAATTAGAGGAAACATTCGCTAATGCAACTTAAAATTTGTCAATAGCGTTATAAAACAAAGCTACGCCGTCCGTACCGAATTATACGTCACTTTAGCTTTGTACTTAAGTCAAAAAATTAAGTTTGGTGAAGTTTATAAAAAAAATACACCAATATCTATAACGTCAGATAAGTTTTATTAAATCCACCATGAAATATCTCTTGATAGTGCAATTATTTAGTATGTTAAATGTTAAGTATTTTTGAAAAAAATACTTGATCTAAGTTTGACTTAGGATAAAGTTGGAATGGTCTCTAATCTGAAATTGAAGAAGTTTTTTTCTTGGAAAATAGGCAATACGCCACTTATTATTCGTGGTTTCGGACACATGCACCCTCAATAAGCCCACCTCATTTCTCACCTTCCCCGTCCAGAGTCCAGACTTGCTTTAAATATGACAGCTTTTCTTATAAAAAAAATGTCATCTTACACGGCCAGGTAGCCTCTACGGCTCCCCCGTTTGTGACTGCCCCCGCTGGCCGCTGGCCCGTTCATCGTCAACCCAGCCTCCCTCCCTAGCAATTCTCTAAATCCACCTCTCCTTAAACCTAAAAAAAAAAACTTGACAACTTGAGTATCGTAGAGGCAAAAAGGAAACGCTCATATATAGTGAGGTTTAGCGTATCCATGAAAAAACTATATAGTGCAAACACAGTGGCCCAACAAACCATTGAAGAATATGCATAGTGTGAACACACGAGCTCTTTGCAGTACATACTTTTTTTCGTTTACGTGTGGTCCTAGTTCCTTGGACTTATGTTATTATATGCCTCTCTCTTTGGATTACGCTTTACGCGATTTGTTCCGGTTACCAGTCAATATGAAATGATGCAGGGTATCATAGTTTACAGCAAGTTCAGTCCTCGCACGAGGCTCTTGCGACTTCGTCTGTCATTATGAATTGAACATCTCCAGGCATGATTAGTGACACCGCGCTTACAAAAAATAATACTCCTACTAATCACTCACAATACGGACGCCTAAGGAAAGATCTCAGAAGGCGGCAACGAGTATATAGTTGAAGTACCACTAGTACGTAGAGTGTATATTTCGCGTGGGCCTGTGTCTTGTCTCTGTCTATGCATTAGTTTTTGCCATTGTCTGTCTTCGTTGTACGCTTGTACCACCACAAAACACAAAGTATACAGCTATGTGTGTTAGTTGATGCAGTAGAGTCATTAACCTTTTGCAACTAAACTACTTTTTTTTGGAAGGAGCAACTAAACTATCTGATGTCCATAGTACAAAAACAGGGCCATAGGCTATATGGCCTCCTTTTAAAATAGTCAGCTAGTTTTCACATCCCCCATACCCAACCAACCATATCTACTCCCTCTGCTTTTAATATATGACACAATTGACTTCATCTCAACAGTATCCCAACCCAGCCTTAATATGGTATTAACATTTAAGCCTTATAATGTCTGTTTACTCCAAAGAAATATCAAAGGGCAGAAAGATATAGCCGCTATGGTCTACACTGACTCCCCCCCCACTTCTCAATATGTTTGAATTTTCTAATCAAAAAATTATATTTGCAGTACTATCTCAAATATTTTAGTTAAAATATATAAATATATCTAAAGTAACAACTTATATGTCATGGTTATTAATATAATTTTAAATAACTTGTTAGTATTTAGTATATGAGTTGTTAAAATAAATATTTGTCATGATTGTTGAAACATAACATATATATTTATCACTCACGTTTGCATGTGTACTTGATCTGTAAAATGGTACAGCATGTATGTTTACTTTAATCAAAATTTAATATATTAATAGGGTAATGTAGAAACATACATAATGATTTATGTTTATTAAATATTTTTTTTGTAATAGAAGATGTTGATAATTTAGATGTAGATTTGGGAGCATACTTATTGTAATAATAACAGAAGTGGTAACTTAGCTGCAAATTTAAGGCGCTATGTGGATTATCTTTCATAATAGTTGGTGGGTAATTACATACAAATTTACTTTAGATCATATTTCTTAATGGTGCATGTGAATAATTAGATTCATGGGTTACTCTATGTTGTTTTACACAATCATAGATGTGGGCAACTATTCAGAAAACAAAATAGATCCAATAGTTATTATTACGACTTTATTTTATTATCAATGTTGATTAGAGTCTACCAAATTGATAGCCAAATCTTTCTGATTTTTGTGTGGCAGTCAGTGATGATTTCTTGGTGTTGCAATAAGTGATGATTTCTCATGTTAATTTAAGATGTCTCATCTTCTTTATTTTGATGTTGTAGTAACTGTTGTTAGATGTTGCACTTTGTTAATTATCCATGTTGCAGCAAACAGGCTGAGGTGTCTCAATAGATTAATTATCATGTTGTAGCAACAAAACTGAGATTTTCCACTATATGACGTTTGATGTTGCAGTAACCAATGATTTCGCCTGTTGATTAAGGATGTCTCATGTCCTTTATTTTGATGTGCAAGAACTTAATGTGTGATGTTGCACTTCATTGATTTCGTGTTGCAAAGAAAAGACTGAGATGATTTAATAGATTATTCCTCATGTTGCAGCAACAAAACTAAAATGTTCCACTACATGATGTTTGATGTTGCAATAATGATGATTTCTCATATGATTTGAGATGTTTCATCTCTTTTTTTATTTGTTGAAGTAATTGATTATGTGATGATGCATGTTGTTGATTTCAGATTTGTAAAAGATTTTCACATGTATTTATTTTAATTTTACCTCTTGGGGAAGGTGTTGTCGCACCTCTAACCTGCGATGCTTCTTTGAGTGACGCAGTTAGCTAAAAATGTTGTCCTCGCAGAGGTAGGTGAAAGGGATAGATTCAACTATGCGGGTGTGTAGGATGCTTGATCAAAAAGGAGGGTGTTGTTACATTGGTTGCGAGTTAAGGCATGGGATGGAAAGCTACTGTCCGAAAACTCTATCCAAAGCATTTTCATTGGACGAAAAAACAAGACAACGATCAATAAGAGTACTAAAGGCCTATAGGGTAGAAGTCCCTTAGCGGAGTCTATATATAAAAGGATTGGGTTAGGGGCTAGATGCAATTTGGTCTTCTCATACCCTAGTCGTCGCTACATCCTCTCTCTCTCTCTCTCTCTCTCTCTCGCCCTAGCACGTGCGATGGCATGCCGGCGCATGCATGTTCTATCCCTCGCACATGTGGAGATGTTGCTGCTACATTGATCGGCAAGACGGACGTGTGGCTATTATTTAGGCGTGAGGACATATGTTGTGTGTATAGTTTCACTACACTAATGTGTAAGAGTTAGACAAGTCCGCTCTAACTATTTTGTCACTGTGCTACACGTCTAACGGCAACAATCCATGGTCAACTACCCCCGCATGATATCTAAGTTGAATATAGTATATTTATTTTGTGCTAGCATAGCATATTTGTTCCGCTCCGAGAATGATATTAGACATTTAGTAACCCACATCGGCAGCGCAAGGTCAATATAACTAGACAAAAATATAGTCCTATGTTTTGAGATTTTTGTTTGCTTCACTTCACTACGCCAAAGGGGCGGCTAAAAGTTCGGAAAATAACGTTTGCCACGTTAGAGGAAACGTTGTGTGAACGACAAAATGTAGTACAAGAAGGGGACCGTGTGGCCATCTTCAAGTTTCAATTCAACACTTGTACTAGTAGGCCATGTGCGACCAGATAGCGGTCACGCGCGCACGTAGGAGCACCCCGTATTTGAAGTCTGCATTGCAAGGTCATGTTCGCTTCTCTTATAATCCATACTTTTCTGCTTATTTTTTCAGCCGGAACAGTGTTTTTCTCTCACAACAAATCAACCGGAATAATGTTTCGGCTTGTTTTTTCAGCGAAGCGAACGGGGCAAGTGATAGCGTCCGCCAATAGAAGGCCAGAAGGCGTCGTGCCTAGTAGTAGGTTTGACTCGGTGGGCCCACGCACGAGGGCCCGTTGACACTTTGACCGTTGAGCTGCTTGCAGTACAGACCAGCATCACTGTAGCAATCGGCTGGCTCGGTCTGGTCAAATCCTTTGATGGGCGAGCATGTTCTCCATACAAAGAAACTTCTGCTCGATCGGTTCTTCAGAGTTCAGAGCATATATACCTCGAGTCCCATACTCTGAGGTTTGTCACGGTGAAAAATGGCAGTTCAGTAGGAGTACTTCAGTTTCCCTCGCTTGGCCTTTTGTGCCAGTTTTCATATTTTGTTGATACGAACAAATGAATACCATTAAACTATTTGTTTGTAACATTGGAAACGTAAATGAAAACAAATGAAAGTTGTGGATGTTACGGCGAGATATACCATTTGAACTAATTTCATTTTACCAAACAGCACGTGAACTTTGTTTAGTATGTACACCCTCTATCCTGAAATAGAAGTCGTTCTTGTTTTCGAGAAGTCAATTTTTTTTAACTTTAACCAATTATATATAAAAAATATTGATATTTATAATAAATAATTAGTATCATTAGATAGATCGTTGAATATATTTTTATAATAAATTTATTTGGAGATCTAAATGTTACATGTATTTCTTACAGATCTAATCAAAATCGAGAAAGTTTAACATGCACGTATCTCATAACGATTTTCTTTTTGAGATGGAGGGAGCAGAGTACTAGTCTTACGTTCAGTAAACAACTGATCAAGTGGTTTCAGTAGCCAAAGAGATGCTGCCAGGGGCTTGTTGTCGCAGCCCACGTCCACCTCAGCTTGGCCAAATATTGACCCAGAAGAAAAAGAAACCATCAACGCCGCTGCTGCGTCTGCGTGCTCCACTGTCTGACGACCAATCGCCGCAAGAAACTTCTCATTTGGCTCCGTGCATGGCCATCGCCGACTTCGTCTCCCCGGCTGACAGAGACATCTTTGGATCGCTCTAGCTTATCCGTCGAGGTCGAGGTAGAGTCGCATGCACTGCACGGCCGATCGAGACGCGGTGCACACTTCTTACTTGTATAAGCTCTGACTGAAACAGTAGTAGTGCATGTACTACATCGAGGCTACCGCCCCGGATTGGATGCAGTCGGGTCGCAGGAGTCTCGTTCTCTCAATCAATTATTTGGTGTCGTATTGCAGAGCGCGAGAGCTTGTGGTGTGTCGTTCTCGACAGTGACAGATACGCTGATGATGTGTTCTCGCAGCGCGTCTTAGCAGGAGGTTTCTTCGTATGCCTTACAGAAACGTGTTGATTTGATAGATTCGGGCAAGGACTCAAGCAAGTGTGTGCTAGTAGTATATTTGACCACAACGCTTTTCTTGAACTTGTTTTTTCTCTAACCATAAACTTTGATGGATTCTTGTACAACAGGTTCGCACGATTTAAGATCTGTCCTTTTAAATCAGCCTGGTATACTAATTCCTCAAGCTATTTTTTTTCTTCTCGAATACGCAAAAGATTTACGCATCTTTATATTAAGGTAGAAAGGCTTGATGCACACAATGTGTTTCCGCCCTAGGAGGTATACAGGATTACAATCATAGGCTGACCCGGACGTTTCTAGCAATTGGATACAGATTTTGATATTACACAAATGTAGACAACCGGGGCGAGGCAAGAGCACAGCCTAGGAAGGTGGCTTCCGTTTCCGCTGTTGCCGGCGCGACTCCTTGCCACTCTGGAAGAGTGCTTTCATCGCTTCAGCGTTGGGAGCGTTGGGCCCGGGCTCGTAGAGCGCTTCGTATGCCTTCGTCGCAGATGCGCTTGGCGTTGACCGACCCGTGACTGCACTCCAATCATTTGCATGATTATGATCTCACCTTGCTTGGAAGCAGGCACCCATGAGAGGCTTTGAGCCGCTAGACGCTTGCTTCGTAGCGGCAGCACCGCCTTTGTAGGCCGCTGCTTGGGCGGCTCCTGAATCTGTGGGGAGTCCCTCTTGCGCACCACTTTCTTAGTGACGGCGCTTGAAGGAGTCGTCGTTATCCACGATCTGGTTGCCATCCACCGACGGTGTACTGTCAAGGTCAGCATCCGCCGTGAGGTCAACCAGACCGACGCCTGGTGGGTAATCCTCTTCACCCACCGTGGGTGCATCGACGCCCGAGGTGGTGTTGAACACCAACCGCCTTGGCGTGACCTGTGTCACCGGGGGCGTGGTCCCTGGTAGTGGTGCTTGCTGGGACGGCGTCTGCTGTGCAAGGCCGCAAGTGCAGAGACAGGTGACCACCACGGGGGCCTCGTCCTCCAGCTGGGTAACCACCTGGGTTGGGTGCCCAGGAGGAGGGCACGTGATGATCTGTCTGCTAGCGAGCGCGGTCGCAAGCTCCGTCAGCGTCGGGTCCTTCGTGATGTCGCCAGCGTCAGCGGGTCGAGCTCGACAAGGCCCGTCTCCGTGGTCCGCACACCGTACCTACCCGGGGCTCCAACAGCGTCGGTGGTGTCACTCCGCGCTGCTGGCGCGTCCCCTGCCGACCGACCGCGGTGCCTTCGTCGCCGGCATCTGCGTCTGCGTCTGGGCCGGGCTCCAGCAGCGACAATGGTGTCAGCCGACGCTTTCGGAGCGGCCCCTGCCGATCGACCGCAGCGCCTCCGTCGTCGCCTTCTGCAGTCGTCGCCGCCAGGACCGTCACTGTCCACCAGCACGGCCCTACCAGAGTCTCGAACAGGCCGTTGTTGCCGGCTACCCGCGGCTCCAGCAGCGCCCGAGCATCCTGAGCCTGCAAACCGTGGCTGCTTGCAGTCACGCGCGAGTTGTCGGAATCCCTTGCAGCGCAGACACCGCTGGGACAGCCTGTATGTTGCCACCCGATGTGCGGAGGAGAGACGATTGAAGCACTTGCTGAGAGGATCTGCCGGGATGCATCTCGAAGGTCGACGTCCCGCATACCGCTTCGGTGCTGCCCCATCAACGCTGCTAACCGGTCCTTGCCGCAAGACCTTGCGCCAGCCATCAGGGTCTGGGGCGGAGATGCGGCGGCGGTTGCCGGTAGGTACCCGTTGGCCGAGCCTTTGATGTACAGGCATGCGCCGGTTGCCATCACTGGCGACCCGGGAGGCGCCGCCGCCATCGTCCCTGCCGCGTACTTAATCCACTACCTGACAGCCTGCAATTTCTCTTAGGCTAGCTTCTGAACTTGCAGGCAGTACATTTGACCAAAAACACATATTTAACCAAATCTGACCATACACTTTGGTGGCATCTCGTCGTCTACATTAATCTGACTGCTTTATTTTCCGAAGAGTTCGTATCTGATTGACGCCGATGCATATGTCCCTGAAAATCAACTTGGCACAAGTAATTCATCACATTCCCAACCCGAAAGTGTGCAACTTTTATACGCTTCTGAACTAGCCAAACCGTCGGTTAATTTCTTAATTGTACCGGGCAGCAACTGGGCTCTTCTATGTGTGGTGCAGCTAGCTGTTAGCCACTTCGAGTTAAAAATAAAACCTCACAAGAGCTGGGCCTGGTCACACGACAAGCCTTGCGCGGCACTTCATCGATCACCGGGAAGACATCAGCAATACAACTTGAATTTTCGTTACGTTCATACCGGTTATTAAAATTCGTCATAGCGTACGTATTGCGCTTCAGTTTCTTTTTTAAGTCGCCATGTTCTGCAGCAGTACTTTTCAGCGAATAAACAATATTTTTCTCTCACAACATTTCAACATAAGCTAAATTTCAGTGAAACGAACAGGGCACGTATTGCGTTGCATGAATCGACGGAGTTACATACTTTAGCTGCGCTGTAACACTAACATCGTCTATGAAGACTAACACACAAAGTCAATCCGCGTCACAACTCACAACTACTGATGGTGTATTCTATACTACCATACACCAAGTCGTGTACGTAGCCTGCTATAGTCTTTTAACCAATCAATCAAACGTACTTGCAGAAACCGCTGGGGTTCCTCATCATCCCCTGGGCGAGTTGAACTTCAATGCAAGGTCCCCGGCGCTAGATCTCGTCGACGGCGTGCCGTGACGGCGACGGGGCACAAGAAACGCGCGCCGATTCGTCCCCGGCGCGACCTCCCTGGGACCAAATCAGCCTGAAAACGCCTACTCCATCGATGGTCCGACCCCGTCTTTCCACTTGATGGTCATACAAGTATCCCATCAGTAGGCAATAGCAATTAGCTGATGGGAAAAGTCGTTTACGCATCAAATCACACTGGCGACCAAGCCGTCCCCTGTTTCAGAGAGATAAAGTGCATGCATCAATGCATGTGTGTACCAATTGTCAAAGCAAGATAACGATTGGGTGCACTGACACTGATTGAGTTCTATGCATGACATCTTCCTCTCTGAATCAACGGGGGAAAACAAAAGGTTGTTATGACATCGTCGTCTTGTGAACTGGTTTTCCCCAAAGGAGAAAGGAGCGAAATCTGACTCCCGTTTTTCTTCCGATCCGATCGAGCGACCTTTTATTTTCCAGCAGAACGTTGGAGCAAGCACTACGGGAGTACATACAGACACTGTAAAAAGTTACGGCTCGTTCCAACTTGTCCACTAATCAGGATGGCTATTGTCAGCGATAGGATTTGCCTTTAATTAGTCCTCCGGATAAACAACAACGTGAGGAAACGGTCTAAAGTTCTTGCTATCTGACAGTGTGAGCATAATCATAGAAATAACGGCCTGATCTTTAGCCCGGCCCCTGTAGTCAAAAAAAATAAATCAATCAATTTTTCCACGAGTTTTGAGGTGCCATCAACATCTATCTAGCTAGTTAATGTTCACCATTGAATTAACTAACCAAGTGATTCCTCAGCACCTTCAAGACTTCGTAGAGTTGAAAACTCAAGCTTTTAACTTTTGAACTGAAGCTTGCAATTTGAAATACAGTTTCCTGTTCGATGTTTGCAACTGTCAGCTCAGCAGAGTAGGAAACTGATCCACCAGCTACGTAGTAAGCTTTACTGCAACGGCATTATAGACTAAATACTAGTGTTTCAGGCTTTGGAGTTTCCAACCAAATGCCATTCCTGGACTCGTTGATTTTTTTAAAATAAATAAATAAACACCCAGTTCTTAATCTAGTAGACTCTAGTCGTCAGTGACAATAATCTATTTTTTCCTTAAAAACTTGCCAATATGCCTATTTGAAAGTAATCACTAAATGTTTATTTAAATTATCCACCTATGTAATTATGAAAAAAATTCAAAAAGTAATCACTAAATGTTTATTTAAATTATCTATATAATAAGCCATCCTAAAAAATAATTTGAAGTAATTTTCTAAATTTGCCTCTAAGTTACCATTGTGAAAGCCCTAATTCTGCATCTAAATTACTATAATTTATAAAAATATCTAAAATTACTCCTACACATTTCTTTTTTCTAAATTATCCATTTATGTCATTGCTGATAATCATTTACACATGAAGCAATGAGTATACAAATTTCTACGTTAAACACATAGCTCAAAGCTGCTATTTCTGCTAAATATATGTCAAATACACATGAGGGTCGGATACAAAGGAGAATAAAACGTACAAAATGGACAGAACAAGCATATATAGACTTATGGACAACTAAATATATTCCAATTTGATAATGATTACAAAATACTACTACCCTGTCTCACAAAGAATATCATTCTAGCTTGAATCAAAGTCAAACCATTTTCAATTTAATCAAATATATATAAAAAATATCAATTTAAGATACTAAACTTGTACATTCAATTTTGGTCTCATAAATGCTGATATTTTTCTCTATGAACTTAGTCAAATATAGGATACTTTCCTTTTTTTATTAAACTAGAACGATATTCTTTGTAGGGCAAAGCTAGTAATTAGCGCTAGGAACATGGCCGCGTTCAACGTTCCAATGTTCTATATTCTGGAAACGTCCACGATCTAGGAGGAAACATTTACGTTCCCACGTTATAAAACAACACGTTAAGTTCTCGTTCACATTCCCACAGGGAACATGGCCGCTAAGAGCTAGTATAATACTACTATGCTAAAATATGAACAAATGAGAGAACATAGTAACGATTAGCTAGGCTTTAAATCTGTCCCTGAATGTTTAATATTATACCTTTTATTAAAAATGATTAGACCCCATAGATCGGAGAACACACGTTGAGGCCAAACAAAGTACGCGTGATATAGTCACAGAGAGAACCAAAATTTTCGCATATGGAACGGACGTGTCATGTTCACCTCACTGTTGCATCTCTCGGGCGTCACAACCAACCAACGGAGTTTTTGTTATTATTATGATGAAAATCATATGATATGGTATCGTCTCACAGGAAACACATGCTCATCCGTTCCCATATACTTCAAGCCGACACTGGACTGGAGGCCGGAGGGTACAAACAAACGGAGGAATAAGAAACGACGACAGAAGCAACGCCGAATCACTTACGCGGATCCAAGCAAACTTGATAAAAAAAATGAACGAATTCAAAGCATAGCCTTTAAACTATTCGCATCCCCTGTTCCTTGTGTCACGCTAGGGCCGAAAAACCTCCCCCTTCTGGGAAGCTCCCTGCTTTGACCACGTTTTGGTTTTGCCCTTTTCTATCCCGAGAGGGGGCCCCGTCCGCTCTCGTCGCGGCACCACTTCACCGGGGGGGCGTATAAATAAATAGCCCAGCCCGCCCCCTCCCAGTCCACACAGCAACAGCAACCACCGGCACTCCGCTGAGGTAGTCACAGCCCGAGCTCACACAGCAAGCTCCCCAGCTCGGTCTTCTCGCCAGGACCCGGCAAGCAAAGCCGCGCTCTCTCGGCGTACGCGAACGGACGGACGTTGATCGTCGGCAGATCGAGACATGGGGCGCGCTCCGTGCTGCGAGAAGATGGGGCTGAAGAGGGGTCCGTGGACGCCGGAGGAGGACAGGGCCCTGGTGGCGCACATCGAGCGCCACGGCCACAGCAACTGGCGCGCGCTGCCCAAGCAGGCGGGCCTGCTCCGCTGCGGCAAGAGCTGCCGCCTCCGCTGGATCAACTACCTGCGCCCGGACATCAAGCGCGGCAACTTCAGCCGGGAGGAGGAGGACGCCATCATCCAGCTCCACCAAATGCTCGGCAACAGGTGCTTATCTATCTTGATTAATTTATAGAACATGCATGCATGACCCAATCAGCCACTTGCTGTCTCGTAAATTACGGCGAAATCAAAGAACATACGCACTAAACAGCTCATTTGTGTATGATTTTCAGATGGTCGGCAATTGCTGCCAGGCTGCCGGGGAGGACGGACAACGAGATCAAGAACGTCTGGCACACCCACCTCAAGAAGCGCCTGGAGCCTACTAAGCCAGCCAGCCAGGCGCCCAAGCGCAAGCCCAAGAAGCAGCAGCAGCAGCCGGAGGCCGTGACGATGCTCGAGGGCCCGACCGCCACGGTGCCGGTGTCGGCGGAGCAGTCACTCTCCACGTCGACCACCAGCACCACCACTGACTACTCGGCGGCGGCTTCGTCGATGGAGAACGCGGACAGCTTCACCTCGGAGGAAGAGGACTACCAGATTGACGACAGCTTCTGGTCCGAGACGCTGGCGATGACGGTGGACAGCTCCGACGACTCCGGGATGCAGGCAGAGGGCAGCACCTTCGGCGCGTCGTCGGTGACGTCGACCAGCGACGACGACATGGACTTCTGGCTCAAGCTGTTCATGCAGGCCAGCGACATGCAGAATTTGGCCCAGATTTAGGCAGGGAATGAACCTGCTAGATGGTGGTTACCTCTCGATCGACCGGCTGATGACATTCTTGGTCTCACAATTCTTTCAATCTTTGTTCTGCTCCGTTTCGGTGGATGTATATCTGGCTGAAAACGGAAAACCTGTGCAGCGGAAAACAATTGTATTGCTTCATCATGGCGGTGTTCACTTGTGTCCCTTTTCTGCTGTCACCTGTGCAGCTGTGCTTTCGCCGCTACCTTTATCCAGAGGGCCCCGGCTACATATGACCACAAGTCCATAACCACCCAGCTCCGATCTCCCTTTCCTCCCTCTGCCCCTCGTCCATTTTTGCTGTCGACTAGGGTATATGTATACGTAGCAGCCGTCTCCGAGTCTCCATTCTCCAAGTAGCCGTCGCCTCGAGCATGGCCGCATGTGTCTCCATTCTCCAAGTAGCCGTCGCCTCGAGCATGGCCGACATGCGGCCATGCGGAGGCGGCCCTGCGCGTCTCCTCAGAGCCGACGGCAGCAGCCAGAGCAACTTGAGGAACTCTCCAACCGCTGTTTCTCTACCTCTGAGACTCATGGCCCACAGGTCACGGCCTCATGTAATCAAAAGGTTTGTCTTAAAGGACAATATAACAATTGATAAATGTTTCACAACTCACAAGAAAATAAAATAAAATGTTTACTAGCACTGAATGTCTGCCAAAGAAGCCTCGTGCTCTAATAAAACCTCGTTTGTTGAGCTCTGGCCGGCTCCGGATCTATATAACATAAGAATATATGTTTTTATCATCGGCAAAATGCTATTTTCGTTTTTCTCTGAGCTCTAGCTTCCGCGAACTATAGTAAGGAGCTAGAGCCGTGCTAAAAGGAACAAAACCTCGTTTGTGGAGCTCTGGCCGGCTCCGGATCTATATAACATAAGAATATATTTTTTATCATCGGCAAAATACTATTTTCTTTTTCTATGACTCTAGCTTCCGCGAACTATAGTAAGGAGCTAGAGCCATGCTAAAAGGAGTCTAAATACAGTACATAAATTCATAATTTTGTATTCTCTTGCCAAAATATCAGGCTGTAACATTACTGCTTCGCTCGTCCCCCGCGTTGTCCCTCTCGGGGCGACACCAGCGGAACCACCGCCCGACGCCGCCAACACCTCCCCCCCCCGGCCTCCTCTTCCTCGCCGCTGGCAGAGCGCGCCGCCGGAAGCTCGTGCGGACGCAAGGAAGGCATCGACGGGGCTTCTTCCCAAGCTGTGGACTGTGGTCTACTGCAGCTGCTCGAGCGTCGCCAGGCTCGTCGACGGTGGTAGCCCAGGCGCGGATTCGGCGTCCCAGCGGCCGGATCCAGCACTCCCGGGGGCGGATCTGTGCGGAGCTTCGGTGGGAGTCATGCTGCCACAGTTGGTCGCGCGGAGAGGCGAGCGGCGGGTCATCGAGGTGGCCGCTGGCTAGGGCGGATCTAGTGGTCGGACGCTACCCGACCGTCTAGAGAAGGCTCCAGATCCGGCCATCCCGCGGCTACAGCTGCTGCTGCCCATGCGGATCCGGCTGGAGCTCGCCGGTGCGGGCGACAATGTGGTTGATGCGGCGTGGGGCGGCGGTGGAGGGCAGGGGCGGCGTGACTTCAAGGCTCCCTATTTTGCTTGTGCTTGATGTGGGCAAGCACCGGCAAAAGCCATGACGGATCGGCCGGCAAGACGACGGCGATGCCTTCGGGCGCCGTCTTCCTCCTTAGAGGCGCTGTCATGGTGTTTTCCCACTCTGGCCGGCTGCAGAGGTGCGTCGGCTGTGCCGTGGTGGCGTGGCCGACAGCGGCTTGCTTGGATGAGTGCTAGTGACGTCGTGGTGGTGTGGCTAACAGTAGCCAAGCAGGGGCGCCTGTGGTGCCATGGGCGTGGCTGGATGAACCTGGTTGCTTCTTGAAGGCCAAGAGGCTGTGGCTCGGCGCGTGTCGGTGTTTCGGATCACCGGCTAGTAAATTTTATGATTTGCGCGTCTGACCCGGATGGCTGTGCTCGGAGGACACAAGGATTTATACTGGTTTGGGCAGAATGTCCCTACGTCTAGTTCGCTGCTGCTCGTGTTACCGGCACTGGTTTATAGTAGGGGTTACAAATGGACGAGAGAGGGAGCCGGTCCCAAGTCTCTAGGAGAAGGATCGTATGCTAGTTGTTGAGGCGTGTGGGCGTTATGTCTTAGAGACGTTGTGCCTTGGAAGCGTTGCCCTTTTGGAGGCGTCCTGCTTCCCCTTTTATAGACGAAGGGAAAGATAAAGGTTACATGAGAGAGAGAGGCGAGGAGAACAGAAGGCCTCTATGGTCGCAGCACCCTTCCTTTCCTTCATCCGGGTCCCGCCGATCCTGTAGATCACTACAGGGATGGCTCCATGTTGTTACTCTGTTCATCACTGGTGCTGTATGCTGATGTCGTCAGCTGGTCGTGGCGCTCCTTCCCGTGCGGCAGGCGACATGGTTAACAGACACCCCTGTCGACAGCCGCACGAGGATTAGGTAGCATAGCGCCGGTACGCTCGACGCTGTTGGCGATGTGTGTCCTTAGGCATGGCTCGTCGTGGTCGCGGGTCATATTAGGACGCGCCTACTCCTCTTCTGGTGTCAGGAGTTTGACCCAGGGTCCGTACTCTAAGACCCATAGTGGTTGGGGGCGGTACGAATCCCGTTGGGTGAGGCAGAGTCCCCCTTCGAGGGGTCTAGCGAATTAAAGTCTCTGCCTGAGGGATCGCGCGAGATGGAGCCTGCGTCCTCGGGGTCGGACGGCACGGGGTTTACACCCTCGAGGTCGGGCGAGATGGAGCCCGCGCTCGAGGGACCTAACTGAATGAAACCCACATCCTCGGGGTCGGGCGCGTCATAGCCCACGCCCTCAGGGTTGGGCGTGACATAGCCCACGCCCTCAGTGTTGGACGTGACGGGGCTCTCGCCCGAGGGGTCGGGCGAGAAGGAGCCCGCGCCCTCGAGGTCGGAAGAGACGGAGCCCGTACCCTTGGGGCCGGGCGAGACCAAGATACGCTCTTGACCATCCGAGGGAGTTAGCGTTCACGGCCATCAGCTTTCTTTTCCAGGTATCCCTAATCCTGATACCCGACTATAGCCCCTGAGCCTGCGGAGGAGTAGGATACTCCTTCGAAGGCTTTTTCAGATGGAAGGATTCTGAGGGTTTTGATCTCCCTTTGCGGCCCGCGGGATGTTTTTGTAGGGCTGCGATTCCTCTCTGTTGTGATCAGACTCCACGGGAGCATGCAACTACGGGGCTTGGGGGGTCAGAAAAGATTTCTCATGATTCCGATCTCTCCCTAGGATCCGATCGATCTGTCATTGATATGCGACCGCATACTCGGTCTCCTTCCGAGTCCAACTTCCCCCGAACCCCGCTCATTGCAGGGGACCAGTTGAGGGGTCAACTCATCTTGTAATCGTCCTCCCTCATGCATTTTTTTGACAAAACGGAGGGGCTAAGCCGTGCCATGTTTTCCTCAATGGATGAATCATGGTGCTCGGTGAGCTGTTAACGGGCTAGTCCGAGTGGGGCCTCGACTTCCCGTTCATGGGGGTCTGGCGTGGGTCAGCTGGTGACCGACTCCAAATTCCTGGCGACCAGTCCATATAGTTGTCGGGTCCGTTTGACTGGTCCCAAGGGTTCATCGCCTTTCTTCGATGAAAAACCATGGACTTTGCACCGGCCAAGACTCAAACATGGGTCAGGATGCCCGTGGCGCTCGTGCGCTCGGATACTAGCCACTAGCGGGCCCATCCCATACTACCCCTCACTCTCAAGGTGCCCTAGAGTGGTTGTGAACTCGTCGGTGGGCCAAGCTTTGAACTCCTGGGCCTTAATGGGCCATGGGGGCATTTTTAGCTCCGTATCCCTACTTACCTGCGGCGGTTTTTGGCCCATCGAGGGGGCGAACCACTGTCCGGTGCGCCCTTCGAGGAGCGAGTGGGGGTGGCGTGTGCATGATTCTCGGAGAGGCGAAGTGATGGGTCATGGCGGGCGTGTCGATCCAGGCGGACGGTTTGCCTCTCGCTCCGCCTTCCCTTATAAATAGGGACCTTTCCCTTCGCCTTTCGGTACGCATAACCGCAACCTCGTCTTCTCCGCTTCTCCATCGCCGACGCTTTAAATGTTTCATCCTCGCTCTTGCGCCACCAGCAAAATCCTTGTTCCTCCACCCTTGATCTTCCACTATCAGCGAAGCTTTCATTCCCCCACACTTGCCTCCCATGGAGTCATGATATTGCTCCGACGTCACCCACGCGCGCATGGAGGGCCTTGTCAAGCACGGCCTTCTCCGTGGGAGGACCAACGCGGTAGAGTGGCTCATGCCTGGTCGTGAGGAGGTGCCGGCGCCGCTCGATGGCTACGTCGTGTCTTTCACGCCCTTTCACAAGCGCAGACTCATGATTCCTCCCAACCCATTCTTTTAGGGGCTCCTACACCACTACCAGATCGAGCTACAACACCTAAACCCGAATAGGATCCAGCACATCACTGCCTTCATCGTGCTATGTGAAGGGTACCTGGGAATCGAGCCCCACTTCGAGTTGTGGAGATACTTTTTCTCCATCTCCCTACAAAAGAACAAGAAGAGGGACACGCCGGTGCCGATGGGATGCGCGAGCATCCACCTTCGGGGGCACCAAGTAGTGGAGTACATTCCCTACCAGCTCTCCATATCCAACAAGGGGTGGCACGTGTTGTGGTTCTACGCGAAGAATGCCGCCGCCGCCCCTTTGATAGATTTCATCGGGCGCCTCATCGAAGAGGCACCGCTGGTGTGGTCGTGGGGGCCTCCCAAGAAGGAGAAGAGGAGGCTGCACGACCTTCTTGATGCCATCGCCTTCCTCAAGGACCATGACCTTCGTGGGGTCGGTGTCATCAGGGCGTACCACGCGAGGAGGGTGGCACTGCTGATGGCGCTCGTCCTCCCGCTATGGTGGTTGACGCCTGACGCACAACTTGATGGGACTACGCTCGCCCAGGGGCTGCTTCATGATAGGGAGGTCATGCAGCGCATCAAGGAGGCGATGAATGAGTTCGACACCGTGTTCCCGATCCCGGGGCACCCCGCGATGCGGGTGGATGCGGGCTTTGTTGAGGTGCCAGCAAGATTAGGCTTCTAGACCTTCGTTGCGCCGCTACCGGAGCATGCGGCCGTGAGGGCGGCGAACTGCGCCACTGACAAGAAGAAGAAGGTCAAAGATGACAAGAAGGCGAGGCAGCAAGCGAAGGAGCATATCATGAAGAGGAAGAATAAGAAGAAGAAGACGGATCTCTCGTCGATTGGGACAAGCTGAGTAGAGCAGACATGGACCCATCCTTGCTGCAGGTGGGGCCTTTCTTGTGGCTTGCCTCGGGGCAGGAGGGAGAGGACGTGCCTTAGAACCAGTGGTGATCGACCATCCCGCTCTGACCGGACCCCCAAGTAGAGGGAGGGCCTAAAGCGACACCGCGCTGATAAGGCGCAACTGGGTTCGGGCAGGCCGACCCCAAAATGTCCTTGTCCGATGGCCCTGAGGTGAGTTGAAAAACTTCTTCGTCCTTCGATTCTGATTGATTTTCGTAGCAAATTGACCGTTGTATCCTCCACAACGTTGGAGGAAGCAGGACTCACCTGAGGCTCACACCGAAGAAGACCCTCGCCATCCGGCAAACGCATAGGAGCTGGCCAAATCCGCACTGGAGGTGAGCGGAAGAGGTGCCGAGGCGGTCGCGGTGTCGGCTGAAGGGGCACAGTCGGTGGGTGCATCCATGGGGGAGCAGACGGAGGAGGGCGCGTCTAGGGCACCCGTAGTAGGTGAGGCGCGGCCTGGTACGGCCGTGACGTCGGGGGCGGGGGTGGTGAAGTCGGAGCCGTCCTTTGCATAGGTGGTCATGCCCGTGGTAGGGTAGGCGGAAGAGGGCGCAGCCGAGGCTCCCTCAGCGGAAGCAGCGATGGGGTAGGCTTCTGCGTCCACACCGCTTGCCTCTTCTGCTGTCGAAGGGGCCGCTC
Source organism: Miscanthus lutarioriparius (assembly GCA_904845875.1). Taxonomy (NCBI): domain Eukaryota; kingdom Viridiplantae; phylum Streptophyta; class Magnoliopsida; order Poales; family Poaceae; genus Miscanthus; species Miscanthus lutarioriparius. The sequence continues at coordinate 25,270,239 of CAJGYO010000008.1, forward strand.
CGGAGGAGCTGCCTCTGCTAGAGGGGTCGGTGTCGGCCGGGGTTGGTGCCAAGCCATCCTGGTCTCTCGTTCGGGTGGGCGGCAACCCACATGCATGGGGAGGATCCCCGATCTGATGGGCAGACCCGTAGAACACGGAGGCAACGCTTCTCACCCTCAGCGACACTGCGGAGGAGAGGGAGTGTGGGAGCATCCATGCGGAGGTTGGGAACACGGTTAGCGCACTGTCCACTATGCTGGGTTCGCTACGCGACGTCGTCGCCCTAGTTGGCTAGGTATGAGACGGTCATGCTTGCGACACTCATTTTCCCTTTCCGCGCTTCTAAGACTTGTTCTCTACGTATGTCCTTATGGGTCATAGTCGAGAGAAGTCATGTTTCCTTCATCGCGAGAGGGGCGTTTGGGACCGCCTTGCCGGGGAGGTGCGGTGAAATGAGGAGCTGGCCACATAGCTCACTGCCGCCCGCTAAGAGGTGGCCGAGCTTGCTCCCGCCGCCCAGGAGCTGGACGACCTCTAGGTCAGGGAGAAGGATGCCCGCGAGGCCAGAGAAAAACTCATGGCGTTGATCAAGAGGGAGCGCACGGATGCCGTGGAGGCCGAGCGGCTATGGAAGGAGCGAGAGGACCTGCTCCGCATCGTAGAGGAGCTCCGCACGGAGTGTGACTTGGCTCGTGAAGAGCGTGTCGATGCCCAACAGTGGATCATCCTCCTTGAGGGCGAGCTTCAGGGGGAGAAGAACCTAAAGGTCATGGCTGAGGGCATGTCTACCTGGCTCGCCGCGGAGGTCGGTCAGCACTAGGAAGAGGTCCGACACCTAGAGGCCAAGGTGACCCTGTAGCGCAGCGAGGTGCGCAAGCTCTGGGTGAACATGGACGGTAAGCTTATAGTTTCCCCTGCTGTCTTTCTCCCTAGAATCCATGGTGGGCCCTTTGATACGGTCGTCGTGTGATTTGGGCAGGTCTTGACAACATGCTTGGTGTGGAGGTGGTGAAGAGTTGTGGCTTGGAGAGGGAGTTTGGCGAGGTGAAGGCCTCCCTCCTGAAGGAGAGCGACGAGCATGGCACCTTGTGCATTGCCATCTAGCTGGTCTACAATGACCTCGAGCTGGCCCCGACATAGGAGACGAGCTCGCTCGCAGTCCGCACCATCCGGATCATGGATCGGGGGCGCAAGATGGTGAGGGACGCACTCTGCTTTGGAGTTCATCGGTCGTTTGTGGTCGCTCGTTCTCACTATGAGAACATCGATCTGGCAACAATGAGCCAGGGTTTCGTGCCCGGCTGCACCGAGGTCGAGCTAGAGGAGATCTTGGGGTCGGTGGCTCCCCCAGTGCAAGACTTATCTACCAAAATTGAGGATGAGGTCATCCCCCAAGGGGTTAGGTTAGTTAGATAGGCCAGGCAATAAATTTGTAATAAGTAAATAAGTCTTTATGTTTTGTTATGGTCGAACCATCTTTTGGTTCTTCATCCCTTTTTATGTATAAAAAGGTTAATGCATTCTAACCCTTTCTGTGATTAAGGCTATAAAGCTCGGGGTGCAAGCAAAACAACTCTTATTACGCTGGTGAGCAAAAACGCTGCAGCCGCTGGGGCATAGGTTTCTTGCAGTTCGACCAGTTTTACTCAGCCCTTATTTCCACGGCCTTTGCTTTTAGGTCTTAACGTAGGAGAGGGTCGGGCGCTAAGAATGTTTTTAGGTTGGTGTACCCCCATCAGCCCCCGAGTGAGGCCCGACCCCTTGCCGTTGCTGGGGTCGGGTGTCACTAAAGATCGAGGAGACATGATGGCGAAACTTTGTTCTTAAATTTTGCAAGTACATGCATAGGCTGGGGGTTAAAGCGACGTAGTTGTTCAATTGTCCAAGCGTTGATGAAGACTCTTCCGTTAATGGTTAGGTTCCCGGTCGAAGCACCTCTGCGATGATGTATGGTCCTTCCCAAGGCAGAGAGAGCTTGTGGCGGTTCTTGTTGTTCTGAATGAGGCGGAGCACCAAATCCCCAACATTGAATGCCCGACCCCGCACTCGACACCCATGGTATCGACATAACGCTTGCTGGTACTTGTCCAAGTGGAGGAGGGTGACATCGCGTGCTTTGTCGAGCTGGTCCATGGTGTGCTCGAGGGACGCCTCAACCCCTTGCTCGTCGTATGCCCTAACCCTCGACGCTCTATAGTCGAGGTCGATTGGGAGGACTGCCTCGGAACCATAGACCATGAAGAAAGGCATGTAGCCGATCGCTCGACTAGGGGTTGTCCTCAAGATCTAGAGCACCGCAGGAAGCTCCGCGACCCATCGTCCGCTGAACTTGTTTAGCCGATCGAAGATCCTAGGCTTGAGGCCTTGAAGGACCATGCCATTTGCGTGCTCAACCTATCCGTTCATGTGGGGGTGGGCCATGGTGGCCTAGTCGACGTAGATGTGGTAGCCATCACAGAACCAGAGGAATTTCTTCTCAGTGAACTATGTGTCATTGTCCGTGATGATCGAGTTTGGGACTCCAAAGTGGTGGACGATGTTGAGGAAGAATTGCATGGCTTGCTCGGACTTGATCATGGAGATTGGCCAAGCCTCTATCCACTTTGTGAACTTGTCCATGGCAATGAGCAAGTGCGTGTAGCCCCCAGGCGCTCTTTTGAGACGCCCGACCAGATCAAGCCCCTAGACCATGAACGGCCACGTGATGGGGATAGTCTGGAGCGTACTGGCACCCTTCGTAGGTACGCACAATTTGCTCGGCGTTAGCCATTGTGGTTAGCCAGTAGAAGTCCTGTCAGAACGTGTTTCTAACCAGGGTTCTGGGTACGACATGATGTTCGCAGACCCCACCCTGAATGCCCTTCAGCAGTTGCCTCCCTTGTTCGACGGGAATGCAACGCTACAGGATCCTGGTGTGGCTTCGCTTGTAGAGCTCCCCTCAATAATGAAGAAAGACTTGGCTCAGCATGCGATCCATCGAGCCTCCATTTTGTTCGTTGGGAGCACTCCATGGAGGAGCCAATCAAGGTACGTGGTCCTCCAATCGGCTAGAAGGTCGGGCTCCACAACCGAATCCTTGCCGACCTCCATGACTTTGTGGTCAGAAGGAGTGGGCAGTTGGTCAGCCCCCGAGCCTAGGGTAGGCAGCTCATCCTCAGTCTATCCCTATTCCTCATAGAGGATCAAAGGCTTGTGTTGATTGCTGGCGAAGACGCCTGTCGGCATCGGCTCTCGGCTGGACACCATCTTCTCCAGCATGTCGACCGCCTCGTTGAGCCACCTCGGGATGTGATTGAGTTTGAGGCCATCGAACTTGTCCTCTAGTTGGTGGACTCCTTAGCAGTAAGCAACCATCTTGGCGTCGTGGCAGCTTGACTCCTTCATGACTTGATCGATGACCAGCTGTGAGTCACCTCGGACGTCAAGCTATCGGATGCCCAACTCAATGGCGATGCGTAGGCCGTTGATGAGCGCCTCATATTCAGCCACATTATTGGAGGCGGGAAAATGCAGGCAGACCGCGTACTTCATGCGTATCCTGAGGGGCGAAACAAAGACTAGCCCCACACCGGCGCCTTTCCTCATCAGCGATCCGTCGAAGTACATGGTCTAGTACTCCTGGTCGATAGCCGCTGGTGGCATCTGGACCTCGGTCCATTCTGCCATGAAGTTGGCTAGCGCTTGGGACTTGTTGGCCGTATCGGGTGCATATGGAATGCCCTGACCCATCAGCTCGAGTGCCCACTTCGTGATCCTCCCCATGGCATCCTAGTTCTGCATGACTTCACCGAGGGGAAAGGATGTCACGACCATCACCGGGTGTGACTCAAAGTAGTGACGTAACTTCCTCCTGGTGATCAGGACGGCATACAAAAGCTTCTGGATTTGCGGGTAGCGAGTCTTGGAATCGAACAAGACATCGCTAATGAAGTATACGGGGCGCTGTACTTTGAGGGCATGTCCCTCTTCCCCCTGCTCTACCACCAGGGCAGCGCTGACCACTTGCGTGGTGGCCACAATGTAGAGCAGGAGTGGCTCTCTATCGATCGATGGGACTAGGGTTAGGGCTTTCGTAGGATTTCCTTGACTTTGTCGAGTGCCTCCTGAGCCTCGGGAGTTCACACAAACCAGTCGGTCTTCTTTAGAAGCCGATATAGCGGGAGGCCTCGTTCGCCGAGGCATGAGATGAAATGGCTAAGCGCGGTGAGGCACCCCATGACTCGCTGCACCCCCTTTAGGTTTTAGATCAGGCCCATCCTTGTGACGGCCATGATCTTCTCCGGGTTGGCCACGATGCCACGCTCAGAGATGACGAACCCAAGCAGCATGCCCCTCGAGACCTCGAAAACACACTTTTCATGGTTGAGTTTGATGCCGTTTGCTCGTAGTTTTGCGAAGGTCTGCTCTAGGTCAGCTATGAGCTAGTCGGTCTATTTGGACTTGACCACGATGTTGTCTATGTAGGCCTCAATGGTTCGCCCGATGAGGTCTCCGAAACACTTGAGCATACAACGCTGGTATGTAGCTCCCACATTTTTCAGACCGAAAGGCATCGTGACATAGTAGAATGACCCGAACAGGGTGATGAAAGAAGTCGTGAGCTGATCAGACTCTTTCATGGCAATCTGATGGTACCCGGAGTACGCATAAAGGAAGTAGAGGGTTTCGCACCCCGAGGTCGAGTTGACTACTTGATCTATACATGGCAAAGGAAATGGATCCTTTAGATATGCCTTATTGAGACTCATGTAGTCAACACACATTCTCCATTTCCCATTCTTTTTTCAAACGAGGATGGGATTGGCTAACCACTTAGGATGATACACTTCCTTGATGAATCCGACCGTCAAAAGCTTTGTGATCTCTTTGCCGTTGGCCCTGCGCTTCTCCTCATTGAAGCGACGCAGACGCTGCTTCACCGACTTGGAGCCTGGCTTGATCTTCAAGGTGTGCTCGACGACTTCCCTTAGGATGCCCGGCATGTCTGAGGGTTTTCATGCGAAGATATATCTGTTGGCGTGGAGGAAGTGGACGAGCACGCTTTCTTATTTGGAGGAAAGCATGGTGCTGATGCACACCACTTTTCCCTCAGAGCTACTAGGGTCTATGAGGACCTCCTTGACGCCCTTCGTGGGCTCAAAGGATCCGATCGACCGTTTGGAGTCGGGTGCCTCCTCGACAGTCACTTCCTTGATGACCACGAGCTCCTCGGAGGTGATGATTGCTGAGGCACGCTCACAGCACTCAACCTTGCACTCATAAGCGTGTTGGAAGGAGGTGTCGACAGTGATGACCCCACACGGGCCTGGCATCTTGAGCTTTAGGTAGGTGTAGTTGGGGACTGTAACACCCTTGGTGTTACATTGTACAATCTTTTGCTAAAACATTGCATGTGCATCATGTTTATATGATAGTGTATGAAATATAATGTGTAAACCAATTTCTGTGACTCGAAACGTTCATCGAAAATGCGAAACGAATGTTATATTTCATGTCGCGTTATGTCACTTAGGGTTCTAAAGGAATTTTTATTGAACGAGAATGCTATAGAACGCATATACGAAGGTTTAATAAAGTTTGTGGTACAAACTTCATAGGTGGCGGTAAAATACTTGTAGTCGAGAACAGGATTCGCTAGATAGCATACTTAATACCTTGGAAATCGCATTCGACGCACAACCGTTTAAGACTTGGCCGAAATTCCTAAGTCGGACAACGCTTTGACAAAGCTAGGTTTGGGAATTTTTGCTGGCGAGTTGGATTAAGAAGTAGTGTAATTTCATGGTTGGTTTTAGTAGTTTGACATACTATCTTGAGTGTAAATTAGGTGGTGTAGCTACTGGATCATCGAGTTGGATTTTTGAGCAGCTTTAAAAAGCGTGCAAGACACGTTTTTGAATGGTGCCAGCGTCTGGCCGCGGTCACCGTGACTTGGCTGGCGTTACCGCCAGCAGCACGCACGCGCCAATGTGCACCGCCGCCTAGGCTACACCACCATTGCCGTGCCCTGGCACGTGACTCGCACACACACGCTGGGGCCCAGCGAGCCTGACCGCTCTGCCCGCTGTCGCGTCCGCCTGAGTCACTCTGCTCGCCATCACCGTCGCGTTGAGCTATGTCCCTGGTCATGTTGCACTCCGACCGACGCTCGCACAGCCACTGCTGTCGCTGACCCTTCACGGCTACGCGCGCATGGGCTTGCCCCGCTTGTCTTCGCCATCACGTCCACGTTCGTGCGTCGCCACGCTACTGCCTCCCCAGACTAGCGCCAGCCACTGCGGCGCGCAGTGCCGAGCCACCATCATCTTGCATGTCGTGGCGTTGTGGTCGCACGTCATCATGCCGGCCTCGTATGCGCATGGAGCCATCACCCGTCGCATTGCCGTCCTCTTCCATTTAGTGACTGCGCCACGCCACGCTCCCTGCCCCGTCGCCTTGAATTGCGCCGGCCAAGCCATGCCAAGGCAAAACCCACAGAGCCTGGCCCTTCCCTCGTAATTGTGCGCGTCTAGAGCTTGGTTTAGAGTCTAGTATCGTGCCAAGACTGCCACTATTGCAGCCATACGATGTCAGGCGTCAATTTGAGTTTTCCCCTCACCGGCCACCATAAGACCGAGTTGAGTCATCCATCCAATTAGCCTTGTGTAGTCCACCTCCTTCCAATTAACCATGCACCCAACTAGCCCTGTTAGTTAGCCAGCGATTGGAGTCGTCCCGGTGAGCTTCCATCCTACAGTGAGGTAATGTGGGGCATTCTCCTCACGGCGGTCTACCTTGGCCGTCGAGGCGGGTGCTCAGCTAGCGCGTCGCTCTGTGCTCTGTTGTTTCAATTGAGCGGTGCCTTTGCGTCATGTTGACTTAGTTGCCTCGGTCGTGTAACAGTTTCGCCAGTGGAGCAGCAAGTCGCTGTGGACGCCATCGCCATGCTTGCCGTGAACCGGAACGACCTTGCGCTCGTGGCCAGCCACCATGCCGAGCCCTGCGACTTCGTCTAGGCCGTCCTTCACATTTCCGGTGAGGCACCTTCACTCCTAGGGTAGTAGTAGAGGCGTTGTGCTAGGTTAATTCACCAGCGCCGGTGTCACTGCGGCCAAACCCCGTCGTGGTGCGTGGTCACGCCTCTATGCGGCACCAATCATGATGTTTATTACCTCTATCAAATGCGCTTGTGATGAGGAGTGTCGTGGTGGTGAGTATTGCTGCCGAGGAGGTCCGTGCTCGCCGGCGTTGGTCGAAGATGCCGCGTCCTCTGTTAAGTTCCGGCCAGGGACCTTGAAACGGGAATTCGAAGTAAACCGAGGGGTTAAGTGCGAGAGTCAAAGAGAGAGTGCAATAGTGGAAAGGACTGTGGGTTCATTTAGTTGAAAGCCAGGGTCTCTTTTGCATAATCTTCGGCGCACGCGTGGGTCTCCCCACGTTGGGCCACTGTCGCGCGTGGGCCGTGTCGGTGGGCTGCGCATGCGCGCGTGGGGCGCTGTAGTGGGATGAGCCGCTCGCTCGTGGGCCGAGCCGCTCGCTCGCGGGCCGCGCTGAGGAGTTCGGTTTTTCATTTTCCAGTGACTTAACAAATATTTATTCAATTTAGTTTTGACCTGAACTTTGAAAAATGATAGTAAATGTTGTAGGTATCCAAAAATAGTGAAACAAAATTTGTTACGTTCACAAAAATGCTATCTATCTATTGGTGTAGTTAATTTACAGTTAGCTGTGATAATTATAGGTTCATAAATTCAATTTAGAAAGCTTAGTATTATGTAGCTTAATATTTGTAGAAATTTTTGTGGCAAATTGATGATAGCTTTAGCCATGAAAATTTTACAGTAGGTTCATTAGATTATTATGTACTCACTATAATTTTTGTAGCTCTAGAGTAGGTGGATAAATAGAGTAGCTAGTACTCCTTGTTTTATCATATATAGAGTAAATCAGTATTAAGAGTAAGAATACCTTTTGTTGTGAAGATAATATATGTCATGAGGCATACTTGTTAGTGTTAACAGTAGGTAACTTAGCACCTTAGTCGGTAGAACTTGCTTAGTAGCTTGATAGATGTATTTTTTATTTTAAGAGTTGTTGTTGCTGTATTACTAAGTGTTGCATCATCATTTCATGCATGTAGATCACGAGTTGGTAGAGTTCATGCCCGTGGACGAACAGGACTATGAGGAGGTCATTAAGGAGTACGAGGAGGAGGTCCTCATGCAGGAGGGAGCCCCGAAGCCTTTTGGTGCTGACTTTGTTGACCCACCGCCTGTCCAAGGCAAGCCCCAGTGCATAACCCATATTTTTAAGCATCACTGAATATATATATGATGTGCATTTACGTTACAGGCATTTTATGGAAACTACATGCATAAATATATCTACCTATGAGCCCTACTAGTATAGGTCGAGTAGCTGCTACGCTCAGGATTTCGGTAGCGTGAGTAACCTGCCGTTACTCACAATAGGTGATAATTATGATCATTGATGATAAAATGGTGGAAAGGAAAAAATGGTGACCGGGCAGGGATATGGTTTGGGCATTGGTGGGTGTAAGAGATTGTGTCCTATGGCCAACAGGGCATAGCTTGGTTACACTTTTTCCCTGTCTGTGTCGGTTAAAGACCGGTCGTTGCATTGGACGCTAGGCAAGTCACAGACTTATTATCCCGAGCACATACTTGGGTATGGGCGCAGGGAAGACTTGTTGCTCTCTTGTCATGGGTTCTGGCTTTTTTCGGACCGACTGATTGGAGGCGGGGATGGTGGAGGTCCTTGCACCGCACTGAGTCCGGGACTCAGGAGCAGGGGCTTGGAGTCCAAGTTTGGATGGGAACCTGGACCCTAGGACAGGAGGGTGATGGGTTGGTCCTACTTGTGCCTGGGGTACAAGCGGGGCGTGTGTTTTCAGGTACCCAGCTAGGAAATCCGATACGGCTTGTCTAAACTCTAGCACCGTAGTAAGAATTGAAAGATGAAAGGTGATGAAACGGAACTGATTGCTCAACTCTTGCTTGAAAGTAGAATAGGTGCTTACATAGAATGGCTAGATAATTAATTAATCATGGCTGTTAATAATAACATAAATAAGGACTCACTATTAGTATTGCTTTCTGCAAAAAGAAAACCAGCAAACCATAAAGCTTATCATATTCCTTGGACTCGGGAAATTATTCCCACTAGTCGGATAAGTCTTGCGAGTACATTGTGTACTCAAGGTTTATTTACCCCTGTTGTAGGTAACGCTTGAGGAGTACCATTGTGTGAAGGATTTCTTCTGGTGGGCACAGACGGATCCTTTCTTTATCGATAGATGTTTATTATCATTCCGCTATTTAATCTTTCGCACTCTGAATTTGGCAATGTAATAATGAATTTCTAAGAACTCTGGATGTGTGAAATGTACTAAGTATTGTAACTCGTTCTCATTATTCGATCCTTGGGGAAAATGTGGATCTTTTGGGCTCTCCCTTGGGGTGTGCCTGATGGAAACCGCCCGCTATAGCCTGCTTACGGGGTGCTTAGTGTCTGGTGGAAGACTAGCGCCTCTGTAAGCGTGTTATTTCGGGTGGTTCTGCCACATGGACGGCCATGAACTTCGCGTAGCATGGTCGTCCTAGGATGGCATGGTAGGTCCCGTGGAACCTGACCACCTCGAAGGTGAGGGTCTTCATCCTGTAGTTGGTTGGATCCCTGAAGGTGATAGGTAGGTTGATCTGCCCGAGCGGTATGGCTTGCTTCCTCGGCATGACACCATGGAAAGGTGTCTTGGTCGGTTGGACGCGCGATGGGTCGACGCCCATGGCATCAAGTGTATCGGCGTACATGATGTTGAGGTCGCTGCCTCCATCCATCAGCACCTTGGTGAGGCGCTTTGTGCCGACGATCGGGTCAACCATGAGCGGGTATCTTCCTAGCTATGGGATGCGATTCGGATGTTCAGATCGGTCGAAGGTGATGGTGGACTCCGACCACTAGAGGAAAAACAGCGTGGCTGGCTCGGCCACGTAGACCTCGTGGCATGCGATCTTTTTGTGGTGCTTGGAGTGGAAGCTGCTGACCCACCGATGATCATGAGGCAGCCATCGGGCGTCGGGATGCCTCCATCCTTTCCCTCGGTGTCATCTGCCGCCGGGTTGGGCTTCTTCCTCTGGCCCTCCTTTCTAGTGGCCCTAGATAGGAAACTCTTCATGAGAGCGCTGTCCTTGTATAGGTGCTTGACAGGGAAGGCGTGGTTCAGGCACGGCCCCACAAGCAATTTTTAGAAGTGGTCGGGAGCACCCTCGGTGGGCGCTTGACCACCTTTCCGCTCAGTAGCGGCCATGAGCGAGCCCCCATGTCGCTGCTTGTTCTTCTTCTTGTCGGGATGACTGGAGGTGCCTTCGTTGGTGCACTCATCCCTCTTTGCCTTGCTCTTGGAGCGGTCGAAAATCGCTCTGACCACCTCCTCGCCTGAGGCACGGCTGGTGGCGATGTCGAGGAGCTCCTTGGTGATCCGAGGGCCCTTGTATCCTAGCTTGTGGACCAGAGACTCGTAGGTGGTCTCGAACAGAAAGGCTCCGATGACATCGACGTTGGTGATGTTGGGCAACTTGTTGAATTGCCTGGAGAAGCGTCAGATGTACTTGTGGAGAGTTTCCCTCAACTTCTGTTGGCAATTCTTTAGATCCTAGGGGTTCCTAGGGCATGTGTAGGTGCCCTGAAAATTTCCCACAAAGATCTCCTTCAGATCCGCCCAGCTTTGAATCCGGTTGGGCGGAAGGTGCTCCAGCCATGTTCACGCCGAATCGGCCAGGAACAAGGGGAGGTTGTGGATAATGAAGTAATCACTATTTGCACCATCGGCTTGACAAGCAAGCCAATAATCCTTGAGCCAGAGGCCGGGGTTTGTTTCTCTAGAGTATTTTGGGATGTTGGTCGGTGGCCTATACCGTGGCGGGAAAGCCACGATGAGGATGTGTAGGCCGAAAGCCTAGGGCCCTAGCAGGTCGGGGCTCAGGCTTTGGTCCTTGCCATTGTCATAGCGTCCACCATGGCAAGGGTGGTAGCCGCGACTAGCCTCCTCTCTCTTGTCCCCCCATCCGTGCCTACAGGCGTTCAGGGTGTCATGTGCTTCACGGTTGGGGCCGAGACGCTGATGCACTAGGACCATGGCAAGCCCCCCACCACCGAGTGGCACCTGGTGGACGGATATGTCCTAGCCATGTTGTCCTAAAGACACACGCTGACTAGCGTCAAGCTCACGTGGCCAAGACAGCGAGCTCTCCGCCTGCCGCGCCACCGCGCGCTCGAGCAGCGTGCGGATTTCACGATGAACCCATCGGTCTTTAGGCATCATGGGCTCTGAGAGCCCTCGGAGCATGTCCATGGTGGCGGCTATGTTCTAGCTTGTCTGGGCAAAATGCGGGAGGCCTCCGTCGTCCTCGATGATCCTCCAATTCATGTCGTAGGCGATAGCCCGTGCTCGGCCACCGTATCTACGACGCTCAATCTCGCGCTCGAGCTCCGCGCATTCCTACTCCAACTGGAGCCGCGCATCTTCGATCTCCTTGTTCCATGCCCTCAGCTGCTCTACCCGTAGGTGAGGCGGGTCCCCTACATCTCCCTCGACATCATCATCGGGGTCATTCGTAGGAGTAGGCCCTTCTTCGTGGATGCTTTCGACATGTCCATCGGGTGTCAGCCATAAAGCATTCTCGTGAGGGGTGATGGCTTCCCCTGCTGGAGTCAGAGTCAGAGATCAACTCTGAGTCTCCTACGAGAAGGTCATGGAAAGATTCTACGACATATTCCATCATACCCATGAATTCATTATCCGTGGGAGACGGGTGCACGCGCTGTGCCATGAGGTGACCAATGGTCCATGCGGTGTTGCGCAGACCGAACAGGAGGCTGTCGGGGAATACTAGGTGAGGTATTCTAGGGAGAGTGGTTCTCCTCCGGCAAGCTACGCCATGATGTTGCTGAAAAAAGGTGAGGCAGCGTAGGTCCTCTTGGGATGGTCAGGGTCCTAGGAAGGCATCGAGTTGGCGCTCTAGCCTCCCGTAATCGAAGCCAAGAAGATGGTCGCTCTCGGGGGCACAGGCCTCCAGCGCGTACAACCGTAGCTCCTCAAGGGCCTCGACGGTTGCGTCGAGGCCGGTGGAGCAAAGAAGTTGGATGGGGACAGGAGCCCACGCCAGCTCTCCCTCCACGGTGATGAAGAAATCTAGGCTCCAGAAGCGCAAGTGCGCACCTGGGACCCAACTCACAACGAGACGCGCAAAAGGGCCCTACCTGGCGCGCCAACTGTCGGTGTTTCGGATCACCAACTAGTAAATTTTATGATTTGCGCGTCTAACCCGGATGGCTGTGCTCGAAGGACACAATGATTTATACTGGTTCGGGCAGAATGTCTCTACGTCTAGTTCAATGCTGCTCGTGTTCCCGGCATTGGTTTGTAGTAGGGGTTACAAACGGATGAGAGAGGGAGCTGATCCCAAGTCTCTGGTAGAAGGATCGATGCTAGCTGTTGAGGTGTGTGGGCGTTATGTATTAGAGACGTTGTGCCTTGGAAGCCTTGCCCTTCCAGGGGCGTCCTGCTTCCCCTTTTATAGACAAAGGGGAAGATACAGGTTACACGAGAGAAAGAGATAGGCAAGGAGAACAGAAGGCCTCTGTGGTCGCAGCACCCTTCCTTTCCTTCATGCGGGTCCCACCGACCCTATAGATCACGACATGGATGGCTCCATGTCGTTACTCTGTTCATCACTAGTGCTATACGCTGATGTCATCAGCTGGTCATGGCGCTCCATCCCGTGTGGCAGGCGGCATGGTTAACGGACACCCCCGTCGGCGGCCGTACGGGGATTAGGTAGCACAGCGCCAGTACGTCCGACGCTATTGGCGACGTGTGTCCTTAGGCATGGTCCGTCATGTCCGTGGGTCATGTCAGGACGCGCCTACTCCCTTTTCGGTGTCAGGAGTTTGACCCAGGGTCCGTACTCTAAGACCCATAGTGGTTGGGGGCGGTACAGACCCCGTCGGGCGAGGTGGAGTCCCCCTTTGAGGGGCCTGGCGAAGCAAAGTCTCTACCTGAGGGATCGGGTGAGATGGAGCCCGCGCCCTTGGGGTCGGACGCGTCATAGCCCGCGCCCTCGGGGTCTGATGTGATGTAGCCCACGCCCTCGAGGTCGGACGAGATAGAGCACGTACCCTTGGGGTCAGGCAAGACCAAGATACGCTCTTGATCATCCGAGGGAGTTAGCATTCGCGGCCATCAGCTTCCTTCTTCTGGGTATCCCTAATCCTGATACCTGACATCGCGATGCGAGGAAGGCACAATAGGGCCACGTAGGTGGTTGTACGGTGGCAGTGAGTGGGCAGCATGGCGTAGTGATGGCAGAGAAGTGAAGGCTCGTGTTGATGTCCCAATCCGACCGAGCGGAGTTTTTTTCGTTGATGCTCATGTCAATGTCGCAATTTGACCGGGTGAGGAGAAGTCAAGGTGGTGAGCTGTGTCTCCGAAAGCTTTGTGTCAGTGCACGTGGTGCAGCTGACATTCCAGTGGTGGCGAGACAAAGGTGAAGTTAATGGAGCGGCTCGGTGGTAGCAAGTCACCCCAATGGCGAAGCAAGCCCAGATCCTCATAGAGCCTAGCGACGGGAGTGGCGAGGCCCCTGTTGGAGATTTAACTTCGCCAAGAAAACTCAGCCCCTAAAACTTCGGAGTTGAAATTGTGATTTCTATAACATAGTTTACATGCAGGAGAAAGAAACGAAGCGAAGACGAAAATTTTACTTCGCCAGAAAGATTTCGTCTTCGCTGAAAAGATTTCATCTTCGCTGAGGAAAAAAAGAAAGCAAGACTAGGCGAAGATAGGGATTTTACTTCGCCTAATATTTTAAAGGAAGAAGTCAAAGCGGAAATCAACTAAGTCCAAAAACACAAAGACACCAAAAAGATTCATGACCAAAGTTGAAGAATGAAGGCTTAGGAGGAGAAAAAGACCACTTCGCCCTTGTAATTAAAAAGGGTTGTAACTATTTGAGTCAGGGGGTAAAATGGTCATTTTATGTAAAGTACGAAGACTGGGGCTCTATAAATACCCCATCTGACATGTACAGTACGATCATGAAATGAATACAACTTTGTCTTGTGTTTAAACTTTGATGCTTAGGTGATTTCTTTACCCAACAGCCCCTGTGCACTTTAAGATGGTGTGTCTGAGGAGTGGTGTGCGGCGATGGATGTGGCGAGGCCCCCCATGCATTTGAGTTGCCTTGGAGGTCTAGGATCTAGTGCGGTGTTTCGGTTGTTTGGTGTGTAAGGTGTAGCAATGGTATTTCGGCGAGGGGTCCTACATGGCGGTGGCCTCTTCGGTGTGGTGTGGTGGGCTTCTCTTCTGACTTCTGCCAATGCATGGCTGTGGTTGTGTGGCAGAACCACCTAATCTAATGCCTCCCAGGAGTACTTGTCTTCCATTAAACACTAAGTACTCAAGGGAGGACACTAAATTACACAGTTCCACCGAGCACACCCCAAGGGAGAACCCAAAAATCCATATTATTCCATCAGGATCACAAATGAGAGAATAAAGCTTACAACATTCTTAAGTCATTTGTTACATCAGTTTCCATGCAACATCAGAGTATAATATTTATTGTTTATAACAGCGGAATATAACCATGTTATCAGAGTTTCAACGGAAACAAAATCATTTAATGACAAGTTAAACATTAACATGATGATCCGTTATATACATCATAACAAGTTATAAGTTTTTCCATTGTAAAATATTTTGGGTGAAATTTTCAAATAAACTCTATGTCCGCAACGTTAAGGAAATCCTCATTGAGCCCACCAGGAGGGTTCCACACACAAGTGTCAGCTCCACATGTTCCTGTCACCTGCAATAGGGTGGAACAAACTCTGAGTACTCAATTGTACTCCGTAAGACTTACCTGTCAGGAGGAAAGAAAAGACTCCAAGGATATATAAGGCTATCTAGCTTGTGGTTTTATTGCATCTGCAGGAAGCATTACTAAGCGTGCATCCTTATATTCAATTTCATTAGCAGTCACCATTAGTTCATTAACTAACCATTCTTTGTAAGCACTTGTGCTACTTTCAAGTAGGTGGTAAGCAATCAGAACCATTTTACCATCTTTCATATTCCAGTTCCTACTACGGTGCTAGATCATAGACAAGTCGTACCGTATTACACGGCGATTCATGAATCAATGTAGCCCAGCTGGGTACCCCAAAACACACGTCTCGCTTGTACCCCAGGCACAAGCAGGACCAACCCACCACTCTCCTATCAAGAGGTCCAGGTCCCCGTCCAAACTTGGACTCCAAGCCCCCACACCGGAGTCTCGGACTCAGTGTGGTGCTTAGACCTCCACCATCCCTGCCTCCAATCAGTCGGTCTGGAAAGTGTCGGAACCCACGACAAGAGAGCAACGAGCCTTCTCGCCCCCATAAGCAAGTATGTGCTCAGGATAATAAGTCTATGACCTGACTAGAATCCAATGCAACGGCCAGTCCTTAACCGACACAGGCGGAACAAGTGCAATCCGAGCCTCGCTCAAATGCCAAACCAAGTCCAGATCCAAAGTACCATTCCACCCGGTCTCCAATTATCATTCATATATATTCCATGTGATAGTAATATAATAACAACAATAATATATTTTCTATCTCTCGCGAGTGACAGGTAATCACTCGACTTCTATCGGAGTCCTGTAGCATAGCAATCTACATGATACTGTCATACTAGTAAGACTCATAGGATAATGATATATATATGCAAGGGGTTTTCATTCAACTCCTTAAAACTTAATACACAAGCATAAGATAAAGTGCAGAATAATAGGGGTTATGCACCGGGGCTTGCCTGAGTAAGATATAACCAAAAGTTAGCATTCCATCATGGTGACACGATCATCAAGGCACCATCTTTTCTGCTACTTCGGTCATCTCCACGATCCATCGTTGTTCCTATTATGATATACGTGGATGCAACACAGAGATGCAATTAATCAATGGTAACTGCAACTCTATAATACGATTATGCTCCACGAGCTAACGAGCTAGCTTAATGACTAACGTACTAGTCTACGTATCCACGTCGCCAAGTAAAGCTTGTTTCCAGAAAATGTTTTCGTTCTACAAACCCCCAATTATTTTGACATTTGATTGATTAAATATATATTTTCGTACTAGGGCTCATTTAGTTACCTTAACAAACTAATTCCTATGGAGCTACAAAAATTACAGTGAGCACCTAATAATGTGAGGAATTTACTGTGAAAGTTTCAGAGCCAACACTATCTCCAATTTATCACAACAATTCCTACAAGTTTATATCTTACAATATTAAGCATTTCAAATTGATTAGATAACCCCTGAAAATATTATAAAACTATGTGAACAAAATATACTAACAGATAGATCATAATTTTAGGAACCTAACAGAATTGGTTTTATAATTTTTGGACATCTACACAAATTTATCTTGAATTTACAAGTTCACCTTAGAAACTAAATTAGAAAATACATTAGAAAAGGGAAAGGGCCGGCAGCGACCCTTTAGGCCCAGCAGCCCAGCGCGGCGCAGCGGCCCAGTATGGCCCAACGCGGGGGCGCCCGTGCACGTAGGCCATTTTGTAGAAAAGGGTTTGGGTTTTTGGATAATCACGCGGAGCAACAGAACACTATTACTATAGACTCACGCTTTGCAATAAAGACCCTAGAATGTGTTGCCTTTGCAATGGGACGGTCCTCGGCGTGCCCGCGCGTGGCACCACGGCACATCGGTGGCAACGGCGGTTACGCCGGGCCAACTAGGCTCATTACGACGGAAGTAAGGGGCTGACAACCATCTACAACTAAACGCGCAAGGATAGGTGGCGGTTAGGGACTCAGAGGCGCACTGTCGCGAGCTGCAGTGGTGAGTGGCTATCTGCGGAGGCGGCATGATTGTTCCGGTGAGCCTACGCCCTCACGGCTAGGTAGAGATGGCAGAGAAGCATCCGTAGCTCACCGTGGTGTACACCCTACTAACGGTTGAAGCTGGGAAGCGTTGTGGCGGTCTGGCCACGCACGACCGAGCGGGGCGATGGCTCTCTGCGATGGACACCGGCATGTCACCATGTCGCCGACAAGTTTCCTATGCAAAATAGTGTGAGCACCGGATAGAGGGAGTCAAAGTGAGTGCAGGGTTACGAGCAATCGAACTGCTACCACTCCTATATGCCTTACCCCCCAACCTACTAATTCGGTGGCGCCCACGGCCAGTGGCGAGCAAAACGCCAAATTGGCCAACTGTAAGGCTCGTTTGTGATTTGGTGCAGGTCAGTTTGCTAGCTAGCTTCCAATCCTAGTCGCTGGGGCACTGAATCAAGATGGGATATCATGGATCCTGCGTTTAAAGCTTGTGAAGCGGCATGGCTCCTTCGGTGGCAAGGCAATGGGGCAGCGGCTTCGGCAAGGCCGCGTTTAATGAGCGAGAGCATCCGCACGGTGCGGCACAGATGGAGCGTGTCGTGGGGTGCTGGGATGGGACAGCTTGGTCTGGGCAGGGCATGGACGGCGGTAGCGGAGATATGAGCACATGAGCGAGCAACGCGTCGGTTAGCGCCTACGTGCGGCCACGCAACGACGTCGAGATGAGGGTGTGGTAGGTGGGTTCAAAGGCGGAGGACGCGTGCTACAGCAGTCGAGGTGAATCAAAGGGCGGAGAAAACGCCACGATGACCGAGCGACGGCAGTCGCATCCTCACCTCGGCGCTGCGCGCGGCACAATGGCTCGTGCGCGGCTTGGCCAGCAAGAGGGCAGGCGAGGTGAGAGGCACGTCGCGGCGGCGTCCCAGCAGGCGGCACTGGCCTACAGGGAAGGTCCGTGACCAGCCCAGGGCCGAGCCCAGCGCTAGCTGCGCATGCGCGCGAGGCGACCGTGCCCATGGGGCCAAATAGACGAAACGATGACACGCACACATTTTAAAGTGGGCCAAAAACTACTTACCAACTCAATAAAGACTCAACCAACTCCATGAACCCAAAGTTGATACTAACACCTAGCTAACGGAGCAAACCTCACATCCAGAGAGCGACCAGAGAGAGATAGGGAGGTGCCAACATGGATTCGTCACGCTGAACACCGGTTCGCGAACCGAGCACCGTATCAGGGTTCGCAGCGCGTTCTAGTGAAGTTAGGGTAATTTTAGAGCGGACAACGTGACATCCAACACAATGTAGACCTATGCCATGCTCAAGCACTCACTTTGATGCAATCAACAATACCAAAACGTGCAACTAGTGTTTAAACATTTTTGTTAGAAATTTAATGTCAAAATAGCATTGTCTTACTACTTTTCCATACTTAAGAATGTTAAGGATTTCAATTGAGGCTAAGTAACCATTAACTCTTTTGTCGCAATTTTTAATAGATCTAAACCTTGTTAATTTCAACCACAAATACTTCATACAATAGTCCATACCTTATACTAACCCGTGGGAGCAAAATATTTTAGCACTATTTAACTATTTTGCTCCATATAATTCATCAAAAATGGTATTTTAACAATAGTTCAAGTGCTTGCCGAAAAGAGCTTATCTTAATGTCAAGTTTGATTTTTGGGCTCCCAAAACACCAGTTAACAACATCTATTTTCCAAAAGTTAAAGTTGCATTGTCATCTACCAAGTTTGTACCTCCAACTTTATTTAAGTGTCACATACATGCTCTATAGTATTTTTGCTTAATAAAAATTAGTTTTAAACCCTAAGTGATATAACATGACTATTGAATCAACTTTCGTTTATCATTCTTGTTGATCGTTTTGAGTTACGGAAATTGATCTACACACTTTATCATATGCATTGACACATAAACATGACGCTCATGACATAGTTTAGCAAGTTGTTTAAGCGGTAACACCGAGAGTGGTACAGGTTGGGAGATCGACGATCATTTGTGCATGACCTAAAGACGACGATGGCATGGTGGGGGAGTCGTGGTAGCTACACGGCTAGCTTGTAGTGGACTACGGCGGCTAGTTCTGCATGACAGCGACTGGTTGGTGTGGGACATCATCGGTAACGATGGCGCTTACGGTGAGGGCTACTTGTCGTCTTTACTCTTAGTTTGTGGGGGTGTGGCCTGGGGAACTGTTTGGAGTTGAGTGGAGTTGGTGTGCCCGCGTTGATGTCTCAATCCAACCAGCAGTTGTTGAGTCTGAGTATTGTTGTGCGGCGCGGGTACGGTTGAGGTCCCAGTCCAACTGGCCGCTTTCAGTTGTTGCTCTTTTCTGAGCTTTATTGTTGTCGTAATTTTCTTCCATTTGTTATTTTGCCCAGTCTGGGTTTACTTCTGCTTTTTAATACAATCAGCGGCTCTCTTGCCTCGTTCGTTTTAAAAAATAATTTTGTATTCTTGTGGGTATAGTTTTCCAAACGGGCGCTTGCAAGACGCAAGACGCGCACGCGCACACGGCCAGCAACTCGGCTGCCGAGGCATGGCACTATGCGGCACGGTGGCCCGCCGCGTGCGTGCTGATAGTGCCACCGTGCGTCAAGTGGCGACCGAGTGCACGACACTATCAAGTGTAAATCAGGTGCGCGCCGTGCAAGCGAGCACGCGGCACGCCGCCGATGGTTCGTGCCGCCAGTGCACTAAACACATTTTAACCAAAGCACTTCATCGGGTTCAAGATTGAAGTAACAAGCATAATTTGGAATCAAAATTACCAGAAAAAGAACTGGAGAAACAAAAATAGAGCAAACACACAAGAGTTAAGAAAATAGAAATATGGGAGCATGTGCTTTGGTTAATGGGGTCCTCCACCTTCGTCACCATCAAGGTTGATGGGGTCCTCTACGCCAGCTCCACCAGGTACAGCTCCATGGCCGAAGAGCTCTTCTACCTCTTCGTCGCCCATGTCGTCGTCGTCATCACCAGGGAGGTCGCGGACCCTCTCCATCTCATCAGCCATGGCAGTGGCACTAGCCTCCACCGTGTCCTCGAGAGATGGAGGGAGGCCGGGACAACATCCTCACTTGCCACGGCCTCAAACGTCCCGCCAAAAAGAAGAAGAAAGGAAGAACATGAACATCAGTCAAGAACTCAAGATTCAAGAAAAGAAATCAAGAACAAGCAGATCGGAGCTAGGGTTAGGGTTAGGCTTGGAGCTAGGGTTAGGGTGTCTTACCTAGACGCCGCAAGCAACGAATCTAAGACGGCGGAGCCGGAGCTCCTAGCAGCGCCGGATCCGTGGATCTGCGCAGAAGAGGGAGTGAGTCGTGTAACAATGAGAGAAAGAAGAAGAAGAGCGAAGGGATGTTACACGTGATCGTCGGAGCTCGAGCTACTACTGGGCCGGAGGACGAGAAGAGGAGGCGGGGTCCGCGGGGACGACGGCGAGTCGCCGTTGCCCTTGGGAGGGGCCGTTGCCCTTCGCCACCGTCGTCGGAGAGGGCGAGAGCCAGAGAGGAGAGGAGGGAGAGCGTTGGCCAGCGAGAGGATGAAATGATTTAGGGTTTGTGTGGGGGGGAGCGGGAAGGCCGGCGGCTTATATATGTGGGGCGCGTTGCTGTTCTGGATCCAACGGCCATAATCCATCGGGGATTGACGGCTGAGTTCCTGGATAGCGGGCCGTTAGCGGGCGAGCCACTTTTACCGTGTCGTGCCGTCGGTGGCCCATGGGCGAATTGGCGAGCCAGGTGCATGGGCACGGGGCGGCCGTGTGTGTGCACGCACACAGCAGGCTGTCGGGCCGGGCCGTGCTTTCTCGGGCCGTGCCTGGGCCGGCCCATCGTGCCCGGCCCATCTGGAAAACTTTACTTGTGGGAGCCCAGCTTGCATTATTAGATGCAGATACACAAAGCTTCCACTTTCTCATTTTCCTATTAAAGGAAATCTTGAGGAAGAATGTTATACTCTCTTCCTTTTTGTGTCCTATATGACTCTGTTTTCTCCCTTCCAAATTTACATAGTTTGAAGTCCATAATCCGTAAATCACTATTTTCTATCCTAATGTGGTTTAGATTTTTTTTGGTTGCCCTTCTGGAAATGCCAACGCATGCAACAATATATGCTCAAGACACCAATTCAGAAGTTGTTCAGCAAATCAGACCCATTACTTAATGTATGTTTGTATTGGCCATTTTTTTTCCCAAAATGCTAAGTATATCATTCGATCCAAATAACAAATGCGAGTTGCTTTATAAATATACTTTCAATTATATCATTAGAATTACATAGAAAATAATATTTTACTTTCCAGCTCGGCTATTTTGGCATGTTATACGCAAGTAGCACTAGCAACCTACAAAGCTAAGTTTTTTTTTTCGCGAATGTGTCGTTGGAACGTGTTTTGTTTAGACGGAGTAGAAGTGGTCAGCTTGCAGCAACCTCTGGTAATCTATGGTTTACTAGGAACCTAGAAAGCTAGAACGCTCTCAACAAGAATTCAACGTGAGCTTAATTTACAATAACAGTCTGCGATGAGGAGCCAGACGAGGACGCCGGTGGAAATTACTCATACAGGGCCGTTTGGTGCAGCTCCTCCACCGGCTTCAGTGTCGGAGCGAGCGGAGCTGAACCATTCTTGCCGCAAAATCACAGAGCTGGAGCCCTTTTCTCGTACCGATGTGGAGCCGCGAAAAGTGCTTTGCCCGGAGGGCTCCGGCTCCGGCTCCGGCTCCGGCAGGAGAGCAGACGCAGAGGAGCCCTTCTAAACGTGCCCATAGTTATATAGTCGCTTCAACCATTTATTAGACTTAAGCAAAAAAAAATGATAATAAGATCACGCTGGTTCACTTCAGTTTATAGCTCCAGATTCAGGGTTCTTACAGTGCCTCAGCTTGACTCGTATGCACCCGGCTGGGCCTCAGTTACCGTGCTGAATGAGAGAGTGGTAATCCTGAGGGCCCGCGGGCTTGCCTGCTGTGCCTCGGACTCTTTGGCCCAGTAGCCCACTACTGTCTTTCGCACCCAGTGGAACTGGGCCTAACCAAGCCCATTCGTCACAAGCACAAGAGTGCCGTTGTCCGTCCTTTCAGCCCGCCGCCCGCCCATCCTCCACATGTGGCGTGGCCGTGACAGGCTGCTGGCCCAGTTTCTTTTTCCTCCCCTCCGAGCCTTTCCCAAGGTCGAATCGGCAGAAAAAGGCTAGGCGGCTGGGCCAATCTTGGTCTTTGCTACATTCCTTGTCGTCGTCGTCGTTGTTTTTTCTTCTTCTTCTTTTCTTACAGCGACCTGGACGTGGAGGCTAGGCGGCTGAGCCATTCTTGGTCTTGTTTTCTTTTTCTTCTTGTCCAAAGTTGCCGTAGCTCAAGACACTGACACGTCACACAGCGGGGACGTTACGGCGTCTGACGGAGCACCGAGCGCCCACGTGTGCCTTAAAGAAACCGTCACCGCCTGACAATCCGATCCAATATAATTTGGAATTTTGATGATGCTTTCAAACGGTTGTTTGTCTTCAGCCTGTTCGATGGTTGGTTTCTGGGTTGATAAGTCCGGTTAGTGCTGATTAGTTGTGAGAGAAAAACACTGTTGGTTGGCTGATAAGTCCTGGCTAAAACCAACAAACGATCAGACTGCTTATCTTTTTCTTGAAAAAGGCAAATGGTTGCTTTGTTGATCGATGGTAAAACGGGCTTTACTAGTTTATGATGGCCATGGTTTCAGGATAAGTGCTGTTTTGTTTGCCTAGAGTCCAGACGGCGACAATGACACGGGTGACGTGCCGGTGAAGCTTCCTTTGGCATGCCGGTAAAACTAGTCAGTGCTGCACAAGTTCTCGGGCACCTGTATTTTACCGGCCTATTCGGTTGATATTAAAGCCGACTGATAAATCAACTAAAGCTGTTTTGTTGTGATAAGTTCAAACGAACATACCTACAGGTCGAATTCACCGCTGGTTTGCACGTCCGATTCAGACTCGGTGAATTTAAAGACCTGAAGGGGTCATAGTCAAAACGTTTTCGAAGAAGCAGCCGGGGCGCAGTAGAGCGCAGACATGCGGGTGGAATAAAGTGGTGGATCAAGTCTGATAGCATTATGGGCCTTGTTTAGATTGAGGTTAGGAATCAATATTTGACACTGTAGCACTTTCATTTGTATTTGATAATTATTGTCCAATCATAGCCTAACTAGGCTCAAAAGATTCGTCTCGTAATTTACAATCAAACTATGTAATTAGTTATTTTTTTATCTATATTTAATACTCCATATATGTGTCAAAGATTTGATGTGATGAAAAAAGAGTGAAAAAACTTGCAATCTAAACGAGGGATGTTCAGGCAGTAACTGAGAGCTTGTCCCTCTACCTACACTGCAGTTGACTAGGCGCTAGGATAAATAAGCTGAATGCCATCTCGTATAATTGTTGACTTTTGCTATTTATCTCTTGACAGGTTGTTTTTTACTAGATCTGTCAGATTTCTATACGTTTGACTGTGCTTTAGGATTTATGCTACAACTGTCTACTAAGCCGTACTTATAAAAAAAATGACAGATTTGACCACATAAAATATGTTGAGAGATAAGTAGACACTCGCATAATTATTTATGGGACAACGAACTGCTACGGTACCCATGACGGCTAATTTTTTCTACTTCATACAAGGCAGCACTACTCTTTTTTCCTAATATTCAGATATCTATAAGAGCAACTACAAAAGACTCTTTGTATCCTTCGTATTGATGGAAATAGAGATTTTGATGGAAAATAGTCTTGCAACAGTTCTTTAATTAGATTTTTAAATATTGTCATTCTTCATTTTTGTTTCTCGCTAGCAAAAATAGAGAGCAGAGCTAACTCTTTGACATACGTACAAAATATATAGAAGATTTTGAGGGTGGAAATATATATATATATATATATATATATATATTTGAAGATGCTCTAAGTTCAACTTTCCCAAATTTTCTCTAAATTAAGTCATCGCAGAACTACTAGGAGTATGCATCTTTTACTGGTGGTCAAATGAATCATCTTTTTCATTGTAGTACTATGAACAAAAGACACTAATGCCAGTTGATCTAGTTTGTTAATGCTTGTGCACTAGTAGTATATAAATAAAATAAAATGGTATACGTTTGGAATAGGAGGGAGTAAGAGTTGTGTACTTCCATTCAGGAGTCAACAAGTGCAACTATAGAATCCAAAGTATTTTCCCCCAAAGTGAAAAACGAAAGCAACTGGGTGAAGACGATGGTACTACTTGCATCAACTACCGCAACGCCACGTCAGAAAAAAGAGGCGTCTCCTTTGAAATTTCCCACATACCTGTCGGTATCGTGTAGTGGAAGTCAATTCGTCCTGCGTGCGAGCGAAAACACCTGCGTTTTGATCTCTTCAAAATAAAATAAGCGAAGAATGGCCAGATTAAAGCCTCTCGATTAGTTCAGAGAGCAACATAATCGCCCTATGTTAACAGCGCTCCTGCCAGCCACGCCATGCCTCCTAATTACGCCGCCGGGAGAGGCCGGGAGAGCGCAAGAACCATGATCCTTGCGCTGTTCGCCGCGTCGGTCCTTTGGGCGCTTCCGCCTCCGGCGGCGGCCACGGCGATGCAGCCGAACGCGACGTGCCTGCGGCGGTGCGGCGACATCGACATCCCCTACCCGTTCGGCGTCGGCCCCGGGTGCCACCTCGAGACGGGGGACTGGACGTTCGTGCTCACCTGCAATCGTACGGACGGCGGGCGGCTCCGGCTGTACAACTACCAGATCGAGGTGATGGACATGTCGGTGCGCCTGGGGCAGCTGCGCATCTACAACATCATCAACCCATGGTGCTACAACGCCACGACGCTGGCGATGAACGAGCAGCACAACTGGTGGTACGACATGTCCATCACCAACTTCCGCATCAACGACGCGCAGAACAGGTTCACCGTCATCGGCTGCAACTCGCTGGCCTACATCCGTTCGCTCAACGACAGCACCGACACGTACATGACCGGGTGCATGGCCATGTGCCCCGGCGCGAGCCGCCTGGAGAACGGCTCCTGCGCCGGCGTCGGGTGCTGCCAGACCGCCATCCCCAGCGACCTCAACGCGTACTGGGTCTCCTACGAGGACAAGTTCAACACCTCCCGGATCGCCAACTTCAGCCCCTGCAGCTACGCCATGCTCCTGGAGGCCGCCGCCTTCGACTTCCGCACCACGTACGTCACCACCGACGCGTTCGTGGCGGACAACGACGGCAAGGTGCCGCTCGTGCTCGACTGGGCCATCGGGAACAAGACGTGCGAGGAGGCCAAGCGGAACGCGTCGGCGTACGCGTGCGCCAGTAGCAACAGCGAGTGCATCGACTCCAAGTACGGCAAGGGCCGGGGCTACCTCTGCAACTGCTCCGCCGGATACGACGGCAACCCCTACCTGCTCAACGGCTGCCAAGGTGCTCTTCCTCCTAGTCCTACTGTGTTTTCGTCGCTGGCGCGTCACATAAAGAAATTGAATTCGCCACGGCGGCCAAGTTCACATTTTGCTTATGCAGATATTAACGAATGCGAAGATGGAAGATTCAGGTACCCGTGCTCTGTTCCTGGTACCTGCGTCAACACTATTGGGTCATTCTACTGCGCATGCCCTGACAAGACGACGGGCAACGCCTACAATGGAACGTGTGAGGACAAGAAAACCCAAATCGGGTGGCAGATCGCCATTGGTAGGCACACACGCGTCTCCATTTTCTTGTTTCTTGCGAAAGCTAATTAAGTTGAATTGATGATCCAACCACCGCAGATAATGTAATGACCTAGTCTCTCTTTGTGAAGGTGTTACCAGCGGCGTTGTCGCACTGATCGTCACGGCGACCTGCCTCTACATGATCCACGAGAAGAGGCGGCTCGCCAAGAACAAAAGCGAGTACTTCAAGCAGCACGGCGGCCTCCTGCTGTTCGAGGAGATGAAGTCGAGGCAGGGCCTGTCCTTCACGCTCTTCACCCAGGAGGAGCTCGAGGTGGCGACCAACAGGTTCGACGAGCGCAACGTGATCGGCAAGGGCGGCAACGGCACCGTGTACCGCGGCACCACCAAGGACGGCACGGCCGTGGCGATCAAGAAGGCACGGCTGGCCAACGAGCGGCAGAAGAAGGAGTTTGGCAAGGAGATGCTCATCCTCTCCCAGATCAACCACCGGAACATCGTCAAGCTCTACGGCTGCTGCCTCGAGGTGGAGGTCCCGATGCTGGTGTACAAGTACATCCCCAACGGCACCCTGTACCGGCTCATCCACGGCGTGCGTGACCGCGGCGTGCCGCGCATCCCGCTGGCGCTCCGCCTCAGGATCGCTCACCAGGCCGCCGAGGCGCTCGCGTACCTGCACTCCTGGGCGTCGCCTCCCATCATCCATGGCGACGTGAAGACGTCCAACATACTCCTCGATGAGGACTACACCGTCAAGGTCTCCGACTTCGGGGCCTCGGCGATGGCGCCGACGGACGAGGCCCAGCTCGTGACGTTCGTGCAGGGGACCTGCGGGTACCTGGACCCCGAGTACATGAGGACGTGCAAGCTGACGGACAAGAGCGACGTGTACAGCTTCGGCGTCGTCCTGCTGGAGCTCCTGACCTGCCGGAAGGCGCTCAACCTGGCGGAGCTCGAGGAGGAGAAGTACCTCTCGTCGCAGTTCCTCCTGGTTCTCGGCGAGGACCGCCTTGAGGAGATACTGGACGAGCAGGTGAAGGGCGAGCACAGCTTCGAGCTGCTCGAGCAGGTCGCGGAGCTGGCGAAGCAATGCCTGCTGGAGATGACCGGCGACAAGAGGCCGTCGATGAGGCAGGTCGCGGAAGAGCTAGACAGGCTGAGTAGGTGGTCCCAGCATCCCTGGGGTCGGCAGAACTCCGAGGAGATTCTGGCATTGCTTGGTGGATCGCCGAGCACGGCCTCAGAAATAGAACTTAGTACCAGTCGGAATATCAGTTTTACTGATACGGCGTACATTGGAATTAGGTCTCCACGTTAGGGCCCGTTTAAACGCAGGTATCCACCTGATTCACTAACCTCTTAATACCACTTCTACAACAGTCAGCAGAGTTCATTATACGAAATCACTTTGAGCAACTGAATCATTTTTCTTAGAGGATCATTTCCTAGCTAGTTCAACAAAAAATCAGGGGAAAAAAGAGATATACAAAGTAACCTTTGCTGGTTGTGATGATGACTCATACGGTCGGCCGGGACGGGACATGTTTGCCTTCATTACTGCAGCAAAGACTGTAACAAAAAATTGTCTGTCACATTTTTAGATTGTTAGATATTTAGTAAGGTTCTAAATCTCCAGCTATATATATAGCTGGATATAGCTGCTCAAAAGCCTCACCACTAAGAGATTTCTCTTATGCCACTATGTTATCAGGGCCCGCTATTAGTTGGCTTTAGCCGAATACAACCACTAAACAAGTTCGAATTTAGCTGCTGCCGAAACAGCCCCATGGGCCCAAAATGCAGCACTCATCCCCGTGGCCCTTTTTTTTTTTTTTTTTTTTTTGCCTTTATCCGAAGTTCCTCTGCTCTTGCAGCTAACCCTTGCTCCTCTCTTGCTCTTCACTAAAATGTAGCGGTGTTGAATAAAAAATGGTGGGTCCAGCGGTGTCTCTTTTCAACAGATTTAGATGTTCCTACTGCAAACTCTTTGGTAGTAAAAGGATCAAGATGCTTAAAAAGGAGAGGAAGTGAATTAGGCTAATATAAAATTCTCGCAAAATTAAAACCTATCATTTAGCTTATTTTTACCACACAAAAGTTTTACACTCTAGTTTTAACCTTAGTCTAGCATGACAATTCTAAGAATGTAAATGCATTAAAGTAACTGCACAAATATAAATGATGAGGAGGGTTAGGAACACAGCGATGCTTTCCCAGGGTATCAGAGAGTCCGCACTTTCCACAGTCCTCACCGGAGCACCCGCGTAGGGGTGTAGTTCCCCCTTCATACGTGCAAGGATCAAGTGCTCTATACAGGTTGATTCTTCGTCACTCCAGCACGGTGAATCACGCACAACCATTTACACCATGACTTGGGTCTCTCACAATCGTCTTCGATAGATCACTAAGCTACTTAACACCACCAAGCCATCTAGGTGATGCCGATCACTAAGAGTAATAAGCATAAACTCTCACTTGACCTAACTAAGCATAATAAGAAGAGTGAATGCACACGCTACTCCCTAAGCACTAATGGAGTCCTTAATTTTGAATTAGCAAATCCAAATCACACCAATAGGCTAAACCTCTCTCTTGGACACAAACAAGTGTATGTTCAACTTCAGAATGCCAAGAGAGCTCTAATATTCGGTCAACTTGCATGTCTATGTCGACTAGGTTCATCAACTTTGAATTTGCATTTTTGGGTTGTAAACCTTTTAAAGTTGTACAAAAGAGGTCCATACCAGTTCGTCAGGGCAATTGATCCTACGTGGTGTGTACGTTGTGGCTGTTGAGGTGGATAGGGTCACATGTAGGTGTAGCGCATGTCTAGTCAGCGACCGATCAACTTTTATTCCTGAACCCACGTGCTTCTTCCTCCCTTTCATTCTCCGGTACTTCCCCATCTCTCCTATGTCTCTATCTCATATTGAGCCGACGGTGGAGGGGCGACAATGGCGCCAGCGGCAGATCCACGACGATGCTCTGTTCGCAAACGCACCAAGCAAGTTTGAATTTTGTATTATATTTGTGGTTTGAATTTGGACACTGAATCTTAGCTTGATTTGTTCAATCTCCATTGTAGTGTAGTGGTGAGGGTTGCCCATTTTTCTATTGGGAGGATAAGTACATGGATCTTCTGAAGTCTAAGGCTTCCAAGAAGCAAGATTATGTGGAATGGAAGACCTTGATGCATACTCCCATAAGAAGGATTCAAACGTGACCCTTATCCACCTCAGCGGCCACAATGTACACGCCATGTAAGATCAATTGCCCAAATGAACAGGCATGAACCTTTACTGTATAACTTAAAAAAGTTTTGGAGTCAGAACAACAAATTCAAAGTTGATGGATCTAGTTGAAAAGACACACAAGTTGATGGACTAACCGAGCATTTTACCCTTTAAATTAAGTCAACTTTTAATCAAATTTTTGTACGGAATACATCTTTATTGCAGCTGACTTTTATTTGGGGCCTTGAAATGTATTTTTATTTGTGGTTAAATAAATAATGAGTTATAAATCTGAATGAATCAACAAATTCAGCACCAACGAGTTTGTTCCCTTCGCTCATTTTTGTATTTCCAACTTGATATGGACAATCTTCAATAGATAGCTTTTGGATCATCCTCGTTGACATAAGGGCAAACATTTTTGTAGGCCAGGATTGGAGGGGATTGAAGGGGAAATTAGGAAATGATAGATCCAAACTAGCACTCTAGGAGACGTCTTACTGTAAATAGCATAGGCTAAAATCTCCTCATAGTCCTTCATGTGCCACGCATGGCGGATCATTGGGCCAAAATGAATTGGAATCCAATCCTGTCAATGATGTAGCGTCAACAATGGTTCGCATAATCGCCTTTCATGCACATTGGCTTTAATAATTTTGTTAGCTAAATGAACTTGGTTTACCATGAGGGCCTTTTTTTGCCTCTAATGCTTCATTTCATCTTCTAAGACTTGCTTCAACTTTTTCAAAAAACTAAGCAAGTGTCTTCCTCTTGTTTTTTTATGAAAGTCTTATTGGTTTTCACTTTCTCCTTCTTAGGTTTAGGGTTGCTAGCTACACCTTAAACCCTAAACCCTAACTCTAATATCCTTGGTTGTTGTGTTGCATATTCTCTAAACCCTAAAACGCTAATACCTCTGGTGGTTGTGCTGTGTCTTGGGTTTAGGGTTTAAGTTGTAGCTAGCAACAATGGTGTAGCTAGCAACCCTAATACCCCTAGCTGCTGTGTTGCATATTCTCTAGATCGTCGAGCAACCTCCCTTGTTGTTAGTTGAAAAAATTACCCGTGCACATATATTTACGTTTGAGGCACAGTCAGGGTTAGTCTAAAACAAAAATGTTTGCAAAGGCATTCCAAGTTGTGGGCCTTGCTCAAAATATGCATTATAATGCTCCCAGATCTCATCAATATCTCTATCTTCCCCTTGGTTGAATGATGACCATGTGTTGACACCGAATTAGATCTCGGATCACACACCAGTAAGGGCTAGCATGCCCGAGGTCGCACATGACCTAATCACACAGCGAGTAACTCCAAAATCAGCAAGTGCCGACCAACCGGTCGATAAAACCGATTTGAAGCTCGTTATTCGCCGATAGAGCTCGAGAACATCTCCCGAGAAGTTCCGGCGAGGAGATGCACGTTGAGGTTGTCATAGGGTCGGCAAGACCACCTAAAACGCCACCAAATCTCGTCGAGAGATGCGTCGAACAGTAGGGGTTGGAAAAGTTAGGGTAAAAACGATAATATATGTATTTTTTGTTTTGATTAAATGTTGGATATCCCAATTGGTCATGATCCTACGATATGTATAGAGGAGGGTGGTCTTATCTTTGTAGAATACATGTCCAAGGCGCGTTTTGCAAGTTTTTCATGTCAAAACACAATCCAAAACCAATTTGGACTCTTAGCCGGTTTCGAGTAAAAAAACCGTCCTAGCCGGATTTGAAACCGGCTCTTCAGGCTTATGCAGACCGGTCGGACCACCTAAAGAGAAATCGTCCTAGCCAGTTCCGGTTTAGGAAACTGGCTAGGCCGGCCTTGGAAGGCTGAGCCAGATCCTTTCTTTTGTCATCCAAACTCCAAATACGATGATCTCGATTGACTTGACACTAGGAGGGTCGCGATGGAGTCCTTTACATGCATTGATCACTTTTTTGCTGTCAACACCATGCTTGTTTTCGAAGGCGATCGATACACCATACTCACACACACACACAAAAGACTTCAGTATGAAGCTTTGCATCAATACATCCCCGGCCGGTTCCCTTTCGCCTGGATTGAAGCAAGAACATGCCAATCTGAAATGCTCTTTTCTTGCCAATCTTATGATTCCGGACTTCAATTCGTAGCGGATGAAACAAGCAGCGAAGCACCGTCCTAGCTCCATCTCTCTATCGCCAATGTTTGCTAGTTGGTGCCCAGCTCCCATCCAATTATCCATCCATTTCCTCAAGCCTAGTCCAATCAGGTCGTGACAGGCGTTGCCGACAGTACCCACACCGCGACCGCGGGGAGCCGATAGGTGGGGGCGCCGGCCCGGTCCCGTCCACGCGACCAGGCCTCAAGGCCCCAGGCGGTACCGCCGCCGCCGCCGCTGCGACAGTCACGCTGGGGGGCCTGCATGCTCCTGCGATGCGAGCGGACCTGAAAGCGCATGGGCCGAGGGCCGGGGCCCGGGGGAGAGGGGCAAGCGCACCTGGTCCCAAGGGGGCTGCGTCTCGCCGTCCCGTCTTGTTGACGCCCGATGCGCGCGGATCTGGTGGTAGCGCGGCGCACGGCCCACGGATAGCATGTGTAGTGGCGTGGGCCTCCGTCCGGTCCCGTCTTACTTTGGATAAGCCTGACGATGTCTACCTGGGAATTATTTGGGTCATCTTACTTGACTCTCGGATCCTGTCGCTATTGCATTCGCGGCTTTGACCGCACAAGTATTTTCAGGGGAGCAACGTTCCCTGTTGGTCCATATGTGGATGGGGGGATTCTTGCTGGATTCACGATGTGTGTAGCACTCTACCCCGTCCCAAAATATCTATCGTTTTCATTTTCCGAGAACCAACTTTGATAAAATATATATTAAAAATATTAATATTTATAGTACATAATTGGTATCATCGGAAAGATCTTTGAATCTAGTTTTTAATAAATTTATTTAGAAATATATATGTTGCACGAATTTTCTATAAATCGAGTTAAACTTGTGGTATAAAAATAAAAAACGCCAAATAATTTGGGACAGAGGAAGTCCTCCATAAACAGGTAGTCCGTCTTGTCGTGTCAATGTCCTGGTCCGGAATGTCCGTTTCTACAGTTGGTGGACTAGCAAGAAGCTATCCCGATCAGATTCCACCAGAACCAGAGGTAAACGTAACAAGACCGGCCAGGTATGGCGCAGGCTGCTGAGTGCTGACACCATGGGACCATCTAATGGAAAAAAATTCAAGCGTGGAATGAAGCTAGTACTAGCTTGGAATTAACACACACAGTTTCAAAATTTTCGTTGCAAAGTACACCCGGGAAAGAATGTAATTCTAGCACAATATCATAATTTAATATCTTAAGTTTAATCAATTATAAATAAAAAAATATCAATCTTTATGATATCAAACAAATATCATTAGATTACTTATAAAATGTATTTTTATAATAAATTATTTTGGAGCTGTAAATGTAAATAGTATTCACTAGAAATTTGGTTAAACATGAATTACTTTTGTTGATACGCAATTCATAGTTACATTCTTTTATGGACAGATGCAGTAGTACATAGTTGACTAGCTATTGGAACATTCTTCGTGTTGAATGCGCGTGACCATTTCTCACATATTCTTTTTTTTTCTATTTTTTGCTGATCTATCTTTACACATCAGTACCTTCTATACTCCAGTAGAAGATAGGAAATCAACAAAACAAAGTCTACCCGCTCATTTTAATGTGTGAGTTTTCTTTCTTTTTAAATAAAAAACATAGAACAGATGCAAACGCTCATATAAATGGACGTAAACTAGGCTAGATCAGCGGATCTTGAGATTGATAAAGTCATCACAGATTTCTAAATTAATAACTTTCTAACATGTTAATACATACATCTCACTACAAAAATATCAAAAAAAAAACTTCTATACATGCTTTAAATTACCTACTTTTGTCACTTTAAAATAAAAAAAAACTATGTAAAAAAGAGTCATATCCACCGGCGCTCCCTACAAATGCCGAAAAAACACGCTTCTGTGATATGAGTTCACATACGCGCATTCCCAACACAAGCATGTAGTAAGTCGCTGACCGAAGTCACTAATCCGGTGGAGTCAACACATGTCTTTTCCGTGTCTCGGATAGCAGGTTGAACAGCTACAGACGCGTGTAGTTAAGACGCATCTGTAGCTAGATCACATATCGGATAATAGGTTGAATAGCAACAGACGCGTGTAGTTAAGATGCGTCTATAGCTAGATCACATATTACAAACGTGTGTTTACTAACATACGCTTGTTACAAAGACGCATCTGTAGTAAGGTCCAATATTACAAACGCGTGTTACGAACACACGTATGTAGTATTTTGTTATTGGAGCAGACACGTGCTTCAATATACGCATATGTGATATGTAGCAGACGCATGTTGTAACGACGCATCTGTAGTAACTGTGGTACTCGTTGGCCAGACGTGTATGTGGAATAGCCGTTGGTACACTCTCGCTAGCCTTGCAAAGCTTAGAGCACGCTCAGGCGGACGGCGTTGGCCGGTGGTGTGCGCGGCTCACAGGCGAGCGGCGGGCGGGGGCGCTGGCGGATCTAAGGCGGGCGGTTGCCGAGGCCACTCGCGGTAACTCAA
This sequence comes from Miscanthus lutarioriparius, assembly GCA_904845875.1. Classification (NCBI taxonomy): domain Eukaryota; kingdom Viridiplantae; phylum Streptophyta; class Magnoliopsida; order Poales; family Poaceae; genus Miscanthus; species Miscanthus lutarioriparius. Next base: position 25,303,692 of record CAJGYO010000008.1, read on the forward strand.
GGTATACATACACAATGTCAAAATGCATGTCATATACATGATAAAACATATAGTTCAAGCTAAAATTTTAACTAAACACATATAGAGCCATAGAGGTGTGATGCAAAGAGGAAAACATGAATGAGGATGGTGAAGTATAGCAAATATGGCTTTGGTATGCCACAATTTACGATTTTGGTGATACAATTAATGATAACGTGGTCATTGGGACTATTAACTTGTTTGTCAAGAATATGCTTAAGTAGGTTCCTAAGATGTAATACAAAAGAAGAGACATGAAGTTGGGATCATGTTTTGAAGCAAATCAGCTAAGTCTTAGAAAAAAAGCATACTTTAGGATGATCCGGATCACACGAAGAATAGTCTGAACAAAAACCATTACACAAGATTAAAAACGCATGGGAGTTTCGGGCACAGATTTTTTATAAGGATTAAGTCCATTGTTTTTGCCACTCAATTTTTTCTTTGTCTAATTTTAACCTTCTAGCTATAAAACTGTCTAACTTTGACATCTCAACTATCAATCCGTTTAATTTTGATCCAAGAGCCATTTGAAAACCACTCAAAACCACATCGGGGTCAAAATTAAATGACTTTGATAGTTGAGGTACCAACCACCAGTAGAGAACAGACTTTCGGTTTTTGGCTTTAGTTCCGACCGAAATTTGGCCCATGAGTAATAGAAGATTTAGTCCTGGTTGGTGGAACCATCAACCGAGACTAGAATCCCCTGCCCAACGGATAGTGCAGCAGGCTTTTGTAGCAGGGACCTTTAGTCCCGGTCTGTGGTTCAAACCGGAACTAAATGTTGCCTTTCAATCCCGGTTGGAACCACCAACCGGGACCAAAGGTCCCGCTGGCTTTTTATCCCAGGTTTTGGCTCCAACCGGGACTATAGGTTGATCATTTAGTTCCGGTAGGCTTCACCAACCGAGACTAAAGGTCCCCACCTATATATACCCGCTTCCACTGTCCCCCTAGCCCAAGAAACATGTCAAATCTTTGGTCTTTGCTTGTTCATCCGTGTTCTTGCTTGGGGGAGCAAGTTCTTGCTCTCGGCCGCTGGCTTCATCTTCAATCTTCTAAAGGTTAGCAACTTCATCTTCTAATATTTTATTGCTAATAATGTAGATCGTTTCATGCTTTAGTAATAAGCATAGAAATATTCAAGTATGTGGTTTTTAGATTAGGAATAATAATGGTGAATTTTATTTTTATTTATACATCATTTCTACGTAACCTTAAATATTTATTGTTTTCTAGATCTTTGTTAGCAACATTATTTCTTGATGAGAGTTAATAATCGTTAAAAAATTATGTGCAAAATGTTTAAGTTTACTTGGCATGCACGCGCGCGCGCACACACACACATATATATATATATATATCTTGATGATTGATTTTTTATATGTTTCTCTAATATATATTTGTGGCAGAACCGCCTGAGCTAATGCCCTCCAAAAAGTACCTGTCTACCATTAGACACTAAGTACCCAGGGGAGCGCACTAATTCAGATTGTTCCGTCGAGCACACCCAACTGCGGAACTCAAAAATCCACATTTTTTATCAGGATCATAAACGAGAGCATAAAACTTACAATATTCCTAGCCATTTCTTACATCACATTATTACAACATCTGAGTACTTAAACAAGTTGAATGCAACAACAGAAATTAAACATATGATCAGAGTTACAGCGGAAACAAAGATTAATCTAATGACATGGTGAAGCATTAACGTAGTGAACATTTCTATACAAGATATGCTAGCAGATTTTACATGTTTTCTTATAAAAAACCTTTAGTGAGGGTTATAAATAAGCACTACGATCGTAGCGTGAAAGGAATCCTCTCTAAGCCCACCAGAAGATTTGCACACGTAAGAGTTAGCTCTAGTATCCACCTGTTACCTACAATAGGGGAAATAAAACCCTGAGTACTCGATTATACTCAGCAAAACTTAACCGACAGTAGAAAAATAAAAGACTTCAAGAATATGCAAGGCTTATTTGGCTTGCTGGTTTATTGTATTTGTAGGAAGCATTACTATTGCTGCATCCTTATGTTCCAAGTTTTTAGTAGTTATTTTTAGTTAATTAGCTAATCATTCTAAATAAGCACCTAAGCTACTTTCAAGCATGTGGTAAGCAATCAGAACCTTTTTACCATCTCTTATATTCCAATTCTTACTATGGTGCTAGACCATAGCTAAGTCGGTACCATTCATAGAAATGGCGATTCACGAATCAATGTATCCTAGCTGGATACCCCAAAACACACGCCTCGCTTGTACCCCAGTCACAAACGAGACCAACCCATTTCACTCCTGTCGAGGGGTCCAGGTCCCCATCCAAACTTGGACTCCAAGCCCCCACACTTGAGACCCGGTCCTAGTGTGGTGCTTAAACCTCCACCTTTCATTGCCTCCAATCAATCGGTCCGGAAAGAGCCGGAACCCATGATAAGAGCGCAATGAGCCTTCCCGCTCTCATAAGGAAGTATGTGCTCAGGATAATAAGTCCGTGACCTGACTACAATCAACAACAATGGACGGTCCTCAACTGACACAAGTGGAACAAAACAACCAAAGCCTCGCTCGATTGTGTAACCAAGTGCACATACGGTCCTGCCCGGTCTCCAATTATTATCCATATATATATATATATATATATTCCATGTGATGGAAGTATGATAATAGTAACAATGATATCTTTTCCTATCTCTCGCGAGCACTCGACTTCTACCGGGTCCTATAGAATAGCAATCTACACTATCCTAACATACTAGTAGGACTCATTGGATAACGATATATATATATATATATATATATATATATATATATATATATGCAAGTGGACTTCATTCAACTCCTTTAAACTTAATGCACATGCATAAAATAAAGTGTAGAATAATAAGGGTTATGAACCAGGACTTGCCTGGGTAAGATATAACCAAAAGTTAGTACTCCATCGTGGTGACACGATCATCAAGGCACCATCTTTTCTGCTACTCCGGTCGACTCCACGATCCATCATTATTCCTATTATGATATACGTGGATGCAACGCAGAGACGTAATTAATCAACGACAACTACAACTCTTAAAATACATTTACGCCTCTCAAGCTAACGAGCTAGCTCTATTGAATAACGTACTAGGACACGTATCCATGTTGTCGAATGAGGCGTTATTTCCCAACAAGTGTTTTAGCTTTAGACTTTCAAGGTGTTTCTTTATTTCATTGATTTAATATATACATATATATATTCGAACTAGGGCTCCTTAGCTATCTTAGCAAGCCACTTATTATGGAGCTACAAAAATTACAGTGAGCACCTAATAATATTGAGAATTTACTGTGAAAATTTTAGAGCCAACACTATTACCAATTTATTACAAAAATTCCTACAAATTTATATCTTAACAATATTAAGCATGTCAATTCAATTAGATAACTCCTGAAAATACTATGAAAGTATGTGAACAAGATATATTAACAGGTCGATCATGATTTTAGGAACCTAACAAAATTAGTTTCATAATTTTTGGCCAACTACACAGATTTATATTGAATTTACATGTTTGACTTAGAAACTAAATTAGAAAATGCTTAGAGAAAGGAAAAGGGCCGGCGGCAACCAATTCTGGCCCGGCAGCCTAGCGCGGGGCGTGATGGACCGGCGATGGCCCAAACTGGGAGGCCCGCGCGTGACAACAGTTTTGCAGAAACGAGCTTTTAGATATTAATACGACTACTATACGCATTATTCCTACCGACAGTGGTTTTGCAACCCAGCCCCCGAACTATCCCGTCTTCACAATGGAATGGCCCCTGATGCCACCGCGCTCATCGGCGTAGACTTGGTCGGCATTGCATGGCTAAGCCGGTCAACTAAGGGCCTAATCGACACATCTAACCCGTCGATGGGGATCTACGGGCCAACGCGCAGCAATGCGAAGCGAAAGGAAACTCGATGATGCACTACCGAAGTATATCCTCGATGTCGAGGCGAACCATGTGGCGGCGCGACCGTTCCAATGACCTAGGGCACTAATCGGAGAGTAGAGATGGTGGGGAAGCATCAAAGGCTCACCGTGGTCCATGCTGAGGTGACGGTTGAAGTAGAGGAGGGTTGAGATGACCTAGCCACGTGCGTGCGAGCCCGACGGCGATGCTCCAAGGCGGACACCGACGTGTCACCACACCACCGATGAGTACCCTGGCCAAAATAGCACGAGCACTAGATAGAGGGAGTCAAGGAAAGTTCGGGGTTACAAGCAATTGAACTGCTATCAACCCTATAAGCCTTACCACCAGACCTACCGGCTCGGCAGTGCACATGACCGGCAGTGAGCAAAATGCCAAATTGTCGGTCGATAGTGCTCTGCCGGGCTTGAGGGGAAAGAGACGGCTAGCCAACTTACTAAGCTACCCACTGGAGCAAGGAATTATGCGACGAAGCTCGCTGACGCTAGGAGGGAAGGAGCGGTGGTCCCGCGCATGATGTGGTGTGGAGAGGGCACGCGAGCGAGCCCGAGCAGGTTAAGACGGGGCGGCTCCGATCGATGGTGGCAGCACAAGCATGTGGGCACAGATGATGAGACATGGAGGCTTGGCATGAAATGCTTGGAATGTAGTGGCAGGACCCGAGCGGGGCTCACCGGCGTTTGTAACAGAACCGTCCAATTTATACAAGATCAAGTACGGTTGTCCCCGCTAACACATTGACATGCGCATACTTTCACTCATATAAACCCAGTAGTCCGCCGAGTGTCCCGAAAGACCTCGGTAAATCAACATCACAACCAAGATCGTGGAATTAAGCAAATACACATCACATACACAGGGTTGCAGCGAAAATAATATTACAAATGGGTTCATAAATAAAAGTGCGAGTTTGGGTTTCCAAAACCGCTTAGTGAAAACAACATAGCTTTCAAATGATTACATTAATATAAGTTCCAAATATATTGCTAGCATAAGTGACATCATCCGACAAAAGCATATAGATGAGAAGTAACTATAGAATCACCGAGCCAACGGCGGTTAGCCACCATCTTCACAGGCCGAGAACTTCACCTGCAACATGGTGGGATAAACCCTGAGTACGAGAAGGTACTCAGCTTGACTTACCCGTCAAAACCAGAAATAAAGGACACCAAGGGTCATGCAAGGCTTATGAGGTGGGCTAGCTTGACACAGTTGCATAAAAGAGCTTATGAATATAGTGACCAATTTAAACTTAGCATCAAGCTTATCATCATTTACCTGTCCACTAGATTAGCACCTGTACTAGAGCACTCACTTATTAGGAGCAATCAATATTAACCATAGCAGGTATAATAAGGCTGTCATCATCATATCATCATTTCCGAACCATTATGTTATTTAGTGTATCTACTTTGGAGATAAGCCCGTCAAGTTCTCACTAACCGGGAGAGACGGCGACTCGAATCGAATTACAACTCAGTTGAGGGGGTATTCCTAACTCTCACCCTGGCATACTTTGCAAGGGTAGCCGTGGGTCACCTTTGGGACAACTCAGGAACCAAATTCGCGGGTTCGATCAGCACCAGCACTCTCAAGGATTACCCTTCTGCCAGGACGATCAGGACTTTTAAATCACCTGCCCTTGGACTCACGCCTACGGCTCCCTTCCGAGGCGCACTTTATACTTATCGACTCCCGGCCTGAGGTGAGCTACTCGGCTTCATGGTCGGTCTCCAGACCTAGCCAACTAAGAGAGAGGCATGCGTTCAACATGAACAGGAAAGGCTCCAAGATTCAGTCCTTAAGCGACACAGACGGAGTCACTGCAAACCGGCAAGCCTCCGTCCGATCTTCATTTCAAATTAAGACCGGTTCTTTTCCACGATAGCAAATATAGCCAACCGTACCATATGTATCTTCCTATATCTCGCAGGTGACAGGAAATCACCTGACTTCTACCGTGTTTAAGCAGGGCTAAGTACTACACGAACCTGAACTACATAGGATTCAGGGTATCAATATCTGGACAAGGATTGGATAATCAATGCAGCAAGTGTTTGCATCCAACACCTAAACTTAATGCAACAATATATATATAACAACAATACTTTAACTGCATTTCGGAAATTAGGAGGCTTAATATGCTCCGAGGCTTGCCTGGGATCCGACACAAGTCAGTTAAGTTAGCTTGCACCGTCCTGGTGACATCTTAGGTCCTAGCACTTGCTTAGTCCTTCCATCTTCGGGATAGATCCATCAACCGCTGTCTTCGGGTTTGGCTCCAACATCTCATCCTTCACGTGGTGCATCAAGCGTACCTAGATAAGATGCAATATGCAAGTGCATGAATATGAAGAATGGTAATACAAGAGGCATCACATAAACATTCAAGACAAACACAAGATTATGCAAGACATAGACACCAATAGCTATTTTACTAACATCACACAACTAACTATAGAGAGCAAGCACATCAAGCATGACACAAGTTTAACAAGGTCACAAGTATCATAACTTGACCAACAACAAGGGCATAAGCCACACTTAGCACACATGGTGTAAACAACCACAACTAGCATACATCTATTTCTGGATTGGAAACAACAGCTTCATGTTTGGATCATAACTTGAGTTATACAAATCCAATAGCCATGCAACAAGATATTCTGGAAAGCTTATGAAATTGTCTACAATTCATTTTTAATCATCTTAGCATGATTCTCAAGTTAACTAAGTCAAATATACCCATTTACAGAAACTGGTCCACAATTGACAGAGAACAATCAATTCTGTAACCCAACTTTAAACAGGCATAACTCACAAACCACAAGACCAAATACCACCACATTTTAATAGAAGCTAGATACAAGAATTATCTACAACTTTGTTATTATCACCAAAAGCTCATTCAAATCCTAACTAGATCAAACACTAGCATCTTTCAGATCTGCTCAGAATACAATCAAAACCTGACAGGAGACTTAAAAGTCATGTAACTCCTACATTATCTGGCCTATGACCTTACAATTTGAACACAAGCAAGATCATGAAATTTTGTACAACTTTTGTATTCACTACAACCATAGCAAACATCATTTACACCACGAAAATAATTGCACAAGCAAAACTGCAATTGCAACCCAACAGCAGTGGTACAGAAAACTGATAAGAACTTCAGAGAAGCACAACTGGAGTTCTAGACCTCCAACAAACATGAACCATAACTTTTTGAAAATTCTAGGAAGTTACCTACAACTTTCTTATTCTCATATTAAGATGATTCTACAGTTAGAAGGGTCAATTAATCCAATAATTGCATCTCTATCCAAAACATAGACAGAAACTGACATGCCAATTTAAACAGCTATAAATAGAGTTATACATGTCCAATAAATGTGTTTTTAGACTTTTTATAAAGCTTATCAAATTCTAAACAACTTTGTTGTAAACACCTAAAGCTAATTCTACTATTAAGAAGGCCCCACAGTAAGAACAAGGAAACCCTCTCTGGGTTTGGGCAGAAACAGCCACAGAGATTTAAGCAAGTATAACTCAAGATCTACTTAACCAAAAATCATGATATTTAGCTTTTTGAAAATCTTAATAAAAGAACTACAACTCATGTATTATCATAAAGTCATTATTCATAACCTAACTAAGCCAATTAATTTAATCTTGCAGGCCTATTCAGAATAGGGGTAAGGCAATACAGGTAATTTGTTATTTTTATAGATCTTAAACTGTCAAGCCTAAAATATTGAAATTTTTACCACACATCACTAATCACATCAGTAACACTCTATAAAAATTTCACATTTATTTGAGTAAAATAACTGCAGTTATAAAAAGGACAAGACATGACTAGCATTAAGAACCTAACTGCCTAAATCTAGTTTTTCAGCTAAACCTTTAAACTAAAACATGTAATATTATAGATCTACTGCATAGAAAATTTTGCAAGGATTCCAAAAAGTCCTCATTTACTATTTTATGATTTTTCTATTAATTATTACGATTTTTCCAAAGTTCAGCACAGAATATGCATAAAAGGAAAAGATAAAAGGAAAAAGCTTTTACGTCGGGAACCCTAAACTTTTCACGAATCAAACAAGCCCATGAAGGTAAACTGTTGTCTCTAGCTATTTTACAATGGGAACCTTCATACTTGTTTCTATTTACACATTGGTCCTTCTCTCTTCCTTCTTCACGGAGTCGCAGCAGAGGACGTCGGCTTCGTTCGATTTCTGGCGGCACGGCAATCGCCGGTAGCGAGCAGCAGGGAGGTGGCAAGCCCTGGCCTGCGCGCACACGCATAGGGCTTGGCTCATTCGCGGAGGCCTGCAGAGGCCTGGCCACGCACGACCGCGGCGCCGACGGCCAGAAGCCGAGCGGCAGAACGCGGTGGCGGCATAGCGAGTTCGCCGGCCATGGCGGACGCGGAGGGATGCGACGGCGTGGCCCGGCAAGGACAGGCAGGAGGACACATGGGACCGGCGCGTCCTCACGACAGCGGCGGCACGCAACTAGGGCAGCGACAGCATGAGCTCGAGCTCCGCTCGGCCATGGCGGCCACGGCGCTGGGCGCGAGCGGCAGCGCGAGGGAGGGAGTGAATGAGGGAGTGGGGAGCGGCAGCGCTAGAGAGGGAGGCGAGGGCCGCTCGGGCGCGCGGTTATGGAGGAGCAAGAGCGCGACAGGAGGCAGGGCACGCGGTCAGCGGCGCGCGGCAATGGTGGAGGCGATCTCCCGCATGGCTGCCACGCACGGGGCACGCGTCGCCCGTTCAGGCATTTTACCGAGCACGTGGCGGGCGACGGTATGGTCGACGTGGGGAGTCAATTTGGGCTGCTTCCGGGCTGAATTTAGCAATGGGCCCAAAACAAAGTTGTCTCACCTCGGTCTACTCTACATTTCTTATTAAGGGTGCCAAGTCATTTGAGCAACAGATCAGCGGTTAATTAAGCCTTAATATAATAGTGTCAACATGTTGATAACGGTCACGGGAATTCGCTTTCGGAGGTCAAAACTCGGTCAAACTCAGTGCAACTTTTTGCATGCTCTTCTCCATAATATAACCTTCAGCTTTTATTTTTGGACCAACTCAAGTTGCTTAACTAATTTCGGAGAACGCGAGACGCCAACGTCGTTGCTTAGCGAAACTCCAGACTTAGAATAATTCTAAGTGCTGAAGACTGCAGTAAATTCAATCTTGTGATCTCTGTTTGACTTATTTCCAAGCTGATCTAAGTCTTAGTGTAAAAACAAAGTTTCTTCTACATAATATGAACTACAACTTTTATTTAAGGTCCAACATCAAAGCTTGCATAGAACCTACAGTTCTACTTTGACCGAAGTAGGATCACGATAAAGCTTAGATTATCCTTTTTGATCCAGTGGAGCATTTTCTTGGCATTTGCCCAACATGAACCTTTCATGACTTTTGCTGTAGAGTTCATCTAGAGTCATTTGGGCAAGGTTGCAAGGTTTGGTTGATGACCTACATTTCCATTCACTTAATAGTGCAATTCAAGCACTTAGTAAAGTCATTCCAATAAGGATATAACTTATCATTTCATGTGACTTTTTGATTCCAAACTTCATGAAACTTTTCTAGTGACCAATATAGATGGATATTGATGTGAGACACATGAAAGAAGCACCTTCAACATTACTTAGGTATATATATCTGAAAAGGGACAATATACAAGCAAATGTGTGTTGCCCAAGTTTAAGTTGGAGCTCACTCTTGTAGATATGATCTTGACACCTTCATCACCACTTGACATGTCATGTTTGAGCTCAAACATATTACTTAACTGGTGACAAACACCTGGGGTGTTACAGCGTTGGCTAGCGGGGCAAGGTGAGGCAGAGAGACATCACCATTGCCACTATAACCGGGGCCAGTCGACCCAGATGCGGCGGGCAATGGCGCATGCCTAGAGACTCGACGCGGTAGGTGAATTGGAGGGTGGAGCTAGCGCCATGGTGGCCAAGTGAGGGCAGCCACAACCGCAGCTCTCCCCTGCACGTGGCACAGTGGCCAGCCACTCAAGTGTAGCGCGCACAGTGAGCAACAGCGGGATCCAGGCCGCAAGCAGGCGAGACCGGCCAACGTAGGGCTAGGGACGCCGCAAGGCACCGACCGGCCGCGTGAGCTAGCCAGCGGCAACAACCCAACCATGGCTTGGGCTCGGCGCCAGCAGCGCCCGCGTAGGCGTGGTGACCGCGGACTCAGGCCGAACGACTGCAATCGGTGTCGTGCACGCATTTTAAAGAGAAGCAAAGGTTCCTGGTCAACACGACCGGGGTTCAACCAATTCCACTAACCTAAAGCCAATACTAACAACGACCTAGCAAAGCAATCATCACGACCAGAGAGCAACCAGAGAGAGAGAGATAAAAGGATGCCAACATAAGTTCGTCACGCTGAACGCTGGTTCGTGAACAGAGCGCTAACAACATGGTCTATAGCTCGTTTCAACGAAGTTTGGGCAATTTTTGCAACACCAACGCAAAACCAAACTTGTCCATAAACTACACCTTGTCAAGGTACTCGTTATGGTGCAACCAACAATACAAAAATATGGATATAGTGTTTAAGAAATTTAATCAAAATTTAAATGCCAAAATGACATCGTCATTAGGTTTTCAGACTTAGGTCATTTTAGTTCTAGAAGCTGAAATTGAATTCCACATTCAATTCTCGAGCTATTAAAAATACTATTGAACAACATCTATTCACCAAAACAAAAGTTACATTTTTATCTATCAAACTTGTACTTCAAATTTAATTTAAGTACTAAATACAAGTTATATTTTATTTTTGTTTATAAAAATGTTTTTCATGCTTAATCAAATAGGACAAGCCACTCACCATTTATTAGCTAGAATTGCTATCAGGCATTTTAAGCACTTTCTTCATACTTTTCCAAAACAAACCCTAAACAACTTTTGTTCCCAAAATTATTTAAAAGCTTTTAAGTACAAAAAAAATTTGATTAGCAACACTTATTTGATTCTTTTAATCACACAAGTAAGTTACACCAGGTTCACCTTACCATTTCATGTGAGAATTTATTTTTAAAATTCTAGAAAACATATACGCTAGAGTTTATTAGGCCTTAACCTTAGTGCTAACTAAGTCCGTAACACCAGGGGTGTTACAATATTGTTGCATGATATATTTATATGGGGTTCTATATTTATTAGGATGTTTTTTAGTTTTTTAGTTACGATAAATGGCGACGGACTTCCCCAGCCATAGGAACCAAGTTTCCACCCCGGTGATCTTCCATTCGCGCCATCGCCAGATAGGGCCGCTCCGCGTCACCTAGACCATTCATAGTATGGAATATTTTAAGATTTACGTGCTAATATAATTTTTGCATATATACATTCATTCATAACATGATTGTTGCATATGTCACAGACTATAAAACCGGTCAAGTGGCTGAAAGCAACACTATGGCTGCTCGGGGCGTGGGACATCTTCGAGGCGACGACAAGTGAGGTCATGAATGATGAAGGAGTCGAGTTATGGACATGCAGTCTCTCCTTTGACATCCCCATTAGGTATAATAATGTGTTGCGCCAGGACATCGTGTAGACTGAACAACAGTCGCCGACCAAGATAGGCACCTAGATCGATGCTGTGCCGCTTTCTTTGCAGGTAATTGAGCGAATTGGCTACCATATGCCTGATTTTTCGTCCTTAAAGATAGAAGCTTTACGTCAGCATAGTCTGGATGTGCCACGAGTAAGCGAGAGGCATGCGACATTCAACCATATGGATGTGGTACGTCGTGTATGATATAAGAGTAATGCTTATTTATTCTTATTATTATATGAGCGCTTCCTGGTATTTTTTGTTTGTTCACTTGCAGGTTTTGCTCTATGATTTCACCTATGCTACATGTGGCTTGCAACCCATTCTCACACAAGCTCTTAAGTGACTGGGGTATGCCTGGGACTTCATGGAAGCGATGGGCCAGAGGACAACAACTGGCATCCAGTATTGCATGAGATTTAGGCAGAACCAGGCCATCGATAGTCCGTTAGTAGGCTACATCTATGGGATGCCATGTCCTTGGTGTTGTGAGGCAATGGAGAGTGTTGTAGTACGGGCCTTGCATTACATAGACAATGACCGTGGATACACAATTCGAGACATACGCTACTAGCAATGGAGATAGGCTATGGTTGCAGCGGGTTTGTAGGATCTATTTGTTAGTTAGGTTTATTCGTATTGTTATGTTTAATTAGGTTTATTCGAACGGTTATGTTTAATTTTGTTTATTTGGATGGATATTTTAATTATGTTTGTATGCAAGTTAATTATGTTCATTAGGTTTATTTATATGGATATTATAATTATGTTTGTATGGATTGAAATTTAACTCGTGTAGGATTGAAATGCATATGCAAATAAAAAAATCAGTGAAATAAAAACACAAGGCATCATGTAGGAATAATAAACAGAAAAGGCCCCTTTAGTCCTACAAACCGAGATTAAAGGGTACCTTTAATCCTGGTTTTTCTTACAAACCAGGACTAAAAGCCCCCCCCCCACTGCTCCCACCTACCACGCCGCTTGATCACCACTCATCCCACCTACCATCCCGCTGCTCGCTTATAAAACCGATCGTCGGGCGCCATTTATCTCCCAGGACGACATGCATGCAGTGTTCTATTGGGGCCAATTCCATCCCAATTCATCCGTTGTTGTTCAGCCAATTTCCTATCCATATATATGGCCACTCTGTGGGAGAAAGCCCTCCACATATAAATTTTATTACGTGTGGTTAGCAATGATGCACACTAGAGGTACTAGAAGAATGTTTTCGAAGATGGAGCAACGTCGAAGCCTGGAAAAGCTAGGTGTGACGCCCGCGCAATGTAATTGTTGCATGGGCTGTCATCTACCTTGATGGATCCATCCTCTGTGGTGTGCTCTGAACTGTATGCGGATTATCTGTCCATCCAAGGTATGAATGGGCTGTCCGCAGGTTGATGGATCCATCCAAGCCAGTTGTTTGTCCATTCATGGCATAAATGTGCTGTCTTCCAGAGAGGCATGGGTTCATTGGAGCTCGGCAACCATCCCCTTCGGCATCCACCTCCAGCATGCTCTAGCACCTATTTGACCCTTTTGGTGCTAGAAGAATGTTTTTGAGGTGGTTATTTTATAATATCTTGGTACACTTTGATTGTAACATTGACATACTAAGAGAATGTCTTCATTATCATATATGTAATTTTATTGTTAGGTCTTTGTTATCATATATGTAATTTTTATGTACTCCAATTATTTATTCTAAGGTTCTCTAAGATCTTTATTAATGTTTTTGATGTCGCATGTGTCTCATCTATGAATTTTTCAACTGACGTTGGATGGAGAAATGTCCAAAATAAAATTTGTAGATCTCAAAAAGTTATACAACTTTGTAGTTGACAACTTTTTCATTTGAAGTCAACTTTTCAAGGAAAACTATGTTTGAATTTCTCAAATTTAAAATTTGAATTTTTAAAATGACCTCAAATGGAGAAACAACCAATATGAATGTTGTAGATCTCGAAAAGTTATTTCAAAATTTTGTTTGAAATTAAAATTTTAAAGAAGTTTGTTTTTTCTTTTTGATCCCTGGCTAAAACTTGTAATTAGTCTTTCTCCGTGATACTAACTTCAAATTTGATGATTTTTTTCCTAAAATTTTCTAAATTCATGCTCTATCAATTAATTGTGTTCTTACATGTTTTATTTTGGTCATATTTTCATGTGAATTTGTTTATCAATTCAAAATTTGATTCCAAAAAATGACAACTTCAAATAGCATTTTGTAGAAGTAAATGAATTCATCTGAGAAATTCATAAACATAAAAGTTATAGAACTGGTCAAGATCTATAACTTTTATTTTGGATATTTCTTTATCCGACAAAGTGGTAGTGTACATTGTTCATAATTTACATCTCTCTTAAAGTGGTAGTGTACATTGTTTACAAATTTACACCTCTGAGAGGTGTAAATTTGTAAACAATGTACACTACCATTTCGTATATTTCTTTATCCGACAAAATGAGTGCTAGTGTATATTGTTCATAAATTTACATCTCTCTTAAAGTGGTAGTGTACATTGTTTACAAATTTACACCTCTCTTTGGTAGTGTAAGAGAGGTGTAAATTTGTAAACAATGTACACTACCACTTTAAGAGAGATGTAAATTTATGAACAATGTACACTACCACTTTGTCGAATAAAGAAATATACAAAATAAAAGTTGTAGATCGCGAAAAGTTACACAACTTTGTAGTTGATAACTTTTTGATTCAAAATCAATTTGTCAAGAAAAACTATGTTTGAATTTCTAAAATTTGAAATTTGAATTTTTAAAATATCCTCGAATAGAGAAAGTACCAACACGAAAGTTGTAAATCTCGAAAAGTTATGCAACTTTGTAGCTGACAACTTTTTTATTTGAAATCATCTTGTCAAGTAAAACTTTATTTGAATTTCTTAGATTTGAAATTTGAATTTTTAAATTGTAATTATAATTTATAGCATATGTTATTTAACATTTAAAGGATATGAAAGCAATTTTGTATATGAAAGCAAATTTGTATTGCATTTTTTGAGCTATATTTTTTTACTACGCAATTTCTATTTTTCAGCCTATTTATGTTAACGGATATGTTAAAAACTGTTGCATGGGCGGGAAACGAAACTGCCGGGTAGGCAGCAGTTTTGCCGCGCGCCAAAATCTAGCTTTAGTCTCGAGTTAGGCCATCAACTGAGACAAAAAGTCCTTTAGTCCCGGTTTGTGGCCCAACCCAGGTCTAAAGGTCACAGCCTTTAGCACCAGGTTGGGCCACAAACCGGGACTAAGGGCCTTTTAGTCCCGGTTGGTGGCCCAATCTGGGACGATAGCGTTCTAACGTATATATATGGGTGTTCTTTCTTCTTTCTCCTCAAAATTTCACTCACCACCGCCGCCACGCCGCACTTCTTCAATCCCCCAGGCCGGCCACGCTCTCTCCACCCGCCCTCATCTCCGGCGGCTGTTCTCGCCCTCGTCCTCGGCTTAGGCGCGCGTGGCCTCGCCGACGCCCTCGTCTTGATCTGGCCAGCTTCGCCCTCATCCTTGTCTCCCCGGCATGCGCGGCGGCGCCCTCTTCCTCATCTTGGCGGCCGGCCTCGTCATAAATCCTCGGCTCGGCGCGTGGCGCGTGGCCTCTGCCTCGGCCCTCATCCTTGCCCCCTCCTCCTCTCTCCACGGTGTCGTGGCCTTGGCATCGTCTCCACTGGCGCCTTCATCTCGGCCTCAACATCATCTCCACCAGGCGCCTCCATCTCGGCCTCGTCCTCTCGGGCCGCCACTAGGTATTCAACCTCGATCGCCTCGCCTCATCCCTTCCTGCTGTGTGAAACCGAGCACCGGATATTAGGCAGGGGCGGATCTGTAGGGGGGTGGGGGGGGGGGCTGGAGGGGCTGCAGCCCTGCTCATGGGCCAAAATCCTCATGAACAGATCTTCCAATCCAGTCCAATAGCCCCTTTGACAGCGTAGGTGTGCTCGGTGCTCCTGCTGCCCCCTTGATCTGTACGTTTCTTAATTTCAATTAGTGGCCTTTTGCCCGATGAGATATTCTAGTTTCATTATTTGAGCTCATTACTTAGTTTCTTTGTTGCAAACATCTCCCCTGCCTATATAAAAAACATCTCCCATTGCTTCAAAATGCTGAATATTATTACTTTGAAAGAATCGCATTGATTTTTGGCTTCTATTAGTGTTTGACTAGTTTGATTTATACTCTTCAATTATTTAGCCCCCCTCTTGGTCCGTTTCTAGATCCGCCACTGGAATTAGGAACATTCTAATTGTTCCTCTTATTAAAAAGGGAAGGGAACTACTCCAGGAATGTAACACTCAACCCTAACTTAATCTAATTGGCTAGCTAGCTATTTGTATTCGATCTAACTTGTAATTGCTTTAGTCATATATTTTGATATAATTTGAAAATATATATATATATATATATATATATATATATATATATATATATATATATATATATATATATATATATATATATATACATATATATATATATATGGAAAGATACTGACTTTGGTGATATAAATTTTGATATATTTACTTTAGTGTGATATATTGTATATATTTGATATGCATTTGGTATATATAGGGTCCGGTTATATGAATTTTGATGTATAAGGTTCTACAGATGTGAATTTTGATATGTAGACTTTAGTGATATGCATTTTGGTATATGAAAAATATTGACTTCAGTGATATATTTGAATTTAGATATTTTGTATATATATATAGGGAAATTCTTATGAATATATGAATTTTGGTGTATGAATTCATATATTGACTCTAGTGGTATGCATTTTGATATATTAACTGTAGTGAGAAGAGATGGCTAAACGTCTCTCTGAACCGATTGTCCTAGGTTGGGGCTATACAATTACTCGTGGATTCGATCCAGTGTTGCCGAATGTACCGTTCAATCTTCATAGCATAGTAAGCAACGATATATGTTTTCAATAAATCAATATGTTTTAATTACGTTTGTACAAGATATATTGTTCTAATATGTATATATGTGTTTCTTAAATGTACCATAGGTAATTGACTCAATGATTTGGCTTAAAGAGACACTCTCGAATTTTAGGGTTGAGGTTGTGGATGTTGAGAGCTTTGAGGTAGATAATGGTCGATTCATCCAATATCGAGTTGGTTTTTCCATCACCGCTAGAAGGGGTAGAGGTGTTGTACAAATCTCGGAGGTGGGAGTAAAGGCACCTGATAAGGCTGTTGCACAAAAATATGATGTCATAACATGTGTAAATAAGCTTGTAAATATTGGGTACACCATGCCTACTTATTCCTCCGTGTTGATACAAGCTATGGATGCAAGCTCTTATCATGATGTTGCGGGCTTTTGTGCAAGGGTGGCTCAAAACAACCGGAATGATGTGGTAAGTCGAAGTCAAACTTATAGCTTGTATCCAGATTTGTTGTTATTGGAAAGCTTGGTTCTCATATCTATTTTTTCTGCCAACACTTAATTACATGTTGAGGACTATGACTTAACCTACACCGGTTGTAGCTTTGAAGCCATTCTAAACCAAACAATGTATGCATTGGGTTATGATTGGAAATATGCCAATGAATGGCCAACACACACTGCGACAGGATTTCAGAAAAAACTACTTGCGACTAAGAGGGGATCATCTGACCCACCGACTGCTCAGCCACCGCTAACCGTCGTTAGTAGACCCTGTGCTCGTACTTTTGAAGCAAGAGAGAGTGCACTATTTAATGCATTGGATTACGTCAATGACATTTGTGGATACCACATCAGCGATCTACACTTCGCCGAGTTGATAATACGAGAAAGTCAAAGGCATTTCTAGCTACTTATGTTTGCATGAACTTTGGGGTGTACTTGGACATCTAGTATGTAATATTTTAAGTTGGACATCTAGTTTGTAATGACTTGTTTTAAATTATTATAATATATAAGCTCTTACTTGATTAGTTTCGTCCTTATTTATGGTTGACGTACAATAGTATAGCATATAATACGTGTACGAAAACTATTTGAAACATACAATACGTGTACAAAAACTATTTGAAACGAAAACAAATTGAATGAAAAGAAACAACAAAAGAAAAGAAAAGAAAAAGAAAACAGAAAATGGGATATTTAGTCCCGGTTGGTTATACCAACCAGGATTGGAGGTGGTCACCCTCAGGCTCGGCCTACAACCCCCTTTAGTTCCGATTGGTAGAAGTAACCAAGACTAAAAGGCCCCCATTCAATCACGGTTGGATGGCCCATGTAACACCCTTGGTGTTACACCCTAAATCATTTACTAAAACACGTCATGAGCATCATACTTATGGGGTAATGCATGTGATGAAACGAATAGGTGAAGTATTTCAACTAAAACAATCAATAAGAATGCAAAACGAAAAGTTACTCCACGATTCGTACAATTATCAAGTATGGTTGTAAAGCAATTTTTATTGAGTAAAATTACTATAGAACTTATATATGGGGCTTAAATAAAGTTTGGAGTGTGAACTTTGTAGACGATGATGAAATACTTGCTGTTGAAAAATAACCTTGCTAGCTAATATTTCCAATAGCTTAGAACTGCAATTTGAAACAGAGTTCAACTCAAAACTTAGAAAATTTTCCAAGTCTGTTGACAGTTAGACATTGCTATGTTTAGCAAACTATTTTGAGGAATTGGGTTAAAGAGCGATGTAGTGTTATAGCTTGATTAAGTAACCTCATATACCATCTTGAGTGTAGTGAAGACCGTTTATGTTTAGGAGTAACGGTTTGGTCGCGGTACAAGCTTTAAAATCGTGCATAGCACGTTTTCGATTTGCTTCACCCGCGTGGGCGCGATCACCACGCGTTAGTGGTTGACGTCGCCGCATCGGTGCACCTCGCGCATGCCTGCATGTTGCCGCGCTAGGCTAGCCATGTGCCATGGGAATAGTCATGGGCGCTTCCATGTGAGGCCACCGCTGCTAACGCGTATCCGTGCCGCGCTGCCACCCGCCTTGCGTGCTGCCATGCTGCCAAGTCTGCCGTGCCTCATGACATGCCTACTACCACTGCCATCACCCCTGCGCTCATGTCTGCACCGCAATGCTCTGCCCCCTAGCCCGGTTTGATTCTGTGCACATGGCTGCACCCGCCGTCATCACGCCATTGATGGCGCTGCAGCGCGCGGGCCAGGTCCGCGTGAACACGCGCGTGCTCATTCGCTAGTGGCTACACTGGGTCACTGCGGTTACATCAACCGCGTCCTGGCAAGGCATGTCACAACAGATCCTTGGCCGCATTCCACTGTCCTTACTCTGTCTCCCATCTCTCTGCCGTCGTCGGCGCCTTGTGCCCACGAGTTCGGCAAAGATAGGTCATCTCTATTCAATTCAGCTCGTCCGCACCTCCGCCCTCATGTATCCTCGTCGCCCGACCCCGCACCACCTTGGTGATGGCCCGGCCAGGCGCCAATTTGGTGTCTTCCCGCCAGTGGGCCGTTAAGGCCACGCCACGACCATGACCGAGGGCAGACCTCCCATCCCTCTACCTGAACCCAATTGCCCACGCCAGTAGGTGTGCCTTGCCTTCATCTTCATCATGCGTGCCTCGGCTTAGTCGCTGCCAGCTCCACCCCGCCGCTGACGTGACCGTGCCGCCACGGTGCGTCGTCGCACGGCTCGACTGCACATGGCCAACTCCTCTCCGCCACTCTCTTCGCCAACGATCATCGCAGCTAGGCTCACGGTAGCCTATTAATGCTCACTCACTAGCTAGATGGGTTCGTTGATGCTTGAGTTTGCCGGGGCGGTCGCGACACCAACGCGGACGACCGCGTATCATCATGTCCGGCTCTAGCGCGTCCTGCCACCCCGCGCTGCCGCTAGGTGTAGCTGGTTTATCGGAGGATGGAGGCCAGTCTGACCGTCGGGCCAGTGGCGGTCCTAGGTGGTCGGCGTAGCTGTGCTAGGCCACCGCTCGTCGTGCCGCCGCGCACTGAGCCGTCACGTGCGCATGGGTAAATTAGAGAAAGGCCGAGGGGGTTAAGTGAGAGGGTATGTGAGTAAGTAAAATAGTATTGGTCCTTGGTTGCGAATTGGGGGAAATGCAAGGTCTCTTTTGCGAAAAAACAATGACGCGCGCGGGACTCTCCCGCTACGGGCCGCCTCGCGCGTGGGCCTGCTTCGCGTGGGCCGCGCCTGCGGGCCAAGCATGCACACGCGATACGCGCGTGTGGGCCACGCGGATGGGCCGCGCGAGAATTGGTTTTCCTTTTTCCAGCGAATTAGCAAATGTTTTTCTAATTTAGTTTTGAGCTGATCTTTAAAAAATTATAGCAAATTCTGTAGATGTCCAAAAATTATGAAACCAATTTTGTTAGGTTCCTAAAATTGTGCTCTATCTGTTAATGTAGTTAGTTCATATACATATTTGTCGATACTAGTGGCTATTGAATCATTTGAGAGTGCTTAATATGATTAGTTAAATAATTGTAGGAATTTTTGTGGTAGAATGGTGATAGCTTTAGCTTTGAAAATTTTACAGTAGCTTCATTGTATTATTATGTGCTCACTGTAATTTTTGTAGCTGTAGAATAGACTTAACATAAGGGTAGTTAAATGCTCTTTGTTTCAAATATACATTAAATCATTAGTAGAAATAAAGATATATTCTTCGTTTGTAAAGCTAGGTGTTTGTTAGTTGAACCTAACACTTTACTTGATGAAGATGATAGTTAGCTTAGTATCCTAGTCACTAGAGCTAGCTTACTAGTTTACCATGTGTATTCTTATTTTAAGAGTTGTTGTTGCCTTAATGCTAAGTGTTGCATCATCATCGCATGCATGTAGAGAACGAGTTGGCGGAGATCATGACCATCGGAGGTCATGAGTTCGAGGAGGTGATTGAAGAGTATAAGGAGGAGATTCTCATGCAGGAGGAGGTCCCGGAGCCGTCACTGACTGACTGAGCTGAGACCACGCCTGCCCAAGACAAGCCCCGGTGCATAACCCTTATTTTGAATAATCACTGGAAATATATATATGATGTGCATTTATGTTATAAAATTTATATTGAAACTACATGCATAGATATACCTACCTATGAGTCCTACTAGCTTAGGTCGAGTAGCTGCTATGCTTAGGTTTTTCTGTAGCATGAGTAACCTGCCGTTACTCACAATAGGTGATTTTTATTATCACTCTCATGATAAAATGGTGAGAAGAAATGGAGAATAGACAGGGATATAGTACGGGTATTGGTGGGTGTAAGAGGTTGTGTCCCACGGCCAACGGGACATAGCTTGGTTACACTGTTTTCCCTGTCCGTATCGGTTAAGGACCGGCCGTTGCATTGGATTCTAGTCAGGTCACAGACTTATTATCCTGAGCACATACTTGTTTATAGGAGCAGGGAAGGCTCGTTTCTCTCTTGTCGGGTTCCTGCTCTTTTCGGACCAATTGATTGGAGGCGGGGATGGTGGAGGTCTAAGCACCACAATGAGTACGGGACTTAGGTATGGGGGCTTGGAGTCCAAGTTTGGACGGGGACCTGGACCCCTTGACAGGAGAGTGATGGATTGGTCCTGCTTGTGTCTAGGTACAAGCGGGGCATGTGTTTTGGGGTACCCAACTGGGCACATTGATTCGCGAATCATCGGGTAATCCGGTACGACCTGTCTATAATCTAGCACCGTAGTAAGAACTGGAAAATGAAAGATGGTAAAATAGATCTGTTTGCTCAACTCTTCCTTGAAAGTAGAACATGTGCTTACATAGAATGGTCAGATAATGAACTAATCATGACTGCTAATAAGAAACATACATAAGGATTCACTACTAGTATTGCTTTCCGTAAAAAGGAAACCCAGCAAACCATAAAGCTTATCATATCCTTTGGAGTCGGGAAATTATTCCCACTAGTCGGGTAAGTCTTACGAGTACATTGTGTACTCAGGGTTTATTTACCCCTGTTGCAGGTGCAGTTTGAAGAGTAGCTGTTGTGTGGAGGATTTTTCTTGTGGGCACAGATGGATCCTTGTATTCTACTGTTAGATGTTTATTGTAATCCCGCTGTTTAAATTCCGCACTCTGAACTTAGTATTGTAATAATGTATTTTCTAAGAACTCTTGTTGTATGAAATGAACTAAGTTTTGTAAACTCGTTCTCATTATTGGATCTTGGAGGAAAAACATGGATTATTCGAGTTCTCCCTTGTGGTGTGCTCGACGGAAACCGTTCGATGTAGCCAGCTCTCGGGGAACTTAGTGTCTAGTGGAAGACGAGCGTATCCAAAAACATGCTATTTCGGGCGGTTCTGCCGCAACCCAGGACTAAAGGGTGGGCCTTTAGTCCCGGATTAGCCTCCCGGTTGGACTAGAGGGGGTTCCCAACCGGAACTGGAACCCAGTCCTGCACTAGTGAAAGTTAGACAAAGACGAGAGTTAAAGGACAAAAATTGACTTAATCAAGTACTTTTGGTTTTTAGATATTTATGAAAATTTTAATTTGTTAGTTGTGGGCCTAAACTTATCTAAAAAACTCGACCCGCGGGGGTAAGACAGCCCTCGGGCATTGTGGTTATGAAGAAGACCTTCTCACGCAGGTCGAGAAAACCTCTGAACCTCTGCCCCACCCATACACAGCAGCACCGCAGCTTCCGTGAGACTGGATTGGCCTTAGTCCTGTGCTTTGACGTGGGACAGAAGAGGGATTTTTTTAACGCGCAGATAAACTACGCCTCCTCCGACCAACAAATCCGTCCCGAAGGGTTCGGACTACTTTTATCACTTATGTGTCTTTAAATTACAGCCTATGTATTAGGAGCACGACTTGATGCATTAGATCAAAAGAAATGGACGGATATGAGAGTCCATATTTGTTTTTTGACTAAAATACACTCAAACTTTTCTCCTATTGCCGTCTGATCTCTAA
The DNA here is from genome assembly GCA_904845875.1 of Miscanthus lutarioriparius. Classification (NCBI taxonomy): domain Eukaryota; kingdom Viridiplantae; phylum Streptophyta; class Magnoliopsida; order Poales; family Poaceae; genus Miscanthus; species Miscanthus lutarioriparius. Next base: position 25,326,201 of record CAJGYO010000008.1, read on the forward strand.
TGAACTCCCAAATGCATCCCTAAACTGTCACCGGAGATACAAATTTGTACGAAGTGCAGCCGATATACTTTAATCTTTAAATAAACTCTGAAAAATAGAGGAATAAGTATCTCCCATTTTTTTTAGGATGCACCTGAAGTATAGAGGCTGTTTGGTTGCACGCCGCCGATTGCCACGCCACAACCAGTGGCATGCCACAGGATGAAAGCTGCTGTTTGGTTGGTGAAAAAACTGAGACAGCCACAGAAAAGAGTAGAAACTCGTTGGACGCTACATCCGTGGCGCCGCCGCACATGGGGCGTGGCAGGCTATGGGCTGCAACTAAACATCCACTGTCTTCCATATGAACGGCTGTGAACGGCTGTGTTTAGTTCGTAAAATAAAAATTTTTAATGTCATATCGGATGTTTTATGATGTCGGAAGGGGTTTTCGGATACTAATAAAAAAACTAATTACATAGCTCGCTTGGAAACTGCGAGACGAATTTATTAAGCCTAATTAATTCATCATTAGCGCATGTTAGTTACTGTAGCACTTATGGCTAATCATGGACTAATTAGTCTTAAAACATTCGTCTCGCGATTTACAACCAAACTGTGTAATTAGTTTTTTTCGTCTATATTTAATACTCCATGCATATGCCGCAAGATTCGATGTGATACTTTAGGGTAAAAATTTTTAGAAACTAAACCAGGCCGAAGATTCAAAACTATTCAATTGTCATGGCACCCCTGCAGCTTCCTGTTGAACGGAATGTGATGGCAAATAATGCATTGTTATTACCATACCCTGAGGTTGCTCGCATGCCGGCGGGATCCTCATAATATCAGCCTGTTCGGTTGAGTGATTCGTTTCGTTGCTGGTTCGTGAAGAAGTACTGCTGGTTGGTTTGTATGAGAGAAAAATACTGTTTCGACTGAAAATTTACGATCGTTTACGATAAGCCACAGCTAAAGGAACATGCTGTTATATTGCTTCGAGAGAGATCCCATTCTTCAGGAGTCCATGTCTACTATCGCTTTCGTATCTCTTGTCTGCCTCAATTGGCAGATAGATCTATCCCTCAGGCATCTCATTCGCTTCATCAGGATTAACGCTCACTGTAGCTCATACAAAAGCAACCCCACGAAGTGTTCGTCCGAACGAGGCCGACCAGTGCAGGTGCGCGCCGGAAACAGCACAGGTCCTGCTAGCATCCTAGCAGTATACAGATAACAGAGAGCTGTGCACATGATTGCAGGATTAAATGGGTTGGGTTAGAATCTCGGAGCACACAACATTTTTGTGCAGGAAATGCAAAGGTCCTGTTTGGTGTGACTTCAACCGGCTTTAGCTTGCTTCTCCTGTAAAATCAAGGGGAATTTCTTGCGTGCTATTAAAAAAGATCGCAATAACTTATGTGTTCCTAGAAAAGTTCAGCGGTCTTCAGCGTCACTACTCCAATTTTTTTGTGCCCTTCTTGCCACTACCATCAGTTTGGGTCTGATGCCGTCAAACTGCAGGTGTGAAAAGTCGAAAATACCTTTATGTCTAAATATGTTATTAATTTTTTTGAGCATCTTAACGACTTCAAATGAAAAAACTCAAAACTAGAAAGTTGTAGATCTCGTCGAGATCTATAATTTTCATATAAAAATTATCTTCATTTAATTCCGCAAAAAATATGATTTGATATGATTAATATATCATAGGAAAAAACATATCTGTTTTTTGGAATTAAATGAAAATAATTTTTATATGAAAATTATAGATCTCGACGAGATCTACAACTTTCTAGTTTTGAGTTTTTTCATTTGAAGTCGTTAAGATGCTCAAAAAAATATTAATGACATATTTAGACATAAGGGTATTTTTGACTTTTCACGCCTGCAGTTTGACGGCGTTAGAGCCCAAACTGACGGCAGTGGCATGGAGGGCACAAAAAAGTTAGAGCAGTGACGCTGAAGACCGCTAAGTTTTTCTAGAAACACACAAGGTATTGTGATCTTTTTTAATGACACACAAGAAATTCCCCCTAGAATGAATGTAGTGTTGGTATAGCATGACTTCTTCTCTCTTCCAAGTTCCAACTCAAGAATGAAATAGCAAAGAGATGATGCCCCATGAAACTAATTTGGGCCCGTTTGTCCCAAAACATTTCCGGTTTCTCGTGATTCATCATTCTGTGCTGTAACAAACATGCCTGGACTGGCTTCACCAGCTCTCTTTCGAAAAATAAACTAGCAGCTAGTGAAACTAGCCCTCCAAGCATGCCTGGACTGGGTAGCTGGCTTCACCAGCTCCCTAAACCCCCCAGCTGCATCAACATAAAAAATCAGCTGCAAGCTGCGACATCCGTCTCCACAGCATTTGCCACGGAGAGGGACATGACACCAGAAACGAGCTCAATAAACAAACAGAGCTCGATCTTTTTTTTAAATCTGTACGGATCCCTGTGCGTGGGCGGCATATATACATCATCGTCCCAGGCTCCCAGCAGCTGCGTGCAGCAGCAACCATGAAGACGGCTAGCAGATAGCAGTACCTGCCATTCGTGCATGTGCACACAGAGTCTCGTGATAAACTCCTAGTGGCTGATGATATTTATTCGGCCTTTTTCACCCGGCCTGCCTCGATCGTAATCTCCGGTCGTCAGGATTGAGATCGTGAGCTCGAGACTATTGTCGGATCAGAGAGCTCTCAGAACTAGCGCAGCAGCAGGAGCAAAGATCTGCTGCATGCATGCTGCCCTCGATAAAAGGACTGGGTCAATGTCCGTACGTCACCATATTTTAAGGCTTTTCCCACTACCAGTTCTCAGTTCCAAGAAGCTCGATCGCCGACAGATGGTAAGCACTTAGGAGTAGTACACAGGAGTATAATCTGCGATTGGCTCGGTCTTTGTAAATGTACACACAAGAATAATCCCAAATTCCAAGCCTCACATGCAGGCATGGCATTACGTGCTTCGGTGCAAGGCTTCGTCCCTTCGTCATGACAGAAATTCTGGAATCTTTGTTGCCTTAACGAAACTTAGTAGTGTGGATTTGTTTTAGGCCTCGTTTGGTAGCATTCCTCTTAAAATACTTCTCTAGAGGAGCCAAAGTACTTGAGGAGGAGCTATTTTTTTTTTTTTGGCTCTGGCTTCTAAACTCAGAATAACTTCGGCTCCTTTACTTTTTATGCTTGGAGGGATTTTTTCTGGCTCCGGCTCAGGCAATGTATGAGTACCCCGAAGCCAAAAGAAGCCTCAAATGTGCAGCTCCTCTATACATCCCATCCATTTTCTAGGTTCATTTTAGTAGGAGATCTATTTTTCTCCGTGCTGCAGTAATCTACGGTGCTGAAAAGTGCGCTGCAATGCCCTAGGAGATGAGACCGGAGCCCATAAAATAATCCCCACCAAACAAGCCTTTAAAGTGTTTAGTATGGCTTCTTCGGCTCCTACACAGAAGTTACTATTGGAGCCCTACGAAACATGTCTTTATACTGATGCTATGTAGTGCTTCCTCGTAAAAAGGTTATTTGAACATTTAAATTCGTCCTATAGTAAATCTATATCCTTATATATTTGGGGAGGTTGTCCTATAAAATAAAATGAACAGCCAGCTAGGGCCAGCTGCATGCAGAATCAATGTGTTCCGGCTAACCAAAAGACAAAAGACAACTGGGAGTCAGAGTGAACGCAATTGCTACAAATGAACTTGTTTTGAACGGAAAGAATACTCGTACTCTCCTGTGGTTACCGGCTTCACTTCAACTATTCCATCTATTTTTATTGCCACCATGTCGGTATTTCGAGTCACCATCGACAAGTAAATTTTTAATATTGCGTGTTTGACTCGGATAGTATACTTAGAGGACACGAGGTTTATACTAGTTCGGACAGAATGTCCCTACATCCAGTTCGTTGCTACTGCTTATGTTACTAGCACAAATTTAAAATTTGTAGTAGGGGTTACAACGGGCGAGAGAGGGATAGGTCCCATGTCTCTAGTGAAAGAAGTCAACGGGTGTTGAGAGCTCGGTTGCTGCTTAGCTGTGTGATCGGTTCAGGGTTCGATGGGCTTTTTTGCTTGAATTCGATCGGTCATTAGATGCCCTTCATGGGACGCCCTGCTTTTTCTCTTATAGGCCAAGGAAAAAGCACGGGTTACAGCGGAGAAAAAAAGAAGAATGAGAGGGAGCAGAAGTCCTTTAGGATCGTTGGGTCATTCTCCTTCATGCGGGTCCCACCGACCCTATAGATGTCAACAGCGGCAGCTCCACGTCGTGGCCCTGTCCGTCACTGGCGCCACGCGCAGGCGTCGTCTGCCCATCATGGCGCTCCACTCTGTCCTGGCGAACATCGTGGTGAACTGACGCGCCTATCAGTGTTCGTACAAGGGTATGGTTAGACAGAACAGTACCGGTACGCTCGACGCTATTCTTGATGTATATCCTCAGGTATGGACCGTCGTGGCCACGGGTTACATCGAGGCGTGCTAGTCTTTTCCCTGGTGTCAAAGTTTTGACCTAGGCCCATACGTCGAGACCTAGAGTGGTTGGCGGCGGTATGGAACCCCATCGGGTGAGACAGAGCCCGCACTCGAGGGGTCGTGCGAGGCAGAGCTTGCCCCCAGAGGTCGGGAGAGGCGGAGTCCGTGACCTCAGGGTCGGGCAAGGCGGAGCCTGCCCCAAGAGGTTGGGCGAAGCGGAGCCCACCCCCAGAGGTTGGACGAGGCGGAGCCCGCGACCTCGGGGTCGGGCAAGGCGGAGCCTGCGGCCTCGGGGTCGAGCGAGGCGGAGCCCTCCTCTAGGGGCCGGGTGTGAGGTAGCGCAAACCCAACGGTCGGGCGAGGCGGAGCCCACGGCCTTGGGGTCGGGTGAGGCAGAGCGTGTGGCCTCGGGGTCGGGGTCGGGCGAGGCGGAGCCCTCACCGACAGGTCGGGCGAGGCGAAGTTCACCCCCAGAGGTTGGGTGAGGTAAAGCTTGCGCACCTAGGGGTCGGTTCGAGCCGTAGTCACGCTCTTGACTGCTCAGATGAATCAATATTGATGGTCATTAGCTCCTCCTCTTTGGGTACCCTAGTATTGGTCCCCGACAGTAGCCCACAAGCCTATAGAGAAGTAGAATACTCTTTCGGAGGTTTTTCTGAACGGGAGGACTCTTGATGGCCTTGGCCTTCTTTTATCGCCCACGGCATGTCCTGGGGACAACGATTCCCTTTCGTCGTGATCGGACTCCTCGGAGGTATAGCCTTGAGGTTTGGTGGGTCAAAAAAGGTCTTTCCCTGATTTCAACCCCTACGGGGGTCTGTCGTTCTACGACCGTGCATTTGGTCTCCTTACGAGTCCAACTTTCCTCGAGCCCCCGCGCGTAGCGGGGGTCCGGTCGAGGGTCGGCTCGTCTTTGTGATCGTTACCCCGTCCACGATTTCTGCAACCGGTGGGGTTGAGCCGTGCCATGATTTTCCTCTATGGACGAGCCATGGTGCTCGGTGAGTTGTTAGCTAGCTAGTCCGAGTGGGGCCCTGGCATCACATTCGTGGGGATACAGCTCGGGTCAGCTGGTGACCGACTCCATGTTCTTAGCAGACAATCCATATACTTCTTGGGTCCGTTCGACCGGTTCCGAGGGCTCTCTGCCTTTCTTCGAGGAAAAACCATGGATCGTATCCGGCCAAGACTCGAACGTGGGCCGAGATGCCCGTGGTGCTCATGCGCCCGGGTGCTGGCGGCTAGCGGGCCCATCTCGTTCCATCCTTCACTCTTAGAGTGCCCGGAGCGGTTGTCGACCCCATCGGTGGGCCAACCTTCGAACTCCCAGACCTAGATGGGCCGTAGGAGCGTTTTTAGCTCGTATCCCTTTTACTTGTGACGGGTCGTGGCCCGTTCGGAAAGGCAAAACGTCCAACGAGTTTTCCGAGGGAACGGACATAGGTTGCATGCGCACGTCCCATAGTGAGACGTGGTGGTGGGTCGTGGCAGGCGTGGAGATCTAGGCGGGCGGTTGGTTTTCTCACACGTTGCCCCTATAAAACCAAAAGGTTAGCCCCCTGGGTTCCATACGTTGCATCCTTGACTCCACAGCCACGCCGCCACCACCGCCGCTTAGGTTTCCTACCTCTGCATCTCCGCCACCGTTGAGCCCACATCCATCCACCCCCATCTCTGATGGATCCATAGTGCCGTTCTAACATCACCTTCCAGCGCATGGAGGGCCTCGTCCGTCGCGGTCTTCTCCACGTGTGGACCTCGGCGAGGAGTGGCTGCTGCCCGTCGAGGAGGATCTACTATCGCCGCCCGATGACTATGGGGTGTGTTCGCCCACTTCCATGAGCGTGGACTCACGACTCACGCCCACAAATTCCTTCGGGGGCTGCTGCACTACTACAAGATTAAGGTGCAACATCTCAATCCCAACGGGATACAGAAGATGGTGGCGTTCATCATGCTGTGCGAGGGATTCCTAGGGATTGGCCCCCACTTCGACTTGTGGAGGTACTTCTTCGTCACCACCCTCTAGAAAAAGAGGGAGAAAAGCGGCTGGCAAGAGCTGCACATGCCGATGGGGTGCGCTGGCATCCAACTTTGGAACAATCGAGTTGGAGAATACCCGTCCATGCAGCTTTCGACATCCAACAAGGGGTGGCACTCGCTGTGGTTCTACCTCAAGAATGTCGCCGCCGCCCCTCTGCTTGGAGTTCACCGGGTGCCTGGTCGAAGAGGCCCCAAAGTAGTGGAGGAAGTGGGGCATCCCAGAGAAGGACAAGAAGAAGATCCGAGACCACATCGCCGCCATCCACATCTTGAAGAAGAACGGCCTGAAGGGGTCATGTGTCATTGGGGCTTACAACGCAAGGAGGGTGGTGCCATTCATGAAGCGCACGCTCCCGCTGTATGCGATGGCGCCAGAGGCATCGTTCGATGGAACGACGCTCGCCGAGGGGATGCTCCCCAACTCCGAGATCGCGCAATGCATCAAGGTGGCGATGGAGCCATTGCGAGATGACACAGGTGCTGCCCTCGACTTTGTTTACCCAGTGCCTAGGCATCCTCCGATGCGGCCGGAGTCAGGCTACGTTGTCTTCCTAAGTTTCCCTTTCTCTTGGCTTGTCTTCAATGGATTTCCTGACCCCTTGGTACTAACTTTGAGAGGGGTGGGACCAGCCGAGGGACCTCATCCTCATGGATCACCTAGCGCCATTGCCGAGGGATTTGGCCATGAGGACGATGAATCACGCCGAGGGCGAGCGGCTGAGGAAGGCGAAGGAGGACAAGAGGAGGAAGAAGCAGCGAAGCTGCAGGCATGGGGACGAAGGGAGGATGCTGATAGCGATGATGATGATGATGATGATGGAGACAATGACGAGGTAGCCTATGATATCGAGTGGGACGACCTAGAGAATGAGGATGCACTAACAGGCGTTGGTTTGTCCTTGCAGACGTTGGGACCCTTCCCGTTCCATGGAGGGGAGGGCACGTCAGGGGAGCCAGCAGAGGCAGGCCATACCATCGGCCTGCCCCAGGAGCCAATAGAGGTGGGTGGCTCTGCCATCACGCCCGAGGTGCCAGTGGAGGTGGGTGGCTCCACCATCATGCCTCAAGAGCCGAGGGGAGCGAGCCCCTCTGCCCAAGAGCAAGGCGAGCTCGAAACAACCTCGTTCGATGAGGTAGAGCAAAGGTCGGGGGGTTCGCCCCCAAATGCATTTGTCACCCAACGGCACTAAGGTGAGTTATCAGTTCCTCTATTTTTTTTTGTTTTAGTTAGATTTCATCGTGACTTATGTTTTTCATCCCTTGCAGCGTCGGTCAGGCAGTGAAATCCTTTGGCGCTGGCGCCAAAGAAGAGCATCGCCCTCCAATCAAGGTGGCAGCCTTCGGCTGGTGCCGTGCCCATTTTGGGCAGGAGCGGCGCTAGTATATCCGCGTCGCCGGCCGGTCAGGCGTCGCCTACGGTGGTGCCCGTGCCCTCGGCGGGACGGGCGGACGCGGGCATTCAAGGGGCGCCTTTGGAGGTCAGGAAGCAGCTGGTGTCGGCCATGATACCGCTGTCGATGATGGGATGGACGAGGCTACCGACCATGGCGGCATGGCATAGTCCATCATGATCCCGTCGACACGGATGGAGGTGGCGGCGACCGTGATAGATGGGTCACAGCTGAGCGCAACCGTAGTGGCGCCTGAGGCACCTGGCGTGACATGTGCCATCGGTGGCCCAAGCGATGGCACCTGGCGTGGGCCGGACAGTGGGGGACGCGGCCGAGGGGTCACCGGGAGTCGTGGTGCGAGGCGAGAGGTTGGCGTCCACACCGATGACCCCTGTTTTCGCCGAATAGGGCGTCTCGGTGGGGATGTCACGGCGCAGAGGGGTCGGCAGCGCTTGGAGCCGGCATGGAGTAGTCCCTGGCCCTGACATCGATGGGTAGTGGCTTGCCCGCTTGGGGCAAGCCCTGCTCTAGAGGGCTGATCAAGCGGGATTCGGCGTGAGCACTTTTCACCCTTGACGACGACGCATAGAGCATGGAGCGGGAGAGCCTCGACGTAGGGATTGCGTCCATGGTCGAGGCCCTAAACCATGCCATGGGCGCATTACGCGATGTTGTTGTTCCATCCGGCTGGGTATTGTTTGTTCCTACCTCTTGCCTTTATCTTCCTTTATATACTTTTTGTATCCTGACCATCATGTTTATGTAGTCCCTTATAGATCATAGCCAGGGCAAGTCTTAGTTCCATCATCAATAGTAGGAAACCTATGGGCTGCCTCATCGAGGAGGCATGGCTACGTGGGGAGGTGATAGCTCAGCTTGTTGCTACCCAGCACAGGGTGGCTGAGCTGACTCCCCTCATCGAGGAGGCAGCCGCTCTTTAGTCGTGGGTGGCCAAGTCCTGTCGGGATGCTAACGAAGCCAAGAAGGCATTCGAGGCCTTGTCGGCGAGGTCATGGAAGGATGAAGAAGAAGCCGCCAGGGTCAGGAAGGAGCGGGATGAGTTGCTCTAGAAGGACGCCGAGACCCGCTAGTGGATCCTTGACCTTCTACCTGAGGTTGAGATGGAAAGGGATTTGAAGCTGGGGGGCGTGGAGAAGCTCGTGGCCCTATAGAGGAGGGCGAGCCTAGATGCCGTGATGGTTACTTGGCTGCATAAGGAGTGGGATGAGCTGCTCCAAACCTCGGAGAGGCTTCGCTCGAAACATGGTGTGGCTCACGAGGAGTGTGACTAGGCGTTCTGAGAGTGTGACCAGGCCTACCAAGAATGCAATGACATGCAACAAAAGGTTGGCTCCCTCTAGGCCGAGCTCAAAAGCATGACGCCACAGAAGCTGGAGGCCGAGAGTGTTTCTGATGGGCTGGCTGTGGATCTCACTAAGGTGAGGAGGAATCTTCAGGCAGAGAGCGATGAGCTCGATATCCTGAGTGCCTCCCTTGGAGTGGTCTGCGATGACCTTGAGGTGGTGCTATCGGAGGGGACCAGCTTGCTTGCTGCCTATGCCATCGAGATCACGGCTCGGGTGCCCCAGCTCGAGAGGAATGCCCTTTGCGCCGAGGTCAATCAATCCTTCGCGATTGCTCATTCTCATTATGGGGACATCATCGATCTAGAGACGATGATCCAAGGCTACGCGCCCAGCTACGAAGTCCATGAGCTAGAGGAGATGGAAGCGGCGGTGGCTCCCCTTTCATAGGACCAGTGGACAGGATAGAAGACATAGTTCTCCCCTAGATGGGCTAGTTAGTCAAATAGGTCGGATGATCATTTTTGTCATAATCAGACAAGTTTTGACCCCTGTGTTTTGTTCGAACAAGTCTGTTCTTTTATTTCGGTTTGAACAAATTTGTTTTTCTCCCTTTTTATGTGTGAAAAGGGGTTAATGCGTTCTTACCCTTCCATTTGTCAAGATCATAGGGCTTGGGGTGTAGGTGAACAAACTTTGATTACGTTGGTGAGCAAGAGTGCCGTAGCCGCTAGGGCGTAGGTTTCTTGCAGTTCGACCAGCCTTACTCAGTCGTTTGTTTCCGCAAACCTTGCCACTAGGTTTTTTAACATGAGGAAGGGGTCAGGCACGATGACTATTTCAGAAAGGGTATATATATACCCTTATCAGCCCCCGAGTGAGACCCAACCCCTTGCTGTTGATGGGGTCGGGTGTCACTAAAGATCGAGGAGGGGATAGTGAAACTAGTAGGAGGAAGCGTCTCTTATTTTCGTACGTACCCCCTCCCTAGGATTTGAGCCATCATTCTGCGACCGTGCATTTGGTATCCTTGCAAATCCAACTTTCCTCAAGCCGACGCGCGTAGCAGGGGTCCGATCGAGGGTCGGCTCATCTTTGTGATCGTCGCCCCGTCTATGGTATTCGCAACCAGAGGGGTTGAGCTAACGTCACTTGCCTCGATGGCTCGAGTGACGTGCTCAGTGAGCTTGCTAAGGGGCACGTCCGAGTGGAATCTGGGTCCAGCATAGCCCTCATGTGGCATTCCACTGCTCCTTAACCCGGCTCTCGGTAGATGCCCGAGTCGTTCTAAAGACTGACTCAGGTGGCCCGCTGGCCTCCCCTCGATGGAGATTCTGTGGGCTTGGTCCGAGGTTAGGATGGAACGAGAAGGTCGAGATGACCCTATCCGCTTCTAAGCAGGTCAGTCTCATCTATATTTTCTAATCTGGCTCTGTTTGACGTGAGGCCGCCTCGAGCCCTTTGCGGGCCGACCTTCGAACCCCGGTCAGTTGGATTCCCAAGCTAGGTTCGGGCGGCTCGAGCCCCACGCCCTGTTGGGCTCGGTAGGGGTCGGCCATGTTTCATGCGTCACCCCATCCATGGTTTCCACAACCAGAGGGGTTGAGCTAACGACACATGCCTCGATGGCTCGAGTGTCGCACTCAGCGAGCTCACTAACGGGCATGTCCGAGTGGAATCCGGGTCCATCGTTCGCTGATGGGGTTAGCATAGCCCTCAGGTGGCATTCCTCTACTCCTTAACCCGCCTCCCGGTAGATGCCCGAGTCATTCTGAAGACCAACTCAGGTGGCCCGCTGGCCTCTCCTTGATGGAGATTCTATGGGCTCGGCTTGAGGTTAGGATTGAACAAGAAGGTCGAGATGTCCCTGTCCGCTTTTGAGTGGGGTCAGCAAGGGCCGCTAGGGCTCATCTACATTTTTCTCCCCTAGCTTTGTTTGACACGAGGTGGCCTAGAGCCCTTCACGGGCCGGCCTTCGAACCTCGGTCGGTTGCCGCTCATGTCAAATGAGATGACTACCGCTTCATGACGCGACGCAGAAGCGTTGTGATGCAATAATTGCAAATGCGATGCTTGGATGTATGGGATGAATGTATGAATGAATGCTTTAGAATGTATGAATGAATGCTCACACATTGGAAAAGTAAAGTGGGGGTTGGTAAAGTTACCTCGATGGCTCGAGTGATGGGTTTGGAGAGCCCTTACTAGATATGTTCGTGTGGGGTCTGGGTCCATCAGTTCGTGATGGAGTTGGTGTAACCTGCATAGGGCATCCCCTGCTTCTTACGACTCTCGGCAATGGCCGAGCTGTCTGGTCGACTTGGGCGACCCGCTGGCCTCTCCTCGATGGAGATTTCGTAGGTGGGCCCCTCCAAACCCTTCCTAGGAAGGCGGAGGCTAAAGCTTGGGGCATGGGGGCAAAAACTCTGATCATGCTAGTGAGCAAAAGCATCATAGCCGCTGGGGCATAGGTTTCTTATGGTCCGACCAGTTTTACTCAGAGTTTGTTTCCACACACCTTGCTTCTAGTTTTTTAACGTGAGAAGGGGTCATGCATAGAGAATGTCTACCGAATAGATACTCTTGCCGGCCCTCGAGTGAGGACCGACCCCTTGCCATTGCTAGGGTCGGGGGCTTGATAGCAAAGTCAATGAGAGAAAACGTGCATAAATTAAGGGTGACCCACTAGCGCAGGACTTACCTCGATGGCACAAGCGATGGGTTCGGGAAGCTCTTACCGGATATGTTTGAGTGGAATCCGGTTCATTGTTCATGATGGAGTCAAAATAACCCGCATGGGGCATCCTACTACTCCTTACCCATCTCTCGGTAGCGGCCAAGCCATCCGATCGACTTGTGTGACCTGCTGACATAGGACTTACCTGCTTAGATAGAGGATGAGATCATCCCCCCTAAAAAATTAGTTAGGCAGATACGCTAGGTGGCAAACTTGCTTAGATAGAGGATGAGATCATCCCCCCTAAGGTTAGTGCGTTCCAACCCCTTTCGTCGTTAAGGCCGTAAAACCCGTGGTGCGGGTGAACAAACTCTGCTCACACTGGTGAGCAAAGGCACCGTAGCTGCTGGGGCATAGGTTTCTCGCAGTCCGACCAGTTTTACTCAGTGTTCATTTCTATAACCCTAGCCTCTAGGTCTCAACGTGACAGAGGGTCGGGCATGGAGAATGTTTTGCCAGGTGGATATACTCCTAGACGTGTACAGACTCTTTTCCGTAGCTAAGGCCAAAAATCCTAGGGTGCGGAAAAACTCTGATCACGCTAGTGAGCAAAGACGCCGTAGTCGCTGGGGCGTAGGTTTCTTTTAGTCCAACCAGTTTTACTCAGCATTTGTTTTCCGTAAACCTCGCTTCTGGGTCTCGACGTGAGAAAGGGTCGGGCATAGAGAATGTTTACTGGATAGATACGCTCTTATCAGCCCCTGAGTGAGGCCCAACCCCCTGCCATTGCTGGGGTTGGATGCCACTAAAGATCGGAGAGTTTGATAGCAAAACTGATATATTAAGGGTAAAAGAGATGTAGCTACTTGATGTTCTAGGCATTGATGAAGATTACGTTGTCGATGGTCTTGAGCTTGTAGGCGCCTGGTCAGAGCACCTCCGCGATGACGTACAGTCCCTCCCATGGTGGAGAGAGCTTGTGGTGGTTCTTGTTGCTCTAGATGAGGTGGAGCACCAGGTCCCCGACGTTGAAGGCCTGACCCCACACTCGATGGCTGTGGTACCGGCATAACGCTTGGTGGTATTTGGCCGAGCAAAGGAGGGCAATGTCACACACTTCGTCCAGCTGGTCCATGGCATCTTCGAGGGATGCCTTGGCTCCCTGTTCATCATATGCCTTGACCCTTGGCGCTCTATAGTCGATGTCGGTCGGGAGGATAGCCTCGGAACCATAGACCATGAACAATGGTGTGTAGCCAGTGGCCCAACTAGGGGTCATCCTCAAGCTCTAGAGCACCGCGGGAAGTTCCACGACCCATTGTCCGCCAAACTTGTTCAACCGATTGAAGATCCTAGGCCTAAGGCCTTGTCGGACTATAACACCCCGGCCCATGGCTTAACAGGATTAATATGATACTCGTACCAACAAGTTGTAACTTCTTTTCTGGAAGCCCATCTCTTAAGAACTCCAAGGTTAAGCGCGCTTGGCCTGGAGCGATGGGTGACCGACCGGGAAGTTCTTCCCGGGGGCGCATGAGTGAGGACAAAGTGCGCAGAAAAGACTGGTGTTGGTCTGTGAGGGCAGTCTATGTCCTAGAAAAGCTATCAAATGTAAGCGGGCCTGGCCTCAAGGAGGCAGGACGTTACACGGACCATGTCGTTCGTGGGCTCGACCTACCCGTTCATGCGGGGGTGCACCACGACGGCCTAATCGACGCGGATGTGGTATTTGTCGTAGAATGGAGGAACTTCTTTCCGTGAACTGTGTGTCGTTGTTCCGTGATAATGGAGTTCGAGACTCCAAAGCGATGGACGATGTCAAGGAAGAACAGCACGGCTTGCTCGGACTTGGTCGTGGAGATCGGTCTAGCCTCTACCCACTTCTTAAACTTGTCTACGGCGACAAGTAAGTGCGTATAGCCCTAGGGTGGCCTCTTGAGAGGTCTGACCAGATCGAGCCCCCAGACCACGAACGGCCATGTGATGGGGATTGTCTGGAGTGCTTGGGCCAGTAGGTGGGTCTACCGAGCATAGTATTGACACCCTTCATAGGTGCACATGATCTATTCAGTGTCGGCTACTGTGGTCGGCCAGTAGAAGCCTTGTCGGAATGCATTTCTGACCAGGGTTCTAGGCGTGGCATGGTGACCGCAGACCCCATCATGGATATCGCTCAGCAACCGCTTCCCTTGTTCAATGGGGATGCAACATTGTAGGATCCCGATGTGGCTTCAACTATAGAGCTCACCCCCAATAAGGATAACAGACTTGGCATGATGCACGAGACGTCGAGCCTCCATTTTGTCCGTTGGCAGCGCCTCACGGAGGAGGTAGTCGAGTACGGCACCCTCTAGTTGGCTAGAGGGTCGAGCTCTGTAGTTGGATCCTCATCAAGCTCCATGACTTCAGGGTCGGATGGAGCCGATGGCTGGTTAGCCCCCGCGCCTAGGGTGGGAGGCCCAGCACTGGCTTGTTCTGGCTCCTCATAGCGGACCGAGGGTTTGTACTGATCATCGTGGCGAAGACGCCTATTGGCACTGGCTCTTGGCCGGATGCTGCTTTTGCCAGCGCATCGGCCACCTTGTTGAGATGCCTCAGGACATGATTGAGCTCAAGACTATCAAACTTGTCTAGCTAGCGGACTTCCCGACAATAGTCACCCATCTTGGCGTTGTGGCAGCTTGATTCCTTCATGACTTGGTCGATGACTAGCTAGGAGTCGCCCCAGACGTCAAGCCATCGGATACCTAGCTCGATGCCGATGCATAGGCCGTTGATGAGCGCCTCATATTCGGCTACATTATTGGAGGAGGGGAAATGGATGCGAACCATGTACCTCATGCGTACCCTGACGCGCGAAACAAAGACCAGCCCCGCGCTGGCACCTTTCTTCATCAACGATCCATCAAAGTACATTGTCTAGTACTCCTGGTCGATGACCGCTGGCAGCATTTGGACCTTAGTCCACTCTGCATTGAAATTAGCCAGCACTTGGGACTTGATGGCCATCCAGGGGGCATATGAAATGCCTTGACCCATCAGCTCGAGTGCTCACTTGGTGATTCTTCCCATGGCATCCCTATTTTGGATGACCTCGCCGAGAGGGCAGGACATCATGACCGTCACAAGATGTGACTCGAAGTAGTGACACAACTTCCTTTTGGCGATGAGGAAGGCGTACAGGAGCTTCTGGATTTAGGGGTAGTGGGCCTTGGAATAAGACAAGACCTCGCTATTGTAGTATATGGGACACTGCACTTTTGAGGGCGTGTCCCTCTTCCTCTCGTTCTACCACCAGGGCGGCACTGATCACTTGCGTGGTGGCCGCGATATAGAGCAGCGCGGCAAGGCACCCTGTGACTCACTGCACCCCCTTTATGTTCTGAATCAGGCCCATCCTCATGATGGCCAAGATCTTCTCTGGGTTGGCTTCGATGCCATGCTCGAAGACGATAAAACCTAGCAGCATGCCCCTCGGGACCTCGAAAACGCACTTCTCGGGGTTGAGCTTAATGTCGTTTGCTCGGAGTTTTACAAAGGTCTGCTCAAGGTCGGCTACAACCTGGTCAGCCCGTTTGGACTTGACCACGATGTCATCCACGTAGGCCTCAACGGTTCGCCCAATAAGGTCCCCGAAGCACTTGAGCATACAACGCTGGTATGTAGACCCTACATTTTTTAGACCGAACGGCATTATGACATAGCAGAACAATCCGAATGGGGTGATGAAAGATGTCGCGAGCTAGTTGGACTCTTTCATCGCGATCTGATGGTACCTAAAGTACACATCAAGGAAGCAAAGGGTTTCGCACCCTAAAGTCGAGTTGACTACTTGGTCTATGCGTGGCAAAAGAAATGGATCCTTTGGACATGCTTTGTTGAGACCCATGTAGTCAGCACACATTCTCCATTTTCCACTATTCTTTCATACAAGAATAGGATTGGCTATCCACTTGGGGTGGTATACTTTCCTAATGAATCCGGCCACCAAAAGCTTCACAATCTCCTCGCTGATGGCCCTACGCTTCCCTTTGTCGAAGTGACACAAGCACTGCTTCACCGGCTTGGAGCCCGGCCTGATCTTCAAGGCATGCTCAGTGACTTCTCTCGAAATGCCTGGCATGTCCGAGGCTTTCCACGCAAAGATGTCTCTGTTGGCGCGGAGGAAGTCGATGAGTGCGCTTTCCAATTTGAAGGAAAGCGTGGTGCCAATGAGCACCACTTTGCTCTTGGAGCCACTGGGGTCTATGAGGACCTCCTTGGCACCCTCCACGGGCTCGAAAGACCTGGCCGACCGCTTGGGGTCGGGTGCTTCTTCAGTGACCTCCTTAATGATGGTCGCAAGCTCCTTGGAGGTGATGATTGTCGTGGCATGTTCACAACACTCGACCTCGCACTCATAGGCGCGCTGGAAGGAGGTGCCGATGGTGATGACCCCGCACGGTCCTGGCATCTTCAACTTTAGATAGGTGTAGTTGGGGATGGCCATGAACTTCACATAGCATGGATGTCCTAGGATGGCGTGGTAGGTTCCATGGAATTCGACCACCTCGAAGGTAAGGATCTCCATCCTATAATTGGACAGATCCCTGAAGGTGACAGGCAGATCGATCTACCCGAGTGGCGAGGCCTGCTTCCCAAGCACGATGCCATCGAAAGGCACCCCGGTCGGCCGGATGCACACTAGGTCAATGCCCATGGCAACGAGCATTTTCGCGTACATGATGTTGAGTCCGTTGCCTCCATCCATCAGTACCTTGGTGAGTCTCTTCGTGCTAATGATCGGGTCAACCATGAGCGGATATCGTCTCGGCTACGGGATGCATTCCGGGTGGTCGGTCCGATGGAAGGTTATGGCGAACTACGACCATCGAAAGAAGGTAGGTGCAGCCACCTTGGCTGTATAGACCTTGTGGCGCGCAAGCTTCTAGCGACGCTAGGAGTCGTAGGCCACCGACCCTTCGAAGACCATGAGGCAGCCATCCAGTGTCGAAAAGCCGCCATCCTTCTCCTCAGCCTCTTCTGTAGCCGGGTTGGGGCCCCCCTATGCTCTCCTTGTTGGAGCCTCTAGACAAGAACCATTTCATAAGGCCACAGTCCTTGTATAGGTGCTTGACAGGGGAAAGCATGGTTTGGGAATGGCCCTTTGAGTAGCTCCTTGGTGGTTTGTGGGCCCTTACATCCTAGCTTATGGACCAGGGACTCGCAGGTGGTACCGACAGGAAAGCTCCTATGACGTCAGCATCGGCGACGTCGGACAGCTCGTTGCACTACCGGGAGAAGCACCGGATGTTCCCACGAAGGGTTTCCTCGGCCATTTGTCGGTAGTTTTTGAGATCCCATGGGTTCCCAGGATGCTTGTATGTGCCCTAGAAGTTCCCCACGAAGATCTCTTTTAGGTCCACCCAACTTTGGATTCTATTGGGCGGAAGGTGTTCCAACCATGTTAGTGCGAATTGGCTAGGAACAATGGAAGGTTGCGGATAATGAAATCGTCATTATCTGCTCCACTAGCTTGGCAAGCAAGCCGATAATCCTCGAGCCATAGTCCGGGGTTCATTTCCCTAGAGTATTTCGGGATGTTGGTTGGTGGTTGGTACCGTAGTGGGGAAGACGGCGTTGAGGATGTGTCGACCGAAGGCTTGAGGTCCCGGCAATTTAGGGCTCAGGCTTCGGTCCTCACCGCTATCATAGCATTCACCACGATGAGGGTGGTAGCCATGGTTAGCTCCCTCCCTCACATCGCTGCGGGTACACCTACAGGGGTTGAGGGTGTCCCGCATGTCACGGTGGTGGTGGAGACGCTCATGCACCGGGACCGCGACGCGCGGCCTGCTGCCTTGCGGCGCCTGGTGGACTGACGCGTCCTTGTTAGGTCACTCTGAGGGCATGCACTAGATAGTGTCGAGCTCACATCATCGGGACAGTGAGCTCTCGGCCTGTTGTCGCTATCGCACGCTCGAGTAGCGTGTGAATCTCTCGATGGTCCCGATGATCCTCGGGCGTCGCAGGCCTCGACAGCCCCCGGAGCAAGGCCGCCGTAGTAGTGATGTTCTAGCTTGCCCGGGCAAAGTGTGGGAGTGCTTCATTGTTCTCAATGATCCTCTATTTCACGTCGCGAGCCATGGCACGCGACGCCCACCGTCTCCATGGCGCTTGATCTCTCGCTCAAGCTCCACGTGTTATTGCTCGAGCTAGAGTCTCTTGGTGCCAGGCCTTCAGCTGCTCCACCCGTAGGTAGGGCGGTGCCCTAGAATCCCCCTCGGCCTCGTCGTTGAGGTCATTCATTGGGGTAGCCTCTTCTTCATGGATGCTTTCAACGTGTCCTTCGGGGGTACCTGCTATGAAACACTCACGAGAGGGGTGATGACTCCCCTTGCTGGAGTCAGAGCTAGAGGGTGACTCTGATTCTCCTATCGCGGAGGTCGTGCAAAGTCTCCACAACATATTCGGTCATCCCCATGAACTCATCGTTCGCAGGGGATGGAGGCGTGCGTTAGGCCATAAGGTGGCCAACGGTCTCCGTGATGTTGCGGAGACCGGACGAAGCGCTGTCGGGGTGTTCCGGATGAGGTATTTCAAGGAGAGCGGCTCTCCTTTAGTGAGCTTCATCATGATGTTAGCGAACAAGAAGGTGAGGTGGCGCAGGTTCTCCTAGGATGGTCGGGGTCCTAGGAAGGTGCTGAGCTAGCGCTCTAACCTCCCATAGTCAAAGCCAAGGAGCTGGTTGCTCCCGAGGCGTGGGCCTCCGAAGCGTGCAACTACAGTTCCTCAAGCGCCTCGGCGATCGCGTCGAGGATGGTGGAGTGGAGAGGTTGGACAACGATGGGAGTCCGCACCAACTCTCCCTCCGTCATGATGATGAAGTCCAGGTTCCTAAAGCGCACGTGCGTGCCTGGGACCCAGCTGACATTGTGACTAGCCATCCGAGGCCTGGTGTGGATGTCGAGACACGCAAAAGGCCCCTACCTAGCGCGTCAACTGTCGGTGTTTTAGTGACCACCGATGAGTAAATTTCTAATATAGCGCGTCTGGCTTGGATGGCGTGCTTAGAGGACACGAGGTTTATACTGGTTTGGGCACAATGTCCCTACATCCAGTTCATTGCTGCTGCTCGTGTTACTAGCACCAAAAGTTTGTAGTAGGGGTTACAAACAGGCAAGAGAGGATAGGTCCCAAGTCTCTAGTGAAAGGAGTCAACGGGTGCTAAGAGCTCGGTTGCTGCTTAGCTGTGTGATCGGTTCGAGGTTTCATGGGATTTTTTGCTTGAATCCGATCGGTCATCAGATGCCCTTCATGGGACGCCCTGCTTTCCCTTTTATAGGCCAAGGGAAAGCATGGGTTATAGCGGAGGAAAAAAGAAGAATGAGAAGGAGCAGAAGTCCTTCAGGATCGTCAGATCCTTCTTCTCCTTCATGCGGGTCCCACCAACCTGTAGATGTCAACAGGGGTAGCTCCACGCCATGGCCCTATTCAACACTGGTGCCACGTCATTGGCATCATCTGCCGGCCATGGCACTCCACTCTGACTGGTGGACGTCGTGGTGAACTGACACGCTGTCAGAGTTCATACAAGGGTTAGGCAGAACAGTACCGGTACGCTCGACGCTATTCTTGATGTGAATCCTCAGGCATGGACCGTCGTGGCCACGGGTTACATTGAGGCATGCCATTCTTTCCCATGGTGTCAAAGTTTTGACCTAGGCCCATACGCCTGGATCTGGAGTGGTTGGCGGTGGTATGGAACCCCATCGGGCGAGATGGAGCCTGCCCCAGAGGTTGGGCGAGGAAGAGCCCACGACCTCGGGGTCGGGTGAGGCAGAGCCTGCCCCTAGAGGTCGGGCAAAGCAGAGCCCGCCCCAGAGGTCGGACGAGGCTGAGCCCGTGGCCTCAGGGTAGGGCGAGGCGGAGCCTGCCCCTAGAGGGCTGACGAGGCGGTGTTTACACCAAAATTTGGGAAAGAAGAACATGGGAACTCAAGGCTTATAAAATTGTATCATCAAGGGATCGATCGGGTGTGAATCGAGGTCAGCTGGTTTTGATGCAATGTCAGAATCGGCTATTTTATAGATGACGTCAGCAGACAATATCAATGGACTACGTACAGATGGCGTCGAGGGGGGAAACATGTCGGACTCTACAAAAAGGGAAAGATTAGGGTCCAAGTTATCTTAAGTTAGGAATGTTTTCTCTTATACAGAAGATTGTAATGAGTCGTACTTGAGTAGGATTTATGTTTAGGTTCCGTGTATAAATATTGGACCCCGGCTACTGTAAAAAAAGATCCAATCAATCAAAACCAATTACTTTTTTTAGCTTCACGCCAACCCTTAGAAGTAGGAGTACTGTAGATCTCAGCGAGTTCTTCAATTAGCAGGGCTGCATCGATCCGGTCGACCTCTGGCTTGTCTATAAGTACCGTCATGGCTTATATTTTTGTTTGTAAGGCTGCATCGGTCCGACCGACCTCTTACAAGCTCTAGTATAAGTTAGTTATCGATCCTTATCTAGTTCAAGTACGGCTGCATCGGTTAAGTTCAACCTCCACTACTCGAATTAGATTAAGGTCAAGTTATCGGCTCTACCTAATGGTGGCATCCTTCGGGTAAATTCATTAAGTTACCGATCTTGCTGATGTTCTTGTTGTCATTAGTTTCAGAAATATCAACCTGCCCAATCGAGATCGATCTAGATCGGCCTCACATCCTTTTAGTCCATCGTTTATTTTGTCACATTGCGATAGTTCTTACTTTAAATGATGGATTATGTTTTATCGGCCATTCTACTTCGATCTTGATCATGCATAGTACGCGGCTAAGGCATGTCTAATCTTGAGAAGGTTTACTAGCTAGTTGAATCTGGTCAATAGCTCGCTATTATGGCTGTAATGATCCGGTAGAACCCTACTGTTAGCACTTTAAATCTGAGTATGCAAGTTGGTAGATTTCCTTTTGTCCAGGCGTGACCTTGGCTATTTGCTATGCCTACATCGGCTAAATAGCCAATTGCCAGTACTTTAACGCTTATAGTGTGTCTTCATTATTCTGCTAAATGTGAATAGATCTATTTATTTTAAAGGTTTGATCTGTTATCTTTATCATGATTGCCATTGATCCGGTCAAACCCCACTGTTAAGGATAACAGGTTAGATTTGATGAGTTTATAGATTTATCCATATTAAACAGTCGATTGTTCACATGCTGTAATCCCTTTTCCACCTGAATCGGTTATTTTTGCCGATTCACCTGTGCTTTCATAGATATGGCACGCTTTCATGAACCTGTTGAAGTATGGTCGATTCTATGGATTTTTTGGTTCTAGACTATCATTATTATCATAGCTGCATCAATCCTGTCGAACCTCACTGTTGACGGTAATAGATTAGATCTAGATAGTTCATATCTAAGGGAAAGGATTCATTGGCTCTACACCACGTATTGATCAAATCTAATTTAGCTAGTGATGTATCTTTGATGCATACATGTTAATAGCTTAAGGGAAAGGATCATTAAAACTGGGTGCATTGTATTCGTTACTATAAAATCATTCATGACCCGTGAACATTACAGTCCTTAACAGTCGATTTCTTCTTGTGTCGGCTATTTAGTCGATTTTTTCCGTCTGGCTGCTCCCGAAGCGGCACACTTGGAACTGTCTGGGCAAAACTAGCATGTTCCACCCTAAATTACTGATAAACTTTCTCTTCTTGTCAATTACAGGTCAAATTGACTGGCACGCCCTTGGGAATTCGCAGGATCGACTGGTCCTGCGTTGAAGCCAGGCAGATCTCCAGATCATTCCGGCTTGCTGCGTGTCCACCCGGCACGGCTACCACATTTTAGCATTGACAGGCGGAGCCCATGGCCTCGGGGCCGGGCGAGGCGGAGCCTACCCCCAAAGGGCGGACAAGGCGGAGCGCGCGGCCTCAGGGTCAGGCGAGGCGGAGAACGAACCCAAGGGCCGGGCGAGGTGGAGCCCGCGGCCTCGGGGTCGGGCGAGGCGGAGTTCGCCCCCAGAGGTTGGGCGAGGCGGAGCTTGCGCGCCTGGGGGTTGGTTCGAGCCGTAGTCGCGCTTTTGACTGCTCGGATGAATCAATGTTGATGGTCATTAGCTCCTCCTCTTCGGATACCCTAGTATTGATCCCCGACACACCTTGCTGTTGTTAGTCGAGTACTATCATGGTCCAAACATTGCACAAGAGACCATACACTATTTTTCAATCGATGCAGGCATGTTTGCTGGAGGATCCAAACACCCAACTAAAGTTTAGTTGGGATAACTTTTAGCTAGCTAAAGTTTAGTTTTGAAATATTAGCGAGCTAAAGTTTAGTTGGGTGGATCCAAACAGGCCCTAAGAATGTGACTGTACAAGCTGCAAGACATGTCCAGATCATATACATGACACACTATTTTCATTATGCGTCCTAGTGGTGCGTCCTTATCTATTCTCCTACAACTAAAAAGAACAAAGTGTGGACATTTTTTGGTGCGACATTTGTTTTGGTTCGTCCGTCTGCCCATACGCTGCGATCCCACGACATCTTAATTACTGATTGATCGTGCCATTCTTCTTGATTGAATATTACTGTCATGTGATAGAGGAATCATGGTAAAATAGGAAGTAGAAAATTATTGTGCTATCCATATACACATTGAATGTTTGCATGCACCAGCATACATGGCAACGAGCAAAAGGAAAGAGAATTAACACAGAAGGAAAGAGAATTAAGATAAAAGGAACCTCTTTGCATTTCTAAGAACCTTGCCAAATTTGCCTACATTTAATTACTTCTCCTCATTTGGTTTCACGCTCACGTGTTCCATCGCCCTCGCTTGCTGTTTCTTGCGTGAACCATAGTTGATGTCATCTATCTTTCATGGCTCAGCCTCCCAATCCCAAGAGAAGGTCCTTACCTCTCAATGACTGGAGATCCGGCTTGCCAGAGGATCTCCTCGAGTCCATCGGGCAGCGTCTCGTGTTAGGCCATGATGCGGCGTCCTTCCGATCCTCTTGCTCCCCATGGCGCGCCGCCGTCCCGTTCGCGACCTTTGGGCCGCTCCTGCTGCTCCCGTTTGATCCCAACTCGGACCGTGTTGGCTTTTACTGCGTCATGCAGAAGAAGGTCTTGTCCAAGATGCTGCCCGACGTGCGTGGTAAGGTGGCGTGCGGCTCCTCGTGTGGGTGGGTGGCGCTCATGGACGAGGCGGCGTCCGTGACGCTGTTGAATCCATTCGTCGGTGCCCATGCCCCCCGCGATGAGCTCCCGCCAGCAGGCGAACACGTCACGGCGGCGTCCTCATCGGAACGCACATCTAGGGTCCACGGCCGGTGGGTCCTCCATCCCACCAACGGCTACGGGGGCGCGGATGCCGCAGGCAGAACCATCAAGCTAGAAGACATGAGGGACGTGTTCTTTCGTGAGATTGTGCTCTCGGCGCCGCCGACCGCGAGTGTGGGGCCATGGCCATGCTTGGGTGCTCCACGGAGGTCGCGTTCTACCGGGTTGGAGTCGATAGCGCATGGACGCTGCTCGACACCAAACAGGAGTTCTTCGTGGGGTCCATCGTCTCACTGCCAAGACAAGTTCTTCACGATCGACTGCACTGGAGAAATCTCCGTCTGCAGCAGCAACGCCGCCGGCGCTACTCTAACCGCGATGCTGCTGCCATCACTGTCGCTACCTGTGGGGCTCTGCCACCGCAGCTACCTAGAATCAAATGGTGAGCTGCACATTGTGGGTGCCATGGTGAGCACGTTTCACGAGATATAGAGCTTCACCTATAGCTAGCGTGATCTAAAAGTGTAACCTCCACGACCGTACGCCGGAGTGGTCCAGGGTGAGGGACATCGGTGATCAGACACTATTCGTGTCTAAACATTTCAATAAAAACTTCAGTGGAATAAATGTATCCAAGTAAAAGAAGAACAAAATCTACATGTCTGAGCCATTGTATGGGGATCCATACGACTTGGTCCATCGACGGGAGATCGTTGATATTGCTACCGGCGCATCCGAAATGAAGCCCGTCCAGGAAAAGATGCAGGGTTCCGAGGCTCTAGGTTGGATTCGACCCAATCTGTGGAAGCTCTAGAGTTTGTGAGCCTGCGACGCCGCGCACTCCATGACTGTGTTAAATTCATAAACTTTGCTTTTTGGATTAAATGTCACTTTAACGTTGGTAGTTAATTTAACAGTATTGTTATCTTATCGTGCGATCCGTGTGTTTTTAGTATAAATTGTTAGTTATCCCGTAGCAACGCACGAGCACGCTACATAGTACTCTTATAAAGATAAACCCCACTACCCCATTTATCTTATATGAGAGAGTGCCACGTCATCCTTCTAATCCCATCCATTTCTGGTGATTAACCTAGCCGTTTGATGGTGATTAGTAGTAATCACGTCATCGAGAGGGCCTGGCTTCCAACTTTCCACCTATTCGTCAATTATTAGCCACTGCACGTCACTTGCACTTCTCCTGGCTCTTGCACTCCCCATCTCACCGCTACGTGCTCCTATTCATCAGGACATCAATTGTAGTATGAGAAGAAGGAACCATGGGAATTCGAAGATATAAGCAAACACTTAAATGGAGTTATTCTCTCATACTTTTTTGTGAGATCCCAAATATTATTCTCATACTACAGTATCCTAATGAAATATCCAACTAATTTATTCTTTTCTTATCTGAAATTTACCTGTTCGAATTCCCGCAGCAACGCGCGGAAAATTCATCTAGTATTAATGAATCATCATTCTATTTTTTACTCACCTTATTCGATCGGTTTAGATTCCCTATCAACTCAAATTCTCGAAATTAATCCAAACCCACCAACGTGAGATTTTCAATTCAAAACTACGTAACATATCAAACTCAAATTAAGAATATAACAGCATGAAATTTCAACAACAAATATTTAAGGATTGGGATCCCGTAGCAAGATATATATTTCCTACTGTTTCCCTTTTCAAGAAAAACGTAAATACTAATTGAATACTTTTCAAGAAAAAACGTAAATGCTAATTGAATATACATACATCATTTCTCGAATATTTACAGAGTGCGTTTCAAAAAAAAACGCGGTGAAACCAACGGTCAAGTTAATCGTGTCCAATCTGCAACTTTAGCGAAGAATCTTTTTGTTAGTGATGCCATGAACAGGGGTGCCTAGATAAGATTTTCCAATATCTTCGTAAATTTTAGTCAAGCGGCACATGGAGTGGCCCAACGATAGTTAGCCGGTTCGGTTGACTGGTTCGTATCGTTGTTGGTTCGTTTATGTGAGAGAGAAGTACTGTTGGCTGGTTCAGATGAACACTGTTTTTGTGAGGGGGCTGGCCAGCCCAGCCAGCCAGCCAGCCCCAACCGATCCGGGCCAGTGGCCATGCTCGCGGCACCAATAATGATGTTTGTCTTGCGCGCATGGGCGGAGGCACGTGAGGGCCATAGGGGGCTGCGCCCCCCTTTGGTCAAGGTAGTTTTCTAAAGAGCGAAACGTGAGTAGCTGCGGCGTACGTTATTAAGTGCAATACGCTCGAGGGAATTCTTCATCTGGTGCTATCTCAGCACCTATTGCCGAACTCATCATACGGTGCTTCGATTAAAAAATTGGCAGCACTGCTATATATGCGTCTGAAGTCTTTGAACTTCTCTCTCTCGTTAATTCACCTTGGTCTACGTGTAGGAAGGAGAAAAGTGACTTTTTTTTGTTACTAATGCTTGATACTTGATAGACTACATGCTAGGTTGGTGCAATATGCTGAGTGAAATTTACTAAGATATATAGCCTCTTTGACGTGGACTGTGGCTAACAATACCTTCTATTCTAAACGTTGCAACCGCTATTAGGCACTATAGATTTTTTAGCTCCCATGACAGTTGGCTATTGCTGCCAACAACAATTGCTATACTACGTAAAGACAATATATGTTTGTTAAGCATTTCTCTTCCTAAAGCATTGGCAGGCATTGTATTGAATGATGTTGGAGCTCATCCACAATGTCATCAAACGAGTCTTACATATGCACAAGCACTTCATCTCATTTTTCATCTTACTTGCTGGCTTCTCTTGTTCAGGGAGCAAGCGCAAGCTGAAAGGTAGTGGCATCTAGCTAGGTGTGGCATGAGCTTATGGAATTGGCCCCCTCTTGATTTTAGCTCAGGCTCCGCCACTGCTTGCGTGTTCAAGTAGCAAACTCCCAAGACATGGGACTATTCACGTATTGCATTCTCTTTTTTCAACATACTCCCTCGGTCTCAAAATAAGGCTCTCATTGGAGCATAAGATTTTTTTATTCTACATTTTAATTGTGAAAATTAAACTGATATCTTCAAAATTCTTATACAATTCCTACGTTCCAAAGATGCTTTAAGGCCAATCTCAATGTGTGTGTGGTGGGGGGGGTTGGGGGGTCATGGAGTTTCATGGGTATTAAATACGCTAAGTTGACACTGTATTGATGAAGAGAAAGATGATGAAAATTTCATGAGAGTAGAGAGAGTTCCATAGGGATAAAACTCTTCTACACTATTTTCAAAATATGGGTGGGTTGAAAACTGGGGCATGAAACCCTCGCTGAGACTGGCCTAAGTGTCATTTTCGCTTCCAACTAATCAAACCCTTTTAACTTTGACATACTATATACAAGAAATCATTATTATTTCTGTTAAATAATAAGTATAATTAGATTAATTGTTGAATATATTTTTATAATAAATTTATTTAGAGATACAAATAATACTAATATTTTCTATAAATCTAATCAAACTTAAGAAAATTTGACCTACATAGAACTTAAAGCAACATTTATTTTTAAGAGCGAGTGAGTATAGCGTCTATTTATTGGGACCGAACTTTTACCTTTTAATTTAAGATCGCAAATTTATAGAAAATTGTAGAGTTCAAACTTTGTACTTGATAACATTTTAATTTAAGATGGACTTATGATGGTTGTCAATGTCGAATGGAAACAAAGTCAACATTGTAGTTAACCTTTTTTTCATTTAAGACCACAAAGAGTGTCAAGTATGTACTCCGTATACAATATAAGATTCATAAATGTGTAGTTAAAAAATAGCACATATATATAGTCATAAGTGTTGCATAACTTAGAAGGTATGAACGCTTGAGAGAATGCACTGAAGAAGATACTATTTTGCTTTGGCCCACTTGGTCATGTATTGATGGGTAATGCTAGCGAATGCACTCAGAGAAAAGAGAAACTACACCGGCTGCCAGTAGCGACACATGATGGGCGCGACAGGAATCCATTGGCAGAAACATGAAGCTTAATAATTATTGGCTACCTGGCCAGTGGCCACGCAATTTACATATCATGGTGGTCCACCCCGTGCTTAGCCAAAAATTAACAAGAAAACAACAGGAGTGCCCGATTATAGAAATAATAACGATCGGGACAGAGTAGAAAAGTCAATAATCAGATCATCTGATGACTGCTGTTTCAGCCCTTGTTTAGTTCTTTTCCTAAAATTTAGTCTCTGTCACATTATATGTTTGACACATACATAAATTATTAAATATAGACTAAAAAATAAGTAATTGTACAGATTACGACTACTTTGCGAGATAAATTTTTAAGCCTAATCGGTCCATGATTTGACAATATGGCGCTATAATAAAGCTACAGTAACAGATGCTATTCAGCCTGATCGTTTGTCGTATTTGGCTTATCAGCAGTCAACGAATAGTATTTTTCTCTCACACCAAACCAGCCAATAGTACTTTCAGCCATGACTTATAAGCCAAATCAACCCAAACGAACAGGGCAATTGATGTGTTACTTAGACTTAATAAATTTATCTCGTGGATTTCTGATAACTTCTATAATTTATTTTATTATTACTATCCGAATATTCATATATAACACCCCGTATGATATCTTAAACTTTATCCTCTAAATTTAATCACCACCTAATTTTGTGCGGAGCGTTCTTTCGTTAGGCCTTAGCTGTACCAAGACTGCATGCATTATTGCAGTACTGGCACATATAGTAGCATTTCTGACATATCTCGCAAAAACCTTACGCTTGAGCAAGAAAAAAGACGAAGTAGTATCAAATATATCTTTCATAGAATCTTTTGGTACGACTGCTCACAGTGAAGAGTACATGAGTGCATACCCCATGCTTGTACTGCATATGCATGTGATGAGAAAAGATAGAGGGTCGGCTTGGTTGAAGTCTAAAATTTATCATGTTAAAGATTTGATAAACCAAAAGTTGGTCAAAAGCAAGTTAAATATGAGACTTTAGCAAGTTTTAGTAGCAAACTAAATATAAGTCAAAGGTATGTTTGGCTGATATTAAAGCCGACTGATAAGTCGATTGAAACTGTTTTATTATAAGAAAAAAATAGTATAGAAGCTGATAAGCCGACTAATAAATTTAAACGATCAGACCAGCGAATCAATCAAATTCAGAAAACCACGAGGATCGAAACAGGGGCGAATTTATCTAGGAACAGAAAAAAAAAAAAGGTACGTAAGCTTATGAGCAAACATAGTCTGGCCTTATTTTTACATTTCAGAGAAACACAGTATTGCAGTCGAGTACCAAGTACAGAACATAGACTGATCAAGACAGACAGACCCGGCTCATCGAATATTTTTACCAAGCACGCAGACTCCGGGACTAAATGTAGTTGCTGAAAAGCAAAAACTAAGTGGATTCAGTTTCAGCCATCCGACGGCCCAAACAAACCAAGCAACAATTTTCCTCCCTAATTAGTCCGTGTTTGAATATTATTTACCAAATAAAACGCGAGCAGCAACTCAGTGAGTGCCGCCGTGAAAATCACCACCAACTAGAACGGACTGTAACTGAAACACAGCCTTAGTACATTTCGGAGAGCCTGAAACACAGTATTGCTGTCGAGTACATGAAAGTGAACGTCCGCAGCACCTAGACTGATCAAGACAGACAGACCCGGCTGGTCGGTGCTCTTTTTACCATGCACGCAGACTCCCGGGACTGAGATCCCGTGCAGTTGCTATTGCTACTGCAACTTAAGTAGTGGATTCATTTTCAGCCATCCGACGGCCCAAACAAACCAAGCAACAATTCTTCCTCCTCTGCCTGTCCGTCTTGTTCAGGTAGCACCCATCGACGCGAGCCAGCAACTCAGTGAGTGCCGCCGTGACGGCAATCACCACCACCACTAGAACGGACTGACCCTGACCCTGCACCCCCTGTTGCCGGCCACATCGCCGGAGAGCCTGTCGACCACCACGTCGCTGTGCGCCCTGACATGAACGGTGAACGTCCGCAGCACCTTGCCGAAGCGCAGCCGCACGGAAAGATGTGGTCTTCAGAAGTTCAAAAAGAGTGGCAGTGAGCAATTTAGTAGTTTTGAGCTGATGTTTTTCGCCGCACCTGTTGATGCACATGCACCACCTCCTCCTTCATCGGCGGCGTGTATCTCGCCTTCCGATCCGCTGCCGCGTCCCGTCCTTCTACGTCGCGTCGCTCTCCATGCGCGACATCAACGTCGCCGGCCCGCTGCCCTGACCGGTCCTCCTCTTCCTTGATCCTCTCCAAGCAGCTCGATGCTGCCGTACTCGCGGACAACTGCCGCAACGAGACGGTCATCGTGGAGTGTTGAGACCGGCTGCCGGAGATTGCAGCTCGGCCAGGATCGGTAAAACACGAACGGTGGACGCATATACACAATGCAATCAGCTTCAGCCGGCTTATCAGTCGACTTTAATACCAGCCGAACAGGCCCAATACATACACATATACACAATGCATACAAGCGCTTCGTAGCCCGACCTCCTGGCCACAACTAGCACGGTGGGCAAGGCCCCTGATTTTGCGACGACGTGCACTACGTGGCTGCCGTTATCACCATGGCGGGTCACTACGTCATAATAGCACTTCAATGCCGGTTCAAAACACCCCATCACTATCGGATTTTAAACCGGCACAACCATACCGGCAATGATGAGGGTCAGCTATCACTGTCGGTTCCTACAAACCGACAGTGTTCTTCAACTTTCTGCCGATTCTTTACACAATCCGGCAGAGTTCAGTTCTACCATCACTGTCGGTTCATGAGACCACCCGGCAGAGTTCAGTTCCACCAACACTGTCGGTTTGTGTTTTAACCGGTAGTGTTGTCATAACCAGTACCGCCGGTTTGTGACAAGAGCCGGCAGTGATAGCTAAGCTAACGTTGCCGGTTTGTGGCTCAATCCGGCAGTGCCATCTTGTCCATCACTGTCGGTTTGTTGCTAATCGGTAGTGATGGTTACGACAACACTGCCGGTTTGTTGCTAATCGACAGTGATTGTTACGACAACACTGCCGGTTTATTGCTAACCGGCAGTGATGGGTACGACAACATTGTCAGTTTGTTGCTAACCGGCAATGATGGCACATTCGTGTTTTATTGTTTTATAATTTATTTTAATTTATATTTTTTCGTGAAATCGGGTTTCGCTTTATATACGCTACGTAGACAACAGGTCCATCAATATTTAACATTACAAATGTTACGATTACAGTTCAAATGTTCTTATCAAGATCTCGATCCCTAAAAAGAAAAAAGAAATTATTCAATAAGATGAAGTATGCTTTTCGGACTTCTTACAATAATCTAGCGAGCCGCTCTGGGCCATACTGGTCCTTGAACTTCACGGATTGTGCAATGAAAAATACTCCATCTTTTTGCAATACCTAGGCTAAGATGAATTTTGCCGGCTCCAATTGCAGTGCGACGATCTCCATGTCTAACAGCCTTTCGTGGTTATATTTCTTCCGCTGTCTTTCAAAAAAGATGATATTCAAAGGTGAATCAGTAAATTATTTTGTTGAATTATTAACAGACATAAAAAAATAGGGATTATACACACCAACTTATCTGCTTTTCCGATTTTCCGCCGATGTAGTGAAGCATTGCCCATATTACATAAAACCCTCATTCATTGTTTCCCGCTAGCTGTTTTAGGTACTTCTCCTCTATTTCAACAACCCTGAATGGGACCTGCGTCCCACCAATATGTTGTAACACCTCGGATGTTTAAATACTAAAATTGCCATGTCATCATATGCATTGCAAGGTATTTGGTCATATTGCAAACTTTGATATGCAATCACTAAAACAAATTTACATTTATGTTATGAGTGTTGCCTTGTATGGTTTGAATTGAGTTCAAAGTTTGGTTTGAATTTAAGTTTCAAAAACCTTGATTTCCAGCGATTAGTTTTGACCCGAAAAACCCATTTCAAAATCAAAGCATATTTTGGGGTTGAGCCTTAAACCAAAAATGTAGAGTTTGTTGAGTTGTAAAAAGTTTGTTTTTTGGAGTTTTCAAAGTTGTTTAGAAAAATTTGAAGTAATTTGAAAAGACGAAATGTACTTAAAGTGTCCCCTTTTGAATTCAAATTTGCATTTCAAAATGTAGACCGAATTAGGGGGTGGTTATAAAAGCAAAGTTGTAGAACTTTGAATTTTGAACAACTTTTATTTTTGGAGATTTTTGAGTTGTTATATAAATTTGGGAGTCATTTGAGTTTCAAATCGGATGGCAATTCTGTAAATATGATGAACAGTGCTCACCACTTAAGCTACACCGTCGGCGACCTTCTGCTTGCTTCCAGGCATGGTCATGGCCGTCTTTGGCGTCGCGCTGGCGCGGAGGAGGCTCATGCGTGGCTTCCTTGTGCTTCTGAGCCGCGTTATAAAGACCGAGATGCCGTCGTCGTCATTTTTCTTCCTCCTCTGTTTTCTCCCGCCGCCACCGCCATACTCCGTTGAGCTTTTGCCGCAGCCGTAGCATCTCCACCGTCTCGGCAAAACGCTACACAGTTTCACCTAATCCTTGCCCACCCAGCCAACCGGTCGTGGTCGTCTGACTTCGCCGAATCTCGCCGTTCTTCGCCTTTCTTCCTCGCGGCCGGCAACCTCACCGTCGCGAGCGCGTCGCTGTGGCCAGAGCTCCACGGTGCACCTCTGTCCTTGCGTTTAGTTGTTCCAGCTTCGTCTCAATGTTGTGGTGCTTAATACCTTGTTGATTGCTTGTTTTGACCACCGCAGTCACCGGAGCGCCGCCACCGACGACCGTTGCTCTGCTGTGGCCGCTGTGACCTTCGACCAGCATCTCTGTGGCTCCTCCGGTCTCGCTCTTTGCTCCATTGTGTTCGGGGTGAGCTGCTGATCCTTCCCAAGCGCTCTGTTTTATCTCTACCAGTCTCCTGTCGCCGGCGTAGGGCAACCGCACCACTGTGTCCGCCATGGTCATCGTCAAGCTCGTGCGCTGCTGTAATTGGTCTCGCTTGTGCCACGAATCGATGCGCCGTGAGGTAGTGATCATGTTAGTACCTTGGTCGTCGCCGGGGACCTCGTCGGCGGCGAGAAATCGTCGGTCAATGCCGCTGTCGCCGTGGTCAAACGCGGGAGGTTAGGGATGACAGGTGGGGTCACCTTGTCAGTGAGCGGGTGATTTGAAAAATGATTTTTCCTTTTTTCAGAAATGATTGAATAGTGTATGTTTTTGTTATTTTTGTGTAGATTTATTTAGAGCTTCAAAAATTATGAAAATTTTTGTGTGACTTCTCTGTGATGTGTATTATTTAGGAAAAATATGAAATGTTGTTTTCAGTACAGTTTGGATGTGATAAAAATTGCTCAATTAATTAATAAATGAGTTTTCATGATTTTTCTAGGCTTATTTATTTATCCAAAAATTATGAAAATTGTTTTTCCACTTAGTTATCATGTGATGAACATTTACAAAACGTTTGAGCTCAATTGGAATAAGTTGATTTATTTCATAATTTGGAATTAAATAATTAATTCATAAAAGCAAATAGTAACCTTTAATGATTTAGGTTTTGATTGAATTTTTTTATTGAGTGATGTCATTGGGTCATTAGTTGGTAATGATCCTTAGCAATTGATGTGAGTGTTACGAAATAGGTTTAGTTAGTTTGACTTGTAACTGTACCGCGAAGGAAAGTTGTATTCAAGTTATTACTTTTGCATCCATCGTCAAGCATCATTTCTCATATCTCGCATCATGTTAAACATGGCATTGTACTACATGTAGTGAATGAAGGTGAGCACGTGGTAGTTAATCCAGTGGTTGAAGAGGTTAATCCGTCTGTTGAGGTCAGGTTGGATATTTGTGATACGACTCCTGAACCGGACTTTTCCGTCAACAAAGGCAAGCCCCGGATGCATTTAAACCTACCTTGTGTTTTACAAATTGATTTCGTTTTTGCTTTTCTTTACTGCATTAAGTGATTAGGAGTTAAGTAAAAACCTAATTGGTGCATTACCAACCTTGTTTTCCATATCTACCTTGTTACCAGTTTTACTTCGTAAATACCTAGTTCTGCTTAGCCATGCTTAGAACGATGAAAGTCAGGTGATTACCTATCACCTGTAAGTTCTAAATGGAACTTTGATTACTTATGTTATCATGTGATATGGGCATGTGGAGTAAGAAATCTAGACCGGGCGGACTCGGTGTGTGTGAGCCACAAGACATGGAGGTCTTGTGAACGGGTTCTCTCCGTCTGTGTCGGTTAAGGCCCGTACCGTTGTTGAACCGCATGAGGTGAGACTTTGTAGTACTAACCACATACTCTAGTAAGCCTTAACTTGGCTATTCTATCACGAGAATGGCTACTCGCGCACTAGGAGTGGAGAGATGGCGGGAATAGCGTGTACCCACGTGGCAATGAGCTGGATTGGTGGAGTACAGTATTCTCGGGTGGCGTGGACCCATTCTTGTTTTAGAGGATCCGAGGGTAGGTTGGTATATGTAGGTCGGGGACCTGCATATGTCGTGTGGTCTGGAATTCCCAGCTGGGTTTTTAATCGGTTTGAATCGTCGTTGCTCCTCGGTTATGGAGACTCACTTCTCTGTTCATCATCGTAGTTTAAATAACTGAAACTTGAGGATGGTTTGTGAAGGTGCTGATTATGAAGTTTCATTATCTCCATACGGATCGTGTCAGCTTTGTATATGATCTTATGAAGTTTTAAATGTTGATATAAAGAATTTTTGTTAAAAAACTTTTACGCAAAAGAACTTTGATTATTGCTAAAGCCCTACTTTGAATCACATCATATTCCTGCGTTCTATTAATTCTTATTTCGGTTAAGTCTTGTTGAGTACTTTTATACTCAGGGTTCATTGACCCTTGTTGCAGGTAAGGCACATGAGCAGATCTGTTTTGGATCGTGCTGCATGATTGTTGTTCAGTGCGATGACGATAAGTAAATGTGTGGCCCTTGGGCAAGGCAACTTATTTGTGTGTTCTGTAATATGTTATAATGCCACTCCACTACTTTGGTTTGTATTATTTATCGAACTTAGTTGTATGGTTTAAAAACAAATGGTTTGTAAACTATGTTATTGTAAGTCTTCCACTAATCTTTACTCTGATGTATCTATTTGAATAAACTGTTGTAATACTGCAATGACTCTGTAATTGGATCCTGCTCAGAAATCGTGGATGATTCAGGGTTCCCAGAGGATACCCGACAGTCTTTTTAAGTTACCGAGAATATATGCATAGATGTCAAAGGTCGTTGGACAATGACAGGTGCATGTGGGCCCTATAATTTAGGAGGTTCTGCCACATATGTCTTCTTCAGACACTGTGCAACATTAAAAGGAGAAACATTAGAAAGCGGTATGTGTGACTAGAAAATAATATGTTATTAGGATCGCTTACCAATTCAGCACTGCCACCAGTGCATCTAGATGATGAAATGGTTTTTTCTTCGAGTCCCACACCTCGATCAGATTTTTAGCAAGATTGAGACAAATGAAGACGAAATGATTGCTGCAATCACAAAATCCTAATTATCGAATAATTTTAACAAAAAAAGAAGCATAAAATTAAAAGCCGAGAACACATACTCGCAGTTGTAGGCTAGAAGTATGTGGGTTTTGTTCTTCATCTTCAGTTTATCAAAAACATCAATCAATCTCTCTTTTAGGTCTTCCACGTCACATCTATGGAGGCCTAAACATTTCTTCTCATTGACTTGCAAGGGGTCCAAGAAGCCTATGTTATCTCATTTGCTTTTTAGTATGTAAATTTTTGCTATACACCTACAAAAAATCATGGGAATTGCTCAAAAGTTAACAATTTATGTCTCGAGAAAGTAGTTAATTATATTATCATACGTGTAGGGTACTTACATAGTCCACAGCGTCAACATTTATGAATCGAGAGAGCATTTCTGGTATAGCTGGAACAAGCACTCCCACTTGACATCGAACTTCTCTTCTTTAGGATAATGAAAAACATGTGGCGAACGGATAATAACCTCAAAACCAAATTCCTCCGTCTCTGTTGCTTGAGCCATGTAATATTCATGCAACTGGCGCATATATGTTGTCAAATTTTTATACTCGTCATCGGGAACAAAAGATTGCCCCTTTCATACTCCATTGTTGGTGTTCCCATCCCTTGTACATTATAATAGATGTTCGTGGCCTCTTCCATGGTTAATTCAAGGTTGTCTTCGACGTACTTCTGTATCTTTCTTAAATCTTCATTGTGTATTTCATCGGCTCTTATTGTAGCATACCGATTCTGTGTTTGCCTTTCGAATTTGGACTTCAACAAACACGGAGGCAGTGAGGCATAGAGATTGAAGAAACCAACACAATCTTCCTTCGAGATGTGTGCTGTAAATTTTTCTTCAATCAAGTTTGTAACGCTGCCACTGAACGACCTTTTTCTTTTTTGTTGGTCCACTTTGGGAGCATTAGCGACCAAATCCAAGGACCTTTTTTGTGACTGCGAGGATGCCTTTGATCTTGTTTTGGGCTGAGATGAAGTAGGATGACGACGAGAATTCTATTTTCCTGGGGCTGATGAAGATGGAGGAGGAGGAGTCTTCTCTTTTCTCGGGGTGATGAACATGGAGTCGGACGAAGAGGAATAGAAGAAGACCTCTATCTTCTCAGGGGTGATGGCAAGGGATGAGGAGGGGAGTGATCTCTGTTGGGAGATGGTGAGTGATCATCACGGGTGGGTGAAGACTCGCAGTCGTCCTCATCATCAGAGGACAATTGGTGGTCAAGCTTAATGAAGCACTTACGCCAGGTCACTTGAGAGCCCTTGTTATGACCAAGTTTTGGCCTGTCTTCCGCTGCAGGGTACTCAATGTGTATCTTGTTATACTTCTTATCAAGTATTCTATCAATGGTGACGCGAGCGTACCGGTGGAATTGGGTGGCCATTAATGTTCCTATCTCCCGCAGGCCAGGCCTGGCCGAGCACCACCTTGTCCTTTGTCCATTCCTGAAGGATATACAACTTGACATTGATGGGTTCAGTGATGCCGTCCACCGGATGAGGCACATTCGCATCTTCTTCATCAAGCGAGGTCGATCCGCAGCTGCTGCGACCCCTAAACTGTGGGCTAAATGCAGTAGGAGTGCGGTTTTGTGGTACTCCTGACCCCTTGGATAGCAAAATTTGCTAGACTCATGCTTCGACTAGTCGCCTCAATCGTACATCCATTTTGTCTTCTATCTCTTTTAGTCGCCTCAAACACTCTGCCCCCTGATCCGCTCTACCCCTCAAGCGGCTCCGGTAAGTGTGAGATTCTTCGAGGAATGCTAGTTTTCAAGGAACAACATCGGTTCCTCTAGTATGACTAGGGTGCTCCTTGGTTCGAGTGCTTGGGTGAGCATGTCTTTCTCCCTATTAGAAGTGCAAGTCCCTTGCCTCACCTCCTCAGTTACCTAGAAAATCCTTTGGATGAGTTCGCTCATGGGTGGATTTGTGGAGCTAAAGCTCCCGTCCTCGGCGTGGCATACTTTCCTCCCCATTCAGTATAATATCGATCTTGGCTTCTAATGGGCGGTCTCAACCTAATACCTTCCTCAGCAAGGCGATCCATCTTTTTAAGTTCTGCTTCAAATTCTGGCATCTTTTTGGCGTAGCCACGAGAGCCGAGATGATGAGGATTCATCTTTTCTATGAGTTCTCCTTGTTCTTCCTACTGAGTTTTAAGTACTCCTCGGATAACCTGTATTCCTTGAAATCCTGCCAGAAGTCCTTCTACTTGCTAAACTGTCCACCATCAAAATCTGGCTCTTTATTTTGGAGGACAAAATTCTTGTACAATGTCCCCTTGAAATTCTTGAAACATGTCCTCGTGATTTCTTTTACTTTTTTCTTGACTACCTCCTTGTCATACTCCATTGGGAAAGTGAAATACTCTGGGATCTTGATATCCCATATGTAATCCTTCTCACTTTCGGGAACCCTCCACGAGTCATTATCTTTCCCAATCCACTTCCTATACCTAATCAGGATGAAGTCCCTTTCAAGTAACCCGAGAATAGTCTTCTATTTGGTCAAAGCTATAGGCGATGAGAGTGGATCCCCGAATTCATTGAACTCAGTGATGTGCCAGTGTGCATTCCTACCAATAGGAATCTTTGACACACCTCGCTTGGATCTAGCCTTCCTGCTACCTGAACCCTCTGGTTCCTCAACCAGCGGAGGCTCCTGCTGGAGACACCAAGTAAGTTATGACCCTCAATTGATTAGCGTGTGTGGCTACATAGTCATATGATACCAAAGTTACCTGGCCATCTCAGCTCGAGCAAGCTGAACAGGGTCCATGGCTGCTCGTTCTAACCATCCCGATTGACACCATCACCATTTGTCGGATCATGCGGCTCTCCCGTCCCAGCGATATCAACCGCTTCTTGTTGCCGATCTGTTCTTCGACGATGGGGTTACAGGCGACGACGAGTCATGGCTATGACATGATCATGATTAGTTTTGGCTACCGACAACTACTAATAGCATATGTTCATATTATATATATAATATGTTTAATGTAAAGTCTAATAATAAGTCCACATACAACAAAGTCAAATAATAGCATATGTTCACCTTGAACAAATTCATTGTTTGATTGACCACATACAACAAAGTCCACCTACTGTTCTACGATACTAAGCCTACATCAACTTCTAAATAACAAAAGTAATTACCATAGCCATAAATAAAAGCATGACATCTTTCTAAGACCAAGGAGCAATTCTCCTAATCTTCATATCTCTAGAGGGTGGCTTCTCTTCAATCTCCAATGCCAGCGGATGGCCATGGTTTGCATTCATTGGACCATAGTAGGCCGGTTGCCCATGGTTTGCAAGGTAGGCCGGATGACTATAGTAGGCCCTCAAAGCTTTAGCTTCTATGTTGTATTTTTTGTGCAAATTACTAGGGTAGCGATTGATTTGAGCATAGAAATCTTCCTAGGTTCGATAAATCCCAGGCACGTGACCAACATGCACTACATACCATGCCATGGTTGTCTATACATTTAAGTAAATTAGGTTGTCATTCAAACATGATGTATCAGAATATTAAGTTTACATATAGCTAATGAACAAATATTATCTAGATAAAGAGGCATGGAGCAAGCTACATTGTGAGAGAAGGTACTTGCAGCATCTAACAAATTAAATTATTCTTCATGATTTTAGCATGAAAAAGCTTGTCCAACACTCGTTGAGATGGTTTGGACATGTCCAACGAAGACCTCTAGAGGCACCGGTGCATAGTAGAATCCTAAGCCAGGATAGTAACATGAAGAGAGACAGAGGAAGACCGAAGTTGACTTAGATAGAGGCAATAAAAGGAAACTTGAAAGATTGGAATATACCCAAAGACTTAGCTTTAGATAGGAGTTCTTGAAAAATAGCTAGTCACGTGCCTGGACCTTGATTGCTTCTGCTGGGTTTCAACTCTAGCCTACCCCAACTTGTTTGGGACTTAAAGACTTTGTTGTTGTTGTTGTAACAAAGACTTTCTTGTCTAAAAAATTAAAACAATTATTTAAAATGCCAACATTCAACACAGAACCAAAATTATATAGGAACCATGGAGTGGACCAACATCTGGTTAAGCTCATTCTAATTGCAAGCCTTTATAGGCTGTATACTGATGCACAATACCAAAATTATATAGGAAGCTTGAAGTGGACCATGCTACCATAGTTCCAGCAAATATCACACTAAAAGTGGAGTTACCAAATACCAAGCACATACCACTCAACATGGCTAATTTAAACAGTTGCTTCCTAAAGGCTAGATCATGCCATCAAGTTAAGTTACCAAGCAAAAACTGGCACTCTTAAACATTGCAATACCACAATAAGAATGGCGTTTATGTGTAGAGTAATTGTGCCATCTTATTGAACCCTCATATCTGAATGATAAATTATAAACATGATTATAAGTATATGGCAATGAATGTATAGAGTTTAACCACATTAGGTACTTTTGCTAGTACTCCTACAATGGATTGGCATAACGTTTTTCCTCGCTAAGTAACTGCTACACCACTAGCTATAGCTGTAGTGCTCGTTCAGTAGCTCATTACTAACAAACTAAATAGAGCTAACAAAAAACAGCAATGAGAGTGACATTGCCAAAATTAGGACGATGTACACTGAGGTCAGCGGCATAGATAAACAGATCACACCGGCATGCTCAGTTCCACACTAGTAAACCATGATACTATCATTTTGCCTTGAAAACCTCAAAATGCCCACCCCTAAAGTCCCATTGGCCCCAACACGCCAAATGCCACACGGATCACAAGTCAATGCAGGAGAGGACCTACCAAATCCTGGCCACCACCGCCACGCACTCACCGTGGGGCATTTCATCAAACACATAGCGGGCAGTGAGCCACGCACTCACCGTGGGGGTGGGAAAGTAGCTGTCCACGCGCTCCTGAAGGCCTCGGCGTTGGGAGTGCAGGTGTGGAGGAGGAGGGGCACGACCGGTGTCGTGGACAAGAAACAAGGGCACGGACGGCGTGGTGCTCCGGCCTGGGGCGATGGACGATGTCACGGGCGCTGGCGCAGAACTAACGGGGACGCATCGAGGGGACGCACATGCATCGACGTCGAAGAAGAGGAGCATGGGGCTAGGAACGGCAGCGCAGGGGCGGTGGACGGGTGCGCGGGGAACAGTGGCGCCCGTCGACGTGGGGTGGTGCTCCGGCGGCGCGAGGGGAGGTGTTGGTGTGGGGTTGAAATGACTTTGGAAAATTTCAACCCATGCCTTGCTTATATATCAATGGTTCATCACTGCCGGTTGTAAGTTCTAAACCGACAGTGATGAGGAAACATCACTGCCGGGCCATTCCTTGAACCGGCAGTGATGGGGGTGTAGCGGTTATAGGTTAAGTAGCATATCTTTTCCCTTTCTTTCAAAATCATCCGACTGGCTCAACGGTTAAGACCACACAATATAGCCCTCGAGACCCGTATTCGAGTCCTAGGCGGCCCAAATTTTTTGGTTTAATTTTATAATTTATTAAGCGCTCTAAAAGGTCAAAAAGAAAAAATAAATTACCCTTGACACACCTTCTATACTAGCGCAGCGGTTAAGACTTAGAACTCTGGTCCTCGAGATCCGAGCTCGAAACCAAGGGCTGGCAAATTTTTTTATTTTTTTATTAATTGCTGCCGGTTTTCAAAACAAACCGACAGTGATAACCAGCATCACTGTCCGTTTCCTCTCATCACTGCCAATTTTTTAAACCGACAGTGATGTTTATATATATAAAATTTTTCCTTTTATATACTGAATAAATAGAAGCATGTGTATTCTCATGTCGAAATGACTTAAAATTTATTTGGCAAGCATGTACACCCAAATTAAGACCCCACACAGGATCTTAGGTTTTTCTAATCAGTTTTTTTATTTATTATATTTTTTGTGTGCTGAATGAGACAAAAGAGGGTGAATTTCATCTTGGACCCAATAGATTTTTTCATCGACCTCCACAAAATTCTTATCCCTAGGGCACATTAGAGCCTGTATAAAAGTTTAGCACCATTCCGGATCTTTTCGTGGGTAGACTCAGTTCAACCTATAATTAATTGGTGTCGTCGCACGGAAATTCAATTAAACCTCAGAAAGTAGCAAACCATCTTGAAAAATTCCAAACTAGGTGTTTCCTTCACCCGTGGCACGTGCAAGACTAAGAAAAAGTTTAAGACCAATATGACACTAGAATGCGTATGAACCATAGAATCCTTGATAACCTACGTGTATAGTCATGGTTCGATGAAAGGGCCTATGTACCTCTGTGAAGCATGTATACTCCGTCTATGTCAAAATGGCTTGTAATTTTTTTGGCAAGCATGTATACCCAAATTAAGGCCCCAAACATGATCTTAGGTTTTTTTATCATTTTTTATTAATATATTTTTCTCTGTGCTGAATGAGACAAAAGAGGGTGAATTATATCTTGGACCCAATAGATTTTTTTCATCGACCTCCACAAAATTCTTATCCCTAGGAAACATTAGAGCCTCTATAAAAGTTTCGCACCATTCTAGATCTTTTCGTGGGTAGACTCAGTTCAACCTATAATTAATCGGTGTCATCGCGCGGAAATTCAATTAAAACCTCAG
The DNA here is from genome assembly GCA_904845875.1 of Miscanthus lutarioriparius. Taxonomy (NCBI): domain Eukaryota; kingdom Viridiplantae; phylum Streptophyta; class Magnoliopsida; order Poales; family Poaceae; genus Miscanthus; species Miscanthus lutarioriparius. The sequence goes on from CAJGYO010000008.1 coordinate 25,367,523, forward strand.
AAAGTAGCAAACCATCTCTAGAAAATCCCAAACTTGGTGTTTCCTTCACTTGTGTCACGTGCAAGCCTGAGAATAATTTTGAGACCAATGAGACACCAAAATATATATTTTTGTTGGCCAACAAATGTTATATGAATTACATGCATGACTATAATTAAACACACAAGCCGTATAAATTAAAATTAGAACCCAATTAAACTACGACCTTGCAAACCTAGCTAAATAAACATTAATTACTATCGAAATCACTGCCAGGATCGATCGGGCCATGCACACTAACATGCCTCTGTAGCCATAAATGGTAATTGAAGTCACGGATTATGTATCCGCCTGTATCGATGAAGGTCAATGCCCGTATGAGTGCACTCTCTCGTGCCTCACAATACCGAAAGAATGGTCAGCCATAGATGTAACCTATTGAACAACCACTGTCCCTATTAGTAATCCTTATGCAGTACTAGCATCCTTCTATAGTGAGCTGGCCAATGTTTTCATTGCAGAAGTCTCAATCATACCCAAGTTGCTCCGTAGCTTGGTCTAGAACGGCCCACAAGCCACAGGCAGCATAGGTAAGGTCATGGAGCGCAATCTGCATGCGGAGAAAAAGAAAAAAAAATTAGAGAATGTTATTACAATAATAAACAACAAATAACCATGACTCAGGTATAAGTGACCATTTTACAACATCCGCACGGTTGTAGCTCGCAAACCATTCGCATGCTTGCGGGACGGGGATATCATCAGCATTCAAAGCAAGTGCCTTGAAGTGTGAGAAATCAGGCACATCATAGCAAACACATCGAAGTGCCTCTAAACAGAAGCGCACGGCACTAAATTGGACGCTTATCACGTCCGGGCTCTGTCTTCCCATCTCGTGGATATGGTTTCGATGATTTGCACCCCTCAAAGGGACGAAAAAACTGAGTTCACACGTCCATAGCCGGCCGCTTGCATTAGATGACGCGTTCTCGATGATGTCTGAGATAAAGAACCAGCTACGTGTTGTTTGTAGCCAATCTATTGGGGATATAGTCTGCGACATATATGTATGCAACAATAATATTAAACTAATTACACTTATTTGTTAGCATAAAAAAACAAAAGATGTTGGAAAATATTTCATACAATAGCTGGAACAGGAAATCACGGAATGGTAACATTAAGAGCGAATGGCTCATCGCCAGGGTGGAAACCTGGTTCTTGTGGTGGGGGAGGTCCGTTGTTCATACCACCTAATCGATAAAATGCAAAAAAATATGAACATAAAATATATGCACAAAAATTTCTTCCAAGTAAAATGTGGCAACATAATTAAATATAGATCGAATGCAAGGAATAAGAAATATATATAAATGTAGAATGCAAAGAAACATGAATATAAATATAGATCAAATGAATATAGATAGAATATTAGAGAAGACAACATATCAATACCAATGAAAAATACAGGAGCCACGACCAAATCACGTAGAGAGAGAGTGGATTTCTTGAGAAGTGAGAGTGAAACGAGAGAAATGAGACTGTGAGAGTTCGTGGGTGGGTGGGATCGATGTATGTGGCCGGCGGTTTATTTTATATAGGAGGGCATGGACATCACTGCCGATTTTATATAAAACCGACAGTGAAAGTGAATATCATTGCCGGTTTTAAATAGAACCGACAGTGAAAGCGAATATCACTGCCGGTTTTTAAATAGAACCAACAGTGAAGGTGCATATATGTAAAGAACCGTAGGAAAGTTTTAACAACAACGATATATTTATTTAGATATTACAGAAATACATCAAAAAATAATAAAAATATTAGAAATAAATTACATATACGATAACAAAGACCTTACACTAAAATTCCATATACGATAACAAAGACCTATTTGCGTATAGGTCAATGTTACAATCAATGTGTATCAATATATTATAATTTAACCACCTTAGTAGCATTCTTCTAGCACCAACTAGGGTCAAACAGCAGCACCGAGGTGGTCTATGAGCTATACCGGTTGGAGATGACAAGGTGACATCGATGAATCCATTCCTCGGTTGTACATGGCCTTTTCTTGGTACAGTCCAGAGCGCACCGCAGCAGATGGCTCTGCGAACATCGCGGTGTCTCCAATCTTTGGCATTGTTGAAATGACCCCGAATTCCGCGAAGGGAAATCCACAGTGTCGAAGTGTAATAAGACCGTTGCAGATCATATTACCCAAATTCCAGTCGAATATCACATCCATACAACGATAATATCAGAGTACAAATAGTGTGGAATTACATAAATTTATTATATCGCCGCATTGGCGGAATCAAAAGTAGCATTCATTCAGAACAGCTTGAAGATAAGATCGCCAAACTCGAGCGTAGGAACGAACCCCTCAACCGTCCAACTCCTCGGAGCTATACTCCTCAGCAGAACCTATGTGCCAAAATTTATCAGTACGATTTGTACTGGCCACTCCCAACCCTATGAGCATTGCTTTGTGGAATTTGGATGCAAGTTGGATGTAATAAAAAAGGAACCTATAAGGCTGGAGTTTCCTATGTATTAGCATGTCAACTACATAATAATAGTTGGTCAAGTTTTAACACCATTCACACACCCATTCCACCCCATTCCCATTCTAGAGCCAGATTTCGATCCTGGGATCGATATACCACCATTTCCACACCATCTCCATACCACACCCATACCATCGCTTAGCCGACAGGCCAACTCCCTCTCAGCACTGTCTCAAGGCCCGTAGCCCCTGCCTACGTCCGAACACTCACTCCCAGGGGAAGAAAAGAAAGACTCATCTCACTATCTAGTTTAAGCAAAACCCAGGAAAGGTCCATTGCCGACGAGTCGGCATATGTATCGATCGATCATCCATACACTCTGCAGAGGTTTTATATAACCACAAGATCCGCCTTCCTCGCTGACCATCGTCAACTGGGCTGATTCCGGCCGCTTGCTAGCCTAGGATAATGCCACTCTACCATTTAGCCCTGGTTCACCCCAAGTCGGGTCTGGGGTGGCTGAAATTGTGAGTCATGAACCGGGTCCACAAGGTCTCCATGAAGTCTCGGAAAGGTGTGGGGGGAATCCTCTGCACCCCGTACCTCCCTCACACTGTCCGCTATCAACCTAGCAGTAGTGGCAATATCCTACCAAGTAGTCCGGCCGTCCCGCACCATATAGGGCGAGTGGTACGTAAGGCTTCCCGGTGAATCTGAGTACTAGTAAGTCCTTAGGGATGACCAAGCCAGAATGTCTCCATCAGGGTTTCCATTTACCATGCCACCATAGCACCTCCACCCTGGGCTCCTCCCATCACAGGTTCACACCCAGGGCCACCTCATATACCATTTACCCACCACAGGTATCCATTCCAGGGGTGCCCTAGGCTCGTCGTATACTCCAACTTGGTCGACACAACCCTCACCCTCTACGCACCCAAGTCACACACGCAACACTCTCCCCATAGTCCAGATAACACCAGTTCTCCACCACGCACCATGTAGTGCAAGTGTAGTAGAAGTAATAAACAATGAAATATAATAGCAAGCGTGTGATTAGCCTATCAGCAGGGTGAGCAGGGGGAAGGTTGCGTCAAGGCAAAGGTCATCAAGAAAGTATACTACCATGCAAGTCCTATCATAGTGTGATCATAACAACAAAGTAAAGCACTAGCATTTCTATTTTAGCCATGCGTAATAGGTGCTACGAGATTGGGTGGGATGTGACACCTTCAGTGTAGTCATCTCCGTACTCCTCACGGTACTCACGATGCTCGTCCGTCCAGTTCTCCTCCGAGTCTGCAAACGATCGTATTATAGTCGCGTTAGCGACGCCTATAGAATAGCACAAAGAAGCAGTGAAAATTCAAAAGAGCCAAATGCACTCAAACATGGGTTTATTGCGTAGAGCTCAATTTTAGATGGATTTCGGTCCTGGTCTTATATTTTTCTGAGATCGTATGAATTAGTTATATATTTCTGAAGATTAAATTAAGGCTGATTAATTCAGGGTTGACACGTGTCAGACTGTGACTGGTTCTCGTGGTCTTGGAGTGGTGTACCAGCTCATGGTCTTGGAGTCACAAGTGGAATTAAGGATGCATTCATGATTTATTTATTTAGGACTTTAATTTCACATGTGGCATAAAACCAGGCTATGCTTATGATCTTAACCTAGTTGGGTCACATCTAATCCAGAACTAGGGTTTGGCTTCTACATGTGTCTCTCAACATCACATAGGGTTTAAACAAAAAATTTGTAGTTGTGATTTTTGGTGTGTGGATTTTTGGGTTGTTACAGTCCTACCCCCTTAACAGAATCTTGTCCCTGAGATTAAAGCATAATGTACTCTTCGAAGAGGTAAGGATATCGTAGCCGGAGGTCAGACTCTTTCTCCCATGTTGCTTCTCTCTCTATGTGATTGCTCCATTGGATCTTGCACATAGGAATAGTCTTGCTTCGGGTCTCTTTGGTATCTCTGCCCAGAATTCTGATAGGATGTTCTTTATACTCAAGTGTATCTTGTATGTCAAGTGTCTCAGTTGGAACTACTTCATCGGGCACTCTCAAACACTTGCGTAGCTGTGAGACATGGAATACGGGATGTCCACCCGCCAATTCCTAAGGTAGCTCAAGTTTGTAAGCGAGCTTTCCAATCCTCTTGCAAATCTTGTATGGGCCAACAAATCTAGGGGCTAGCTTGCCTTTCACATGGAATCTGACAGTCCCACGTAGCGGGGATACCTTGAGATAGACGGAGTCTCCCACATTAAACTCAAGTTCTCTTCTCCTTTTATCAGCATAGCTCTTGTATCGACTTTGAGCAATTCTCAAATTCTCCTTTACTTGAGCAACTCCTTCTTCTGCATCTTGAATCTTAGCGGAATCAAAGAACGATCTTTCTCCCGGTTGAGACCACATCAAAGGTGTCTTACAAGGTCTGCCATACAGAGCTTCAAACGACGACATCTTGATACTGGCTTGGTAGCTGTTGTTGTAAGAGAACTCTGCATAGGGTAAGCATTTCTCCCAATCAGAGCCATAATTCAGTACACTAGCGTGAAGCATGTCCTCTAAGATCTGATTTACTCGTTCTGTCTGTCCATCTGTCTGCGGGTGGTAAGCGGTACTGAAATCAAGTTTGGTTCCAATGGACTTGTGTAGAGCTTCCCAGAATCGGGACACAAACTGAGGACCACGATTAGATACAATACTAGAGGGGGCTCCATGCAGTATGAGAATATGCTCAATATATATATCTGCTAATTTTTCTGCATTGGTCTTGGTCTTCTCTGGTACAAAGTGAGCAATCTTGGTCAAACGATCAACAATCACCCAGATGGAATCATTGCCTTTCTGTGAACGGGGCAATCCAACTATGAAATCCATGGATATACACTCCCATTTCCACTCGGGAACGTCAAGAGGCTTTAGCAATCCTGCAGGCCTTTGATGTTCAGCCTTGACTCTATTACAGTTATCACATCATGCCACATGTCCTGCAATGTCCGTCTTCATGCCTTTCCACCAAAAGTGTTTCTTCAAGTCTTGATACATCTTCGAACCTCTAGGGTGAATACAGTACTTAGAATCATGCGCTTCAGACAAAATTTCCTCTTGTAGTGCTGGATCGGAAGGAACACACATTCTATCCTTAAACTAGATGGTTCCTGGTTCATCTTCGTGGTGGTTGGTCTTGTAGCCTAGTTTCATCAGACCACGGAGATATTCGATCTCTTCATAATTTTTCTGAGCTTGACGGATGCGATCTGTGAGATCATACTGTATGTGGAGCTCATTCAATAAGCCATGCGGTAGTATCTCAAGTTGGAAATCATCAATCTCTTCCTTGAGCTCAGGTGGTACGGATTCAGTGATCAAAGTGTGATAGTAACTCTTACGGCTAAGGGCATCTGCAACTACATTAGCTTTTCCTGGATGATAGTGAATTTCCAGGTCATAGTCCTTGATCAACTCTAGCCATCGGTGTTGCCTCATATTCAGATCTTCTTGAGTGAAAAAGTACTTCAAGCTCTTGTGATCGGTGTAGATATCACACTTGTTGTCTATCAAGTAGTGCCTCCAGATCTTCAAAGCATGCACAACTGCTGCTAACTCAAGATCATGAGTAGGGTAATGGTTCTCGTGTTCTTTCAACTGTCGAGAAGCATAAGCTATCACTCTCCCATCTTGCATCAGTACACAACCAAGTCCTTGACGGGATGCATCACAATAGACCACGAAATCTTTGCTGATATCAGGCAATGCTAGCACAGGAGTTGTGGTAAGCTTCTGCTTCAATTCCTGGAAGCTTTGTTCGCACTCGGGCGTCCATTCAAACTCCTTAGTCTTCTTCAGAAGGTTGGTCATCGGACAGGCTATCTTGGAAAAGTTCTCGATGAATCGGCGATAATATCCAGCCAATCCTAAGAAACTTCTGACTTCTGTCACATTACGGGGTTGTTCCCATTCTTTCACAGCCTCAATCTTAGCTGGGTCAACTGCAACACCTTCAGCTAATAGTACATGGCCTAGGAAGGCAACTTCCTGTAGCCAAAACTCACATTTGCTGAACTTTGCGTAGAGCTGATATTGGGCTAGTTTCTCAAGTACAGTTCTCAGATGATGTTCGTGTTCTTCAGTGGTGGATGAATAGACAAGGATGTCATCAATGAATACTACCACAAACTTATCCAGATCATCCATGAAAACCTTATTCATCATGTTTATGAAGTATGCGGGTGCATTCGTGAGTCCAAAGGATACCACAGTGAACTCAAACTGGCCATACCTAGTCACGAAAGCTATCTTCGGGATGTCACTCTCTCGAATCTTCATCTGATGATAGCCAAATATGAGATCAATCTTGGAGAAATACTTGGCACCTCTGAGCTGATCAAGCAAATCATCAATCCTTGGCAGGGGGTACTTGTTCTTGATGGTGACTGCGTTCAAGTTCCGGTAATCAATGCACATTCTCATTGAGCCATCCTTCTTAACAAATAGAACAGGGTATCCCCAGGGTGAAGCACTGGGTCTAATTTATCCCTTTGAGATGAGCTCATCAAGCTGTTTCTTGAGCTCGGCCAGTTCATCAACTGACATGCGATAGGGTCTCTTGGCAATGGGTCCTGTTCCTGGCAAAAGATCAATGATGAACTCTACATCATGGTCTGGTGGCATCCCGGTAATTCCTCAGGGAATATATTAGGATAGTCTCTGACCACAGGCACATCATGAACTGTCTTTTCCTCTTTTTGTGATTCTGAACTTGCTTTAAGGGCACATAGGATAGAGGTGGACTTTCTGGACTGGAGTTCACATCTAATGACTTGGCCTGATGGGTGGGTCACTTGGACGTATCTAGGTGAACATGATATGATACCTCGGTGAATGGTTAGCCAATCCATGCCTAAGATGACATCTAGGTTAGTGGAAGGTAACTGGGTTAGGTCGGCTTTAAAGGTAAGACCCTCAATGGTAAGACTCACTCCCTTACAGATGTGGGTGCATTTTAGGTCTCCTAAAGGTGAGCTGGTGATGATAGGCTTTTCACGTGGGGTTACAGGCAGGTCATGCTCTCGTGCAAACTTGGATGATATGTATGAACAAGTTGCTCTAGAGTCAAATAGAACTGATGCAGCATTGCCATTAACTAAAAACATACCGTACACAACGTCAGGAGCAGCCTGTGCTTCCTCGGCGTCTAGATGCTTGAGACGTCCATGGGTAGCAGATCCCTTGAACTGAGACTTCTGAGCAGCTGAGTTCTGAGGGCATTCAGCGGCTTTGTGACCCGGTTGGCCACAAGCGAAGCAGGTGAAAGGTGCACTGCCTGTAGGGGTTGGCGCGGGTGCCTTCCAGCTTCCAGTGCCTGGTGCGGAGCGGTTCTGTGCTGGGCGTTCATTCACAGTGCGGGGACGGTTGAAACGGTCCTGAGTGTTGCGGTCCTGAGCATAACGGTCTCGGGTGTAACGATCCTAAGCAGGGCGGGAGTATTTGGCGGTGTAGCCTCCACTTCCCCTACTCGATCCAGGGTTGTCATCCCTGTTGTGGCATGAGTGTTCCCTAGATGGTGCATCTCTACGGAACCTCTTGCAATCATGGCCACGGAAAGACTCCTCAGGCTTACGCTTCCTCTCCCTGTACTCTTATCCAGCTTCAGTACGGTCCTTCTCAATCTGGATGCAGCGATCCACCAGAGCACGCAACGTGTTACTCTCAATACCGCCAAATTTTAGCTTGATGTGCGGGTTAAGTCCCTTGCGGTAATAGTACAGCTTCTCCTTCTCATAGTTCACAACATAGGAAGGGGCATAGCGCAGAAGGTTGGTGAAACGAGTAGTGTACTCAGTCACCTTGTCCTTCCCCATCTTGATATTGCGGAACTCCTCTGCTTTGGCCTCCATGATACCCTTGGGAATGTGATACTCAGTGAATGCTTCGGCAAACTCATCCCACGAGATGTTGGCAGGGTCCTCATGGGAATCACTGAAACTATCCCACCAGGCACATGCTGCACCTGTGAGCTGGTGTGCGGTAGCTCCAACACACTCATCGTCGGTGAAAGTGGTGAGGTCAAGCTTCTTCTCCATCTCCTTGAGCCAGTCATCGGCTACAAGCGGGTCAGGGTTGGTGCCATCATAGGTAGGTGGCCTTAGCTTCAGGAATCCCTCCAGCTTCCTTTGGAAGTCATTCTGCTGACCTCCCTGGTGACGGTTTGCTCTGTCAACAAGGGCTGCAAGAAGCTGGGTCTGCTGCGCCATCACTTCTGCCAGGTTCGGTGGTGGTGGTGGCGGAATGTTCTCCTCGATAGGCGGCGGGGTATTCTCTAGGTTGAAGGGTATCCCTCCACGTCCACGTCCACGGCCACGGCCACGGTTGTTGCCACCACGGCCCCCGTTGGGTTCGGCTGGTTCGGGGATGGGCGCACGTCCAGGGTTCATTAGGCGAGCAGATCGGCGGTTCGGCATCTGTAACACGGATCATAGGAATTTTAGTGCTTGTGCCATAAGTGCTTATAATTCAATATGATTACATGATTTTGACGATTTAAAGAAAAACATTTATACTATCCAACACTCATTACAAAGAAGCAATAAGATCCATAAGATGCAATAAGATCCAATAACATTCATTTCATGGGTTCTATTACATAGCATCATCTCCAGTAGCTACACTTGAACACGTGCGAGAATCGTACTACGCATAGTGTCTCATAATACATCTCATAAGGGGTACATCATGGGGTACAACTTATGGAAGCCACTGACATGACTCATGACCACGTAGGGCCATCTACTCTAACTCGTACACCGCAGCTGGGATACGACTGTTCTCAATCTCGATCTCCTCGTCAGACTTGTGAAGTTGGGACACGTACTTCAAGGCCTCGGCGAGCTCCTCAGTAGGCTTGGCTCTAGGTAGGGTAGGGTAGGCGTCTAGGTTGAGGCGAGTCGGTGCTAACTCAAACTCCTCTATCCTCGGCTTCGTCTTGCTGCGAATCTCCTTGGGTAGCTGATCCCACATACCCTTCATCTCCCTGAGGCGCTTCTTGTCAGACTTCTGCCAAGCCTGCCAAGTCCTCTCACACTTCTCCTGTAGGTACTCGTTCTGCCTGAGTGCCTCGATCAGGTGACCCTGGTTGCGAACGGCCTTCTTCCTGAACTCCTCTAGCTCCTAGGTCATGGTCTTGTTCCGGGATTGGATTTTCAGCATATCAATCCCCTTGGATCTCTCTCTATCTCCTCTATGGTTGGACTCGGCCTTCTTGTCATCCAACTCTCTCTGCAACTCCAAGACCTTGCTGTCAAGGTAGCAGTTCCTGTTGCCTAGGTCAGCTGCTTTGTCCTGTAAGTCAGCGACCTCGGCTCTGTGGACTTCTTCACGACAGTTGAGATTGTCCTGTAGCTTGGCAACTGTCTCAAGCAGACTAGCTCGCTCCTGTGCTCCCTGCGAGTCTCGCTCCTAGTACTCCCATAGAAGGGCCCGGTCCTGATGTCTCTTCTACTCAAGCTAGGTCACGTACATGTCCTGCTCTAGTAGGTGGATAGCTAAGACACGAAGGCATCTGTCCTCCTCTGCAAAGATAACTCTGCCGGCTGCGAAACTCTGCTCACTAGGGGTAAGGCTGAGGTCGAGGGCCTAGGGAAGTAGATGGAACTCTGTCGTCTTCAGGTGCTCATAGTGGTCCCTCATCACTCTACGAAGTGCCTTGTGTGAGATAGCATGCAGTCCCTCCTCGACTGTGTCCTCTATAGTCAACTCGGTGAAAGCTGGGACAGAAGGTAAGGTAGTGCTAGCTGGGAACTCGACTGAGGTGACCACCGGTTCTTCGATTCCTCCTTCCTGAGCTGGCTTCCCGGTGCAGGTGACCTTGACAAGCTTGTCGGGGACACCTGGCGTGACGAGAACTCGGCAGAGGGTATATGCAAAACCCCCGAGCTCACGTAGGTCGAAGGTAAGCTTAGCGTGGTCCATAGGTAGCGGTCCTAGAGGCAGCCAGTCGACGTTCGTTGCCGTCTGCATGTTTTAAGGAATCAGGTGTTAGCAGGTCAATAATAGATAAGCCTTGCATAGAAGTAAATGCAGGGTCGGTATATAACCGAAAGAAGGGTTGTTCACGTCCTATTCTATTGTCCATTTCTAAGGGTTTCGTCATATGGTCAAGTATGGCTCTGATACCAACTGAAACGACCCCGAATTCCGTGAAGAGAAATCCACAGTGTTGAAGTGTAATAAGACCGTTGTAGATCATATTACCCAAATTCTAGTCGAATATCACATCCATACAACGATAATATCAGAGTACAAATAGTGCGGAATTACATAAATTTATTACATCGCCGCATTGGCAGAATCAAAAGTAGCATTCATTCAGAACAGCTTGAAGATAAGATCGCCAAACTCGAGCGTAGGAACGAACCCCTCAACCGTCCAACTCCTCGGAGCTATACTCCTCAGCAGAACCTATGTGCCAAAATTTATCAGTACGATTTGTACTGGCCACTCCCAACCCTATGAGCAATGCTTTGTGGAATTTGGATGCAAGTTGGATATAATAAAAAAGGAACCTATAAGGCTAGAGTTTCCTATGTATTAGCATGTCAAGTACATAATAATAGTTGGTCAAGTTTTAACACCATTCACACACCCATTCCACCCCATTCCCATTCCAGAGCCAGATTTCGATCCTGGGATCGATATACCACCATTTCCATAACATCTCCATAACACCCATCCAATCGCTCAGTCGACAGGCCAACTCCCTCTCAACAGTGTCTCAAGGCCCATAGCCCCTGGCTACGTCCGAACACTCACTCCCAGGGGGAGAAAAGAAAGACTCATCTCACTATCTAGTTTAAGCGAAACCCAGGAAAGGTCCATTGCCGATGAGTCGGCATATGTATCGATCGATCAACCATACACTCTGTAGAGGTTTTACATAACCACAAGATCCACCTTCCTCGCTGACCGTCATCAACTAGGCTGATTCCAGCTGCTTGCTAGCCTAGGATAATGCCACTCTACCATTCAGCCCTGGTTCACCCCAAGTCGGGTCTAGGGTGGCTGAAACTATGAGTCATGAACCAGGTCCACAAGGTCTCCATGAAGTCTCAGAAGGGTGTGGGGGGAATCCTCCACACCCCGTATCTCCCTCACACTGTCCGCTATCAACCTAGCAGTAGTGGCAATATCCTACTAAGTAGTCTGGCCGTCCCACACCATATAGGGCGAGTGGTACGTAAGGCTTCCCGGTGAATCTGAGTACTAGTAAGTCCTTAGGGATGACTAAGCCAGAATGTCTCCATCAGGGTTTCCATTTACCGTGCCACCACAGCACCTCCACCCTGGGCTCCTCCCATCACAGGTTCACACCTAGGGCGACCTCATATACCATTTACCCACCATAGGTATCCATTCCAGGGGTGCCCAGGTAGCACCCCACGGCAAGACTTGCCCTAGGCTCGTCGTATACTCCAACTTGGTCGACACAACCCTCACCCTCTACGCACCCAAGTCACACACGCAGCACTCTCCCCATAGTCCAGATAACACCAGTTCTCCACCACGCACCATGTAGTGCAAGCGTAGTAGAAGTAATAAACAATGAAATATAGTAGCAAGCGTGTGACTAGCCTATCAGTAGGGTGAGCAGGGGTAAGGTTGCATCAAGGCAAAGGTCATCAAGAAAGTATACTACCATGCAAGTCCTATCATAGTGTGATCATAACAACAAAGTAAAGCACTAGCATTTCTATTTTAGCCATGCGTAATAGGTGCTACGAGATTGGGTGGGATGTGACACCTTCAGTGTAGTCGTCTTCGTACTCCTCACGGTACTCACGATCCTCGTCCGTCCGGTTCTCCTCCGAGTCTGCAAACGATTGTATTATAGTCGCGTTAGCGACGCCTATAGAATAGCACAAAGAAGCAGTGAAAATTCAAAAGAGCCAAATGCACTCAAACATGGGTTCATTGCGTAGAGCTCAATTTTAGATGGATTTTGGTCCTGGTCTTGTATTTTTCTGATATCGTATGAATTAGTTATATATTTCTGAAGATTAATTAAGACTGATTAATTCAGGGTTGACACGTGTCAGACTGTGACTGGTTCTCGTGGTCTTGGAGTGGTGTACCAGCTGGTGTGGTGGTCGGAGAGGTCGCCGAAGTGGTCGGAGAGCTCGCCGATGTGGTCGGTGAGATCGCTGAGGTGGTCGGAGAGCTCGCCGACGTGGTCGGTGAGATCGCCGAAGTGGTCGGAAAGGTCGCCGAGGTGGTCGGAAGGCTGGCCGAGGTGGTCGGGCGGTTCTAGTTGGCTGGCCGCGGTGAACGGCGGCGTGGGTTCGTCAGCGTGCATGGACAGGCTGCAGTGGTAGCGAGAGCCCAGTTGGAGGAGCGTGTGAGCTCCACGGTGCTTCTACAACCATGGTAGGCGTGTTGAAGGAGCTCCTGGTGCTCCCAGTGGCTCCGGCCATGGTTGTGGGGGCAAAGCGAAGGCGGTGGCGCTCCGATGAGGTGCGGTGCGGCAACGTAGGGCTCCGGTGGGCTTCATCCTCGGCTAAGGTGAGCGCGGTGTGTCTCTCATCATGGCGGAGCAAGTCAGGGTGTCAACGTCGCCTTTACCGCGACGTAGAAGACGCGGTGGTCTCGCCATGGTTGTGCTCTGGCCATGGTGGGCGCGTGCGTGTGTGTGATGCGTATGCATGGCATAAGTAGAGCGCTCGGCGTTGGCGTTCCCGAGCAGAGGGCTCGGCGTCGCCCCCTTTCTTCCATTTGCTTTGCGTTTTCGTTTGGCTCAACAAGAGGGTCGTGGTGGTCCTTCTATGCTACCGATTGGCTAAGCTAGAGCAAGAGCTCGTGCTCCGACATGGTCCGTTCATGGCGTCCGAGAGGCTAGGTATGGTTGTGCCGGTGTTCCCGAGCAGCTAGGGGTCGGTGAGGCCAGGCCTTGGGCTGGTGCGCGTGCGGTGCGTGTGCAGCGTGTCCAGGAGCGGGAAAGCTCCGCCTCTGCGTTCCCCAGGTGTGGGAACATGGTGGCGTTCATGGCGAGTACGGCTAGCGCGGTGAGCGGCGAACGACGTGGCTCACCGTAGGGCTCGTGGCGGGAGGATGGCGGTGCGATGGTGAGGCGAGGCCATGATGAGGCGATGCAGTGCCGTGCCGAGCAGCTACGTCACTGTAGCCGATCGAGGCGACGTTCCTGGCTCCGGCGAGGTCTGGTTCCACAGCGGCTTCCTTCTCCTCCTTGCTTCTTCCTCCTCCCTCTCTCTCGGCTTGACGTGGGGTGGTGCTGTGCCACCAGCAGCGGCAGCGAACGGGCTGAGGGTTAGGGCTCGTGGGCGTTGGCTTTTATAGCCGAGCTCCAAGGGCTCCAATGGTGGACGGTGATCAGGCGGTGGTGATGCGTGCGGCACATCGGACGGCCCGCGTGCGGTAGCGTGGGCGCGGCGCAAGGGGGAACAGGGTCATGCGATGTGCGTGACCCCGGGCCCACGTCTGCTCTGTGGTCGGCTCCCGGTCGCATGGGGAGAAAGCGTGGGGAAGACGATGACGCTGTAGCTGGGTGGCTTACAGAGGGGGCCCGTTTGTCAGCTTGTCCCGATGCGGCGGCGTACGGTGCGTGACGGCTGACGAGCGGGTCCGACTTCTCAGCGGCTACGCGCGTGAAAGGGCAGGTGAGGCTTGGCTGGGCTAGCTGGGCTAAGCTGCTACCTCCGTCCTTTCCCTTTCTCTTTTATTTCTTTTGCTTCGATTCAAATTTAGTTAGAGTTTAAACTTTGAGCTTTGAGTTATGTAGTGGGTCCCACAAGGTGTTTCAATTGGTGGTCAAAATACATCCCATATATTAGGGATTATTGGCTATTTTTGTTATTCAAAAATAGTTGAAGTTTTATATAGGGGTGTTTTATTCTTCCAACAAATAATTCTTTACTTAAGGTTTATCATAAATATTAAGTTAGTTAAACATCACATAAAGCAAAAGAATCCGAGTCACAAGTGGAATTAAGGATGCATGCATGATTTATTTATTTAGGACTTTAATTTCACATGTGGCAAAAAACCAGGCTATGCTTATGATCTTAACCTAGTTGGGTCACATCAAATCCAGAACTAGGGTTTGGCTTCTACATGTGTCACTCAACATCACATAGGGTTTAAACAAAAGATTTGTAGTTGTGATTTTTGGTGTGTGGATTTTTGGGTTGTTACAATTGCTCTATCTTCAGTAGCATTCTTCTAGTACCTCCTGTGGGCATCATTTTGGTAGACTACGACGTATAACGATATCCGTGGTTTGTTGTGAGAGAAAAACACTGTATCATAGCTGATAAGCCCTGGTTGAAACCAACATGCATGAAGAGGCTCCCTAGCAGGGCGCCATTTTATAGGCTAGCAATCGCAGTTGGTGGGAGCAGTGCTCCTGCTGATCAGCAGGAGCACTGCTGGCCCATGAGGGAATATTCATATCACTATCGGTTTTGATAAAAAACCGACAGTGATAGGGGTCATTAGTGCCGGTTTTTAGAACCGGCATTGATTCCATGTATTACAGTTGGTTTTTATAAAAAAACCGACAGTGATAGGCCTGACAAACAGCTGCCGCTGCTGTAGGCGCTTGGCTTTTTATTTTTTTGAAATCAGAGCCACTACCGTAGGCTCTAGATAAAAAAATAAAAAAATTGTTCCGCCTGGGTTTTGAACCGAGGGAGCGAGAAAGAGGGATTAGTGGCTTAACCGCTACGTTAAATGAGGATTTACGTTAGGAAACGTTTTGTTATTATTTTTATAGTTTAAGTTGAGGTTCATTTAATTCTATAAAAATATAAAAAAAGTTTGCCGCACCTAGGATTCGAACCAAGGGCGCAGGCTTCACAGTAGCTGGCTTTTACCGCTGCGCTATGATAGGGAGTACGTCAAGGTACGTTTCCTTTTTTGTTTTACTCTCTGAATGAGAGTTAATTAATTCGAGATCCTGATTATAGGGCCTTAACCGCTGCGCTAGCATTAGGGATTACGTTAGTTTAGATTTTGTTTTTTCTTTTATCCATTTAGTGCTTGTAAATACATATAATATATTATAAAATAATACAAATATTTGTGTCTCGATTATTTAATTCTATGATAATTAATTAATGGTCTATAATTATCAAATAATAGTGTTTCTAAACATCATCTCAATATTTGATTACATAGTCAATTATTTAATTTTAGAGAAGCGCACAAAATATAAATTAGATTACATAGTCGGTGAACAACGTCTGAATAATGATTACATAGTTAACAATAATCTAACTATCTTTAAGTGCATCAATAATGAGGGCCTCATTAAGATCAAGCCGTACGTAAGCAGGTTCATCACCCCCTTGAAGGATAGGTAGGGGTACGTTCGTCCCGAATGGAGGCATTTCTGATAGCCCTTGTAGTCTTCTTCGTCCGTCACTCCATTGACACCGACAATCTTTCTTTTCCCTTCTAGGACTAATTTTAGCCTTTTTTGTCTTGTTGTCCCTTGCATATAAGACTTGCATAACATCTCTTACAAGGACAAAGGTGTCGTCTCTGTATGCGGTCTTAGTGAGATCAACGGTAGTGAACCATTCGCCGTCAGTGTTGATTTCCTCGAGTCGGACCCACTAGCAGTGAAAAAGAGCTGCCTTCAACGGACCATAGGCTAGCTCCCATATCTCCTCTATGAAACCATAGTATGTCGCCTACACGTTGTCATTTTTGTCGTGAGCATCAAAACGAACACCATAATTTGGTATATGCTCTTTCCATCTTGCTTTTTATGTAAAATGTGAATCCATTAATCTCATACCCTTGGTACTTAAGATATGTACTCGAAGGTCCATTGGCTAAGGCATCCAGTTGATTACCCAACTTTATTCCAAGCAAGCGACGTCGCAACCAGTTGACAAATTCCTCCTTATTTTTTTTATCCAGCCAAGCCTGTGACCTACTCGAATACAGAGTTTGCAGCGATTGCCTGTGCTCGTCAATGTATGGCATCACACCCTCGGCTTGCTGGAGAACAGCGAACTATGCCTGTCTGAAAGAAACAGGATCGTCTACTATAATAGATTTCTCCCCGATCATTCCTATGCCACGTAGTCTTCCCTCGTGACGAGATTCTAGAACTCCGACCCCTTCTGATGTCCAGATAATATGTGCAAAACTCAATGGCTTCCTCCATTGACCATCCTTCAACCATGCCCCCTTCTGGCCTAAGTCTGTTCCTAACATACCTCCTGAAAACTTTCATCAATCTTTCAAAAGGAAACATCTGATGCAGGTACATTGGGCCAAGGGCTCTAATTTGGTCAACAAGATGAATGAGCAGATGCAATAAGATATCAAAGTAAGTCAGCAGGAAATGCATCTCAAGCCTAACGAGAGTTTTGGCTATGTCCCATTGCAGCTGCTCTAACGTGGACACATCAATGACTTTTTTTAGATCGCATTGAAGAACGAGCACAGCTTTTATGATTGGGGCGTGGACCTTTGGGGGGAGGATACCACGTAGGGCAACAGGGAGCAGCTGAGTCATAATGACATGACAGTCATGGGCCTTCATAGGGCCATAGTTGAACTTGAGTTCTCTCATATTCATTAGCCTCTTCGGGTTTGCACAGTAGCCCGTCGGGACTTTGAGTTCATTGAAGAAAGAAATAAGCGCACGCTTTTCTTCCTTCTTCAATGTCCATGACGCAACCGAAAGTTCGAAACTGGCCATTCTCTTGCTCCATGGGATGCAGCTCCTTCCTGATTCCCAAGTGTTGCATGTGCAGGTGTGTGGCTAGTGAATCATTTGATATCCCCCCGGTGTCCATCAAGGTGTTAAGAGTGTTAGCGCACACATTTTGAGTGATGTGCATGGAATCAAGATAGTGGTGTACACTCAGAAATGGCCAGTAAGAGTTTTTAGAAAATGGATTTTTTCTTCCAAACGCTCCCATCAGGCGCTGCTACAGCATTGTCTCCCTTCCCAAAGACAACCTCTAGTTTGTTGAGTTCTCGAAGTATCGCAGGCCCATCTTGATATTTTGGAGCTAAGCGTTTCTCAATAGTACCGTTGAAATCTTTTCTGTTCCTGCGGTAAGGGTGATCCTTAGGTTGGAACCTACGGTGTCCCATATAAACTATCTTTGAGTTATTTGGTAGATTTACCGCATCGGTGTCATCCAAGCACTCGACACATCCAGTATAGCCTTTTGTCTTCTTTCCAAACAACGAACCTCAACCTGACAGGTCGGTGATTGTAGTGATAAGTACTCCCTTGATCGAGACATGTTCCTTTTTGTACTCGTCCCAAACATTCGGCACATCCTTTTCAACACATCTCCACTAGTTCATTGATCACTGGTTTCAGAAACACATCGATGTCATTCCCAGGTTGTCTTGGCCCTAGAATCAGTAGTGGCATCTGGATGTAGGACCACTTCATATAGACCTAAGGTGGAAGGTTGTATATACAGAGCGTCACTGGCCAGGTGCTATGATTGCTTCTAACCTGGTCGAAAGGATTCATCCCATCTGTGCTCAAAGCAAACCAAAGGTGTCTTACCTCTCCACTGATGTCCTTATAGAACATAGTATTGACAGTCCTCCAGTCATGCCCATCGACGGGGTGCCTCATCATTGTATCTTTCTTACGCTCTTCGCCATGCCAGCGCAAACAGCTTGGCTGACTTTGCACATGCAAACAGCCTATGCACCTAGAGAGCTATAGGGAAGTACCAAAGGACTTTTACAGGACCTCCTCTGGTCTTGGTACCCTCATCTAACGGTCTTTCCTTGTACCATGGAGCTTCACACTTAGGGCACTTGTTCAAGTCTTTGTATTTTTCTCCACGGTACAATATGCAATCATTGGAACACACGTGGATTTTTTCAACATCGAGGCCGATGGGGCAGATCATTTGCTTGGCCAAGTATGTCTTTTCTGGCAACTCGTTTTTTTCTGGGAGCATTTTCCTTATTATACCTAACAACTTATCGAAGCCTTTATCGTTCAATCCGTTTGTCGATTTGAACTCTAACAGCACGATGTCGACTTCCAGTATGCTCATTGGATAATTCCTATACAATGGTGTTTTGCCATCTTGTCTCATTTTCTCTAGCTTTCTCAGCTATCTTTCACTAAGACATCCGATCTCTACATTACGTAGCAGCTAAGAAATGCCATCGTTATACTCGGTGTCGTCAGCTAGCGTGTTCCTAAACACATTATTAATTGTGGCCATAGGTTCCGTGTTGACACTGAGTTCCTCATCAGCATCGTGGATGGCTATGTCAGGCATGTCCACATCATCATCCTTTCCCTGCAGAACATTCACATCAACCTCGCTATGCATAGTCCATATCGTATAGTTTGGCATAAACCCCCTGAAAGTTCCTTTGATTCTTGCAATCTTTACATGGGCCGAAGACAGGGTTCCTATTCCCAGCATAGGTTTTGGCATTGGTGATAAACTGGCTGACGTCATGCATGTATCGCTTGTTCGTTCGGGACAGATGCATCCACTCTCGATCCATCTCTGCACAAAAAATACTGCGACAGTAATTATAAAGAATTAATAAGAAATCGAGCTTCATGAACAACAATTGTAGCTCGAAGTACCATTTTTGGAAAAGATTATTGTACACTAATTATTAAAAAATTGAAATTGGTAGGCCCGGCCCTGTAAATTGAAAATCATAGTAAAAAACAATTATTGCACAATAATGAAGAACAACTATTCTACTCTACTTCTAAGAACTAATTATAGCATCACATACTAACAATGATGATCTTGACCACCATGGAATAATTAACTAGGAATTTAAATGTGTTCATAGACACCAATCTTTTGGATGATGGATTTACACTACTAGAGAATAAACTTTAGAACGATGTCCCAATTTGGCATTAGCCTCGGCATTTTTTGCCGCTAGGACTAAAGGACCCTTTAGTCCCGGTTCGTAATACCAACCAGGACTAAAGGTCCTTGCCCAACGGCTGTCCGCGTGGCAGGGATCTTTAGTCCGGTTGGTATTACCAACGAGACTAAAGGTAAACCTTTAGTCCGGTTGAATATACCGGTAGGGACTAAAGGTTTTAGTCCCGGTTTGGGTGATACCCCAGGAATAAATATTAATCTTTAGTCTCGGTTTGGCCACCTAACCGGGACTAATTATGCGGGCCTATAGAACGGCTCATTTCTTCCTCCCCGAGCCCGAGCCATTCCATTCAAACTCAGTGCCTCTGTTCTTCAGCTTGCTGTTGTTCTTGCTCTCTCCCCCTCCATTGGTGTTGCTCTTCGAGTTTGGAGGTAACAAACTTAATCCTCTTATGTTTTATCAGTAGCTTATCTCATTTGACGATGTAGATGCATGTGTAACTTTATTATGATTTTATATGTTATTTTTAGCTCAAAATCACATGATGATTTGCATATATGTTTGGATAAACAAAAGTTAAATTAGTTCATCAAAATCACGCCTCGCTTGTCCTCGCTAGAGCACGCACCATCCTCGTCCCCGGCGGCTTACGTGATCTTAGAATTAATTTTTCCATGAAATGAAAAACTTAGAAAATAGTTAGAAAATTATACAAAATCCGTACTAGTTGAACTTGCGGACCGTGATCATCTCGGCGAGCATTTTCTCTGCCGAGCGGTAACGGACGTCAAGGAGGAGCTTTGATTCTACGAGGGAGAGCGGCAATGGTCGTGGAAGACCGTGTTCCCTTCCTCGTAGAATTGGAGCTCTTTCTTGGCCAAGTACGGTGCCGTCCGGTGGAGAAATGCTCGTCGAGATGATCACGTAAGCAAGGTCAACTAGTACGGATGGTTATTTATTGAAACATGTTTTTGAGCTATGTGATTTCTATATCATTTTTAGCTCAAAATCACATGATGATTTACAATAGTAAAATCACTTGATAGTTTGGTATTTTACTATTATACATAGTACATATTTCATGGTTTAGTTAGATAAATAAATAATTTTAGTTTTGTTTAAATATATTATTTTAGAAAATGTGAAATTTACAACAGTTTGCAAAAATAAGTATAGAAAGTAGATGACAACTGGTACCGGATCCTCGGCCTCTCGTTCGGTTGCGAAACGACTGAGGCCAGAACTCCCTCTCATTATCTGCGGCAAGTGTAAGCAGAAGATTGTGATGGAGTACCGAGTCAAGAGACAGGGACCCAACAAGGGTCGTGTTTTCTACAAGTGCCCAGATCGCGATGTGAGTTTCTTACGTATTTGATTATTATGGCTAATTGACCTGCTTTTCTTGAATATTTTTGACTAAATATTTTTTGGCTTTAATTTTAGTGGGAGGGCAATGGATGCGATGGTTGGTACTGGGAGGAAGATTATGCTACATACGTGCAGAATTCGGCTGCTGCAGATGAGGCAGTGAGCCAACAGGAGAAGCTTATTGATATTCAACAGAAGAATGATTTGTCTGTTTTAGTTGCATACGATCACGAAATAATTATGTTACTGAAGTGCATTGTAGTTTTAGTTTGTTTAGTGATAGTTGGGATTGCTTACGTTGTAGCCAGGCTTAGTTAATTAATCAACCGTGTGTGTGTCATCTATGTTGTGTAATAAAATACTTAATTATGTTCAAGGTTTTCATAATTTGTCGTGTAATACAGATTATGTCACGCCATTGGATGTACAATACCGATCGCCGCTCCCAAGACTTTATTGAGGGCTTGCACTATTTCTTAGGTGTGGCCGAGGCAAATAAGCGAGATGGTTTCATGTGCTGTCCATGTGCCCTATGTAAGATTTTAAAGGAATATTCAAGCTCAATGAGTCTTCATTCACATTTGCTTAAGTCAGGTTTCATGTCAAACTATATATGTTGGACTAAGCATGGAGAAAGCGGGGTCATGATGGTAGAAGGTGAAGGAGAAGATTTAGACATTGATGACATTATTGCTCAGTATGGTGCCTTTGATGATACTACAATGGGGGGAGATGAAGAAGAGGTAGCGGTAGAAGATGATCTCGGTGATGCTCTTGGCGATGCCATTCATGATGCACAACAAGAATGGGAAAGTGAAAAAGAGAAAGTTAAGTTTGAGCGCATGCTTAAGGATCATAGGAAGTTGCTATACCCGACGGCCGAAGAGGGGCAAAAAAAGCTGGGTACAACACTGGAATTGCTACAGTGGAAGGCAAAGAATGGTGTATCCGACAAGGCATTTGGGAATTTATTGAACCTCATAAAAAGATGCTTGGAAGCCAAATGAATTGCCCACCACTACGCATTGAAGCAAAAAAGGTTATCGCCCTTTGGGATTAAAAATCCGGAAGATACATGCATGTCCTAATGATCGCATCCTCTACCATGGCAATGAATACGAGAATTTGGATGAATGCCGGTATGTAAAGCATCGCGGTATAAGAAGAAAGCGCGATGATCCCCGGTGACGTCGAGGGTGAACAACGTCCTAGAAAGAAAATCCCGCCAAGGTTATGTGGTAGGCTCCTATAATACCACGCTTAAAACGTTTATTCAGAAATAAAGACCATGCAAAGTTGTTGCGGTGGTATAAAGAAGACCGTAAGGTAGACAATATGCTGAGACACCCAGCTGATGGGTCCCAGTGGAGAGCGATAGACAGGGAATTTCTAGAGTTTGCAAATGAGGCTAGAAACTTAAGGTTCGTCTTAAGTACAGATGGTATGAATCCTTTTGGAGAGCAGAGCACTAGTCATAGCACTTGGCCAGTTACTCTATGTATCTACAACCTTCCTCCATGGTTATGCATGAAGCGGAAGTTCATTATGATGCCGATCCTCATCCAAGGTCCGAGGCAACCTGGCAACGATATTGATGTCTATCTGAAGCCATTAGCTGAAGAACTTCTAGTTTTATGGAACAAACCAGGTGTACGTGTCTGGGATGAGTACAAACAAGAACATTTTGACCTACGAGCAATGTTGTTCGTAACAATCAATGATTGGCCTGCTTTAAGTAATCTTTTAGGTCAGACAAACAAAGGATATAATGCATGCACACATTGTTTTGATGACCTTGACAGTATATATTTGAAAAGATGTCGAAAGGTCGTGTACCTTGGCCATCGTCGATTCCTTCCTTTGAATCATCAAGTAAGAAAGAAAGGGAAGCATTTTAAAGGTAAGCCAGACCACCGGAAGAAGCCTCATAACCGAACCGAGGAAGATGTACTCGCAATGGTCAAGGATGTGAAAGTAGTATTTGGAAAGGGACAAGGCAGTGAATCTGTTCCCAAAGATGCTAAGGGACACGCACCCATGTGGAAGAAGAAGTCCATCTTTTGGGAGATGCACCTGACAAAGAATCTTTGTGTGAACCTGTTAGGATTCATGGGTGTGTACGGGAAGCCAAAGGATTCACTTGAAGCACGCCAGGACTTGTAGGGCATGAAAGAACGAGAAAACCTTCATCCAGAGAAGACAGATGATGGACGTCATTACTTAAGTCCTGCTAGCTACACGCTTAGCAAAGAAGAGATGGACAGCATGTTCGAATGTCTAAGCAGCATCAAGGTCCCATTGGGATTCTCCTCCAATATAAAGGGTATAATAAATGTGCTAGATAAGAAATTCCTAAACTTAAAGTCCCACGTCTGCCACATGCTTATGACGCAATTGCTTCCAGTTGCTTTAAGAGGAATTCTACCTCCACATGTACGTCTAGACACCGTGAAGCTATGTGCATTCCTCAATGCAATTTCTCAGAAGGCAATCAATCCAGTGGAACTAGCTACTCTATAGAATGATGTGGTTCAATGTCTTGTCAGCTTTGAGTTGGTGTTCCCTCCATCCTTCTTTAATATCATGACACACCTCCTAGTTCATTTGGTGAAGGAGATTAGTATTCTTAGACCTGTGTTCTTACATAACATGTTCCCCTTCGAGAGGTTTATGGGAGTCTTGAAGAAATATGTGAAAGTCCGTTCTAAGCCTGAAGGAAGCATCGCCCAGGGCTACGGAACAGAGGAGGTCATTGAGTTCTGTGTTGACTTTATTCCTGACCTTGCCCCGATTGGCGTTCCCGAATCACGACACGAGGGGAGACTCAGTGGTAAAGGAACTTTAGGGAATAAAACATATATCGGCATGGAAGACAATTATTTCAATAAAGCACACTACATAGTTCTTCAGAACTCGTCATTGGTGCATCCGTACATCGAGATACATAAGGAGTTCTTACGATCCAAGTTTCCAGGGAAGACTGAAGCTTGGATTAGGCGTCAGCACATGGAAAGTTTCAGTGGTTGGTTGTGAAAAGAATGTCAAGGCGATGACAATATTGATGAGCAACTGTATTTGTTGGCTAGGCAGCCATCGTGGCATATCCTCACGTACCAAGGGTACAAGATAAATGGGAATACATTTTACACAGTTGCCCAAGATAAAAGTAGCACCAATCAAAATAGTGGTGTTCGCATAGATGGCATAGATCCAAATGGGAATATACAAACATATTATGGCCGCATAGAAGAGATATGGGAACTAGACTACGCACCTAATTTTAAAGTCCCTTTGTTCCGGTGCCAATGGGTGAAGCTGACCGGAGGAGGGGTAACAGTCGACAAAGAGTATGGAATGACAACAGTGGACTTCAACAATATTGGGTACAAAGAGGAACCATTCGTCCTTGCTGCTGATGTGAGTCAGGTGTTCTATGTGAAAGACATGTCTACAAAATCAAAGAGAGGAAAAAACGAAGACATCAACTCAATGATCAATGAGCCAAAGCGCCACATAATTCTTTCTAGGAAAATAAATATAGTGAGAATTGAAGACAAATCAGACATGTTAGAAGATTATGAAAGAAATGTTCGAATTCCACCCTTCATAGTGAAGAAAGATCCAAGCATCATGTTAAATGATGAAGACACTCCATGGTTACGACAAGATCATAACCAAGGGTCATACGTCAAGAAGAAATTCACTGTCTCAAATTGAAAAGTTTTGAATACCAAGTTTGTTCATCTCATCAATATCTACAATCATTATATAGGCCATTTTTTCATTTGAGAAAGCTTGAACAAAATGTAGTTCAAATTTTACAAGTGTGTGACATAGTTTTAGAAAGTCTATATGAGATTCAAGAAGTTGTGACTAGTGTTTGATAAAAATTTCTCAAATGGGAAAAACAGCTATGTAACAATTATAGATCTTGCTGAGATGATCAAACTTGGTATTCAGAGTTTTTTCATCTGAGGTCATTTAGTATCTCATTTGAGCAAGTTTGACAAAGTCAAATTTGGTCAAATGAAAAAACAACACTTTGACTCTAGTATTATGAACTCTAAATGACTTCTAATTGAAAAGTTTTGAATACCAAGTTTGTTAAACTCAAAAAGATCTACAATTGTTGTTTTGGTCAACTTTCCATTTGAGAAAGTTTGGACGGTTCAAATTTGTGATTTTTAAATTTTGACGTCTACAAACTAGTTTTCGGAACCCTAGATTGTCTCAAATTGAAAAGTTTTGAATACCAAGTTTGTTCATCTCATCAATATATACAATCCTTATATAGGAAATTTTTTTATTTGAGAAAGCTTGAACAAAATGTAGTCAAATTTCATAAGTGTGTGACATAGTTTTAGAAAGTCTATATGAGATTCAAGAAGTTGTGACTAGTGTTTGATAAAAATTTCTCAAATGGGAAAATTAGCTATGTAATAATTGTAGATCTTGCTGAGATGATCAAACTTGATATTCAGAGTTTTTTCATCTGAGGTCATTTAGTGTCTTATTTGAGCAAGTTTGACCAAGTCAAATTTGGTCAAATAAAAAAACAACACTTTGACTCTAGTATTATGAACTCTAAATGACTTCAAATTGAAAAGTTTTGAATACAAAGTTTGTTAAACTCAAAAATATCTACAATTGTTGTTTTGGTGAACTTTCCATTTGAGAAAGTTTGGACGGTTCAAATTTATGATTTTTAAATTTCGACGCCTACAAACTAGTTTTCGGAACCCTAAATTGTCTCAAATTGAAAAGTTTTGAATACCAAGTTTATTCATCTCATCAATATATACAATCCTTATATAGGCCATTTTTTCATTTGAGAAAGCTTGAATAAAATGTAGTTCAAATTTCACAAGTGTGTGACATAGTTTCAGAAAGTCTATATGAGATTCAAGAAGTTGTGACCAGTGTTTGATAAAAAATTCACAAATGGGAAAATGATCTATGTAACAATTGTAAATCTTACTGAGATGATCAAACTTGGTATTCAGAGTTTTTTCATCTGAGATCATTTAGTGTCTCATTTGAGCAAGTTTGACCAAGTCAAATTTGGTCAAATGAAAAAACAACACTTTGACTCTAGTATTATGAACTCTAAATGACTTCCAATTGAAAAGTTTTGAATACCAAATTTGTTAAACTCAAAAAGATCTACAATTGTTGTTTTGGTCAACTTTCCATTTGAGAAAGTTTGGACGGTTCAAATTTGTGATTTTTAAATTTTGACGTCTACAAACTAGTTTTCGGAACCCTAGATTGTCTCAAATTGAAAAATTTTGAATACCAAGTTTGTTCATCTCATCAATATATACAATCCTTATATAGGACATTTTTTCATTTGAGAAAGCTTGAACAAAATGTAGTCAAATTTCATAAGTGTGTGACATAGTTTTAGAAAGTCTATATGAGATTCAAGAAGTTGTGACTAGTGTTTGATAAAAATTTCTCAAATGGGAAAATTAGCTATGTAACAATTGTAGATCTTGCTGAGATGATCAAACTTGATATTCAGAGTTTTTTCATCTGAGGTCATTTAGTGTCTCATTTGAGCAAGTTTGACCAAGTCAAATTTGGTCAAATAAAAAAACAACACTTTGACTCTAGTATTATGAACTCTAAATGACTTCAAATTGAAAAGTTTTTAAAACCAAGTTTGTTAAACTCAAAAAGATCTACAATTGTTGTTTTGGTCAACTTTCCATTTGAGAAAGTTTGGACGGTTCAAATTTATGATTTTTAAATTTCGATGCCTACAAATTAGTTTTCGGAACCCTAAATTGTCTCAAATTGAAAAGTTTTGAATACCAAGTTTATTCATCTCATCAATATATACAATCCTTATATAGGCCATTTTTTCATTTGAGAAAGCTTGAATAAAATGTAGTTCAAATTTCACAAGTGTGTGACATAGTTTTAGAAAGTCTATATGAGATTCAAGAAGTTATGACCAGTGTTTGATAAAAAATTCTCAAATGAGAAAATGAGCTATGTAACAATTGTAGATCTTACTGAGATGATCAAACTTGGTATTCAGAGTTTTTTCATCTGAGATCATTTAGTGTCTCATTTGAGCAAGTTTGACTAAGTCAAATTTGGTCAAATGAAAAAACAACACTTTGACTCTAGTATTATGAACTCTAAATGACTTCAAAATGAAAAGTTTTGAATACCAAGTTTGTTAAACTAGAAAATATCTACAATTGTTGTTTTGGTCAACTTTCCATTTGAGAAAGTTTGGACGGTTCAAATTTGTGATTTTTAAATTTCGACGCCTACAAACTAGTTTTCGGAACCCCAGATTGTCTCAAATTGAAAAGTTTTGAATACCAAGTTTGTTCATCTCATCAATATCTACAATCCTTATATAGGCCATTTGTTCATTTGAAAAAGTTGTAGAACAAAAAATATTACATTTTCTTTATTTTTATAGGTTTCAACAAAAATTTCCTGTCCATTTTGGTCAAGAACTGAGAAAAAATTGAAACATTGACGTTACAATAATGTGATGATAAATTTCGTATCGAATAATATTAGTTTTATTAATTTTAAGTTACAAATATATTTTTGCATTAACAAAATACTTAGTATTAGTAACATTTATATTCTATATTCCTAAAATAAATTAAAAACTTTAGGTTACAAAATTTTCCTATTTACAATAAATAATTAGTTAATCAATAGTATTTTTTAAAATAAATATTGCAAAGTATTGAAGTTGCTATGGAATTAATTGATTAACCTAGTATTAAACAAAATCAAAATCCCAGGCCTTTCCAATTACGTTGGCGGGTTGCCAAAATTTTCAGTGCCTTCAGTCTGGCCCAGAAGCCAAGAACCGGACTAAAGGGTGGGGCAATTTGGTGCCGCTTAAAAATAACTTTTTAGTTGGTCGGTAACAATAGGGACTAAACGACATTTAGTCCGGCCTATATATATCAAACGTCTACATTCTGTTCATCTTCGATCTCCTCTCGTCGCTCAGCGGCTTCGGCGCGCCATCCATCCCTCCGTCCGAGCTCGTCTCTGTCTGCGCCATTGCCGTCGTCTCACCCCTACCCTTGACCACGCCATTCTCCCAGCCCGCGTGATCAAGCTGTGCATCCAGATCTGCCTGCCGCCAAGACCCAACCCCACCCTCCGTCGCCGACGCTTCCCGCGCGCCCACCGTACCCTCCGTCGAACTCTCGTGATCTGCTGCTCTCGATCGGCCATGTTTTTTAGATTTTTTTTACAAAGTCTCGGCTGTATGTTAGATTAAAATGTATTAAAATTTAATTAGTAGTTTATTGTTAGTTTTTTAGTTAGTTTTTAGATAGTTTTTGATATATGTTAGATTTAAATGTATTAAAATTTAATTAGTACTTTATGTAGATAGTTTTTTTAGATAGTGTTTTATTATAGTTTTTGATATATGTTAGATTAAAATGTATTATCTATTACTAGTTTATCTAATTTCATGTTAGATTTATTTAATTGGATTTAGTAATTATATATTCTATCTCTCTATATATATCTAGAGAGAGATTATTCTATATGTATACATATGTACTTAATTATTTCTATATGTATATATACATGTACTTATTTTCATGTGTTGAGAGAGAGAGAAAATTGTATCTAGAGAGACATTCTATGTGTTATCACATGCATATCTAGAGATATAGACATATCCACTTATTTCTATGTGTTGAGAGAGAGAGAAAATATATTATATCATTCTATGTGTATATATATACATGTCCTTATTTCCATGTTTTTGGATCGAAAGTGTTTTTGATTAGATTCCAAAGCCTATACCTTATTATTGTTTATCCTTATAAAATATTATGTGTTATTATATTTAATTGGATTTAGTAATTCTATATGTGTTATCACATGTACTTATGTTATGTACCATAGTAATTCTATCTATGTGTTATCTTGAAGATACAAATGTTTTGCTCTCAGGATGATGACATAATGGCGGATATTATCAACATGGCACCAATGTGGATGTAGATAACACGAGTCAAGACTTTTGTTGATTATGAGGATATCCACGAATATGCGGTGGTTGAAGATCAACAAATTGTCGCGCAAGAAAATACTGACGAGGTATATTCGATTATCTATCATCTCTTATAGATGCATGCGTACGTATATTTATTGTTAATCATTGTGTTTCTACTCATGTAGCCGGTCTCTGGATCTACATCAACCACCAACAAAAGTAGGAAAGTCCGAGGGCTAAAAAAGCCATTAGAGGGCCGTTTGATAATATCAGAATTCGACACCGACACCGGCAAACCATTGGGACCATATGCTCAGAAATATGTCAATTAATGTGGGTTCATTGTAAGGGATAGGATCCCAGTTAGTGCTCGTGAATGGAAGCAGAAGATATCCGCTCCTAATGTTAGTTTTATATCTGATCATGACAAGAACCTAGCTTGGAGAGATATCACTCAGCATTTCACATTACAAGCAGATGATGCTTTGAAGGAGCTAGTGAGGGATTGGACAATGAAGAAGATGGCAACATTGTTCCAGAGTTGGAAGAAGACATTGTATAAAAAGTTTATCTTGAAGAATGCTACGCCGGATTTCAATGCTAAGGCGTTTGTCAAGTTGGAGTCCCATTAGGATGCCTTCGTAGAATACATGACATCTCAAGACAGTGAGGAACGTGTGATGAGGAATCGGCAGAATGCCCGACAAAAGCAATACCATCATCGCATGGGATCAGGTGGTTATAGGAGTGCTATTCCCAAGTGGCAGAACCTAGAAGCAGAGATTACTACCAAGGGAATCATACCTAAAACAATAGAAAAGAACTGGCCTCAACGCGCGAAGAATTGGTTCTACGCTCATGGGGGAAGCCTAGACCCAGACACTGGCAAGCTAATTTTCGGCCAAAAAATTGAGAGAGCAACACAGAGACTAGCTCGTGCTAGGGAAGAAGCTGATAGTGGTGTTTTCAAGCCCAACAGAGAGAAGGATGAATTGACATATGCCCTAGAGAATCCCAAACACGGTGGTCGAACAAGAGGCTATGGGGCGGTTCCGTGGCTACACGCATTCCCAGCAGACAAGGATACCTACAGAAGCCGCCAGAGAAAGAAGGATGAGGAGGCAGAACGAATCCGTGCATTGGAGCAATTTGTTGATGAGTCACGACAAGCATTGCTTGAATCACGTGAACAAGAAAAATCTCTTGAGGCAAGAATGCAGGAGGAGATCAAGAGGCAAGTGCAGCTAGCAATGAGTCAAATGCAATCGCAATCAACGCCGGGAGTCACCATTAGCCCCGTTGGTCAGATGAAAAGCAGTTGTGCTTCTACGGAGCTGCCAGTTATTCAAGACGACGCTGGGTTGCGCTTCCCTATTGATGACATTACCGAGCCTCTAACAACATGTGAGCTGCACATTCCAGATGGTAATAATGCACCAATCATGGTGGCTATCGGGGTTGTATCTCCAATAGACCTAACGAAGACACCAAGAATCCATGGGTCAGTTATTCAACCTAGATATGCTAGCGTCTCGGTCGATAGAGTGCTCAAAGGTTACAGCAATGTTCCTCTTGACATTGAAGGCGGTGATGGGGAGAAGACACTAGGAGAAGCGGAGAAGACATTTATTCAATGGCGCAAACGCTTCATCATTATTCCTGGGGCGCCACCGCTTCCCCTACCTCACCCTAGGTATGAATGAAAGTGAATGAAATATTATTTTCCATTAATTTTCTATTGGCTTCAAAAATAATTGACACACAACTTGTTTTTGTAGCAGGGTCTCCCCCTAGCCTAGCCTAATCATTCATTCCCCATCTCATCACAGCATCGCGGGGGGCGAGACGACTTCATCCCCACGGCGATCGCCAACTCCTACACCGGCCCCATCGCCTCCACAACGATCTCCAACTCCTACACCAGCCCCACCGCCTCCACAACGATCTCCAACGCCTCCACGCCGGTCTCCACCGACACTGGCCTCATCGCCTCCACGCCGGTCTCCAACACAGCCCCCACCCCCTCCATAGTGACGCACTACAAAGACGTCTAAGGTCCCGGCGGCAAAGAAGACCCCGAGAAAAAGAGTTATTTCTCAAGAAATACTTCCTGAAAAGACTGATGAGCAAATAGCAGCTGAAGAAGACAAAAAAGTGAAAGATTTTTTTATAGATATCAAAAACAAGAGTCAAGCGAAGCTTAAGGAGAAGCCATACTTTTACATACCACGAGATGTGCTGAGGCAGAAGGTCGATGCTCACAAGAAAAAGATGATTGAACTTCGTAAGCCTTCGCCACTATCAGACTATGACCGCTCCCTCGTGAAGTCACATGATGCAGATAAGAAAAGGAAAAGAACATCAGGGAAGGATGTCCCACAGCTCGGACAACAGAAGCAACCAATGCAAAATCTTGTTGTTGCTAATGAATATGGTTCCAACATAGAAGTCTATCGACCAGACAACTCTAGAGAAGTGTCGGTTCAAGCCCTTAATGCTTTTTTTGAAGATACTGGTTTAACCTTGGATCAATTGACGGGCAAAGCTCCAATCCAGAACTTGGAAGTTGATACCTGAAAGACTTATAAATATGGCAAAAGTCTGTACAACCCTGCGGCTCTGAATGAATTGGGTACGCAAATGTACTTGCTCAACAAGTGGTACATGCAGGCGTGTGGCAGGGGTGAGCAGTGGATCTTTGTCAAATTTAGAGACCATCATTACTTCCGTGGTGATGACATCTTACATATTAGTTTCAAGAATTGCATCAACTATACCACTTGGACGCCTGGACAAATCAATCATTAGCTCCTTTTGTTTGTAAGTGATTCTTACTTTTATTTAATAAACTCACTTCCATAAATACGTGTATATAATTATCCTCACATGCAACTTATATTTATATCTGATTCCAGATGTCGAGCTTCAAAGAATACAAGACACAAAGTGTTGGCTTCATTGATCCTTATATCGTATTCAAAACCGGTATTATTATCAAGGAGCGGTGGGTATCCGAAGCACGAGGAGAATATCATGATGTTCTTCGTGAAGCAAAGACGACAAGACAACAATACTTTTCCCGTACAACTTTGAGTAAGTGTTAATAATAATGTAGTCTACACATTTTATGTAATATCAATACAACTTATATGCATGTGCGTGTGTGTATAAACCAATGCAGTTTTTCTTTGGATACTCATTGTCATTGAGTTAAACTCAAGTCGGTTAGTAATCTTTGACTCATTGAGAAAAAGCGAGCACTATACCAAGATATGATAGACATTATCCGGGGTAATTTCGATCTCTCGCACACAACTATTATTGAATAGAATTTGCCATAATTTATTAACGATCGTACATTATTGGCTCATACGGGGTTTGGAAAGAGTTTATTCGGCAACATCGCAATGATTGCAAGGCACCACTTAATGTAGTTGAAATACCAGTAAGTTGTACTATATACACTTCCCCACGTGTTTAATTACTATATCGTACTTCAATTTACGTGTGAGATGATGAGAATAATCTTCTTCTCGTACAGTTGTGTTTGCGGCAGCAACCAGGTAATAACTTGTGTGGATACTACGTTTGTGAATTTATCACTGCGCACATAAGAAGAACTCCTAAAGATATCCTCAGAGTACGTATATATCAATTTTTTATTTATTTTTAAATGAATATATATATATATATATATATATATATATATATATTAATACTTTTCCTTTTATTTCAAATGCAAGATTGAATGGTTGAAACGAAGGGTCATGCAAAAAGACCATCTGAAAGCAGTTCAAGAGTCAATAGCAGGATTTCTTCTAGAAAAAGTGCTAAATCCCAACGACGAGTTCTACTTTGATCCTAAGGAATAAATGATGTAAATTAAATGTTTATTGATATCGTTATTTTCGAGAACAAGATTATGAAAGTGTTGTATATATACATATATATATATCTATAATATATATAGGTTTATACTTTATTCGAATATAATAATGCTCGAGATGAGAATTAGATGTAATTATATACGTGCGTGTATTTATATTAGCAGCGTAGAATACGTACATAAAAACATATTATATATTAAACAAATACGTGTAACTGAACTGAAAACAAATTAAACAAAAAAAGAAAAAGAAAAGGAACCTTTAGTCCCGGTTGGGGTTACCAACCGGGACTAAAAAATCTTGCCACGCTTGCTTTCAATTTGGAGGGTTTTAGTCCCGGTTGGTAACACCAACCGGAACTAAAGGTCCCTCTTTAGACCCGGGACTAAAGGTGGCACATTTAGTCCCGGGATCGTTGTCCCGACGTGGTAACCGGGACTAAAGGCCGTTACCGTCCGGGATAACAAGTCCATTCTGTAGTAGTGTTACCATAATTTGAGCCTTGCACAAATGTCCAATTACAAAAGTGCTATCTAGAATGGAGAAAGAACTAGAATGAGAATCAAGCAATGTAGCCATCAAAACGAAACTAATTAAGCAACAAAATCAAAGGAGTAGATGTTTGTTACTAACCTTAAAGGAAAAAGATCAAGTCATTCTTCAAAATCCAAGCGCTAGCTTTATGGTGAAGAGTAGCCGCAACGATGGAGGGAAGGGCCCAAACGCGTACCTCTGTTCTCTGGATGGAAGAGAGGAGAAAGAAGAGGACGGCTACAATCTTTTTGTGTTGTAGGCTTATCACCGTCGGTTCTTGGCTAGAACCGATAGTGATAGATCCCTATCACTGTCGGCTCTTTGCTTGAACCGGCAGTGATAAGTGGCCGCCAAAACACTGTCGGTGCAAGCCACGAATCGACAGTGATGTGGTCCTTCACTGTCGATTTTAGCCCAGCCCCAATTATTTTCTCATTTTCAAGTTCATAACCTGTCGGTTCTCACAAATCCGAGCAGTGATGAGGCCGATAATGATGTCTAAATCTATAGCAGTGGGTGCAAACAGAAATTGGACGCAGTCACGACGTGTACAAGCACGCCGCTGCCACCCGTGACCGATTACAAGATAAACATGCATCTAATGCAAATCTATAACTGAAACAAAATGCAACTACCGCGGCGGCGGCAACGTCCTGGTGTCCTATTCCGGCGCGCGCTCGTCGTGGGGCCGTGGCCGGCGTTCGGCCAGCAGCTGAGAAATGTGATGGTGTTCGCGGTGGCCATGAGGGACAGGGTGTGTGGCTCACGAAGGAGCAGGCCAGGTGCCTTGCCCTTGCCGCGGAGCAGGTGGCCAGCGTCGTGCCGTTGGCCGTCGATGCCACCGTGCTTGGTTCCTTGAACAAGATAGACAAGCAGCAGAGTGCAGAGGAGGAAGAAATAGCAAAGGAGGAAGAAGTATTGCTTGGTTCGCTTGGGCCGTCGGATGGTCATCGGAAGGCTGAAAACGTCCAACTGCATAAGTTGCAGTAGCAATAGCAACTGCACGGGATCTAAGTCCTCCTCTGAAAAACGGAATCTGCACTGTGAGACGAAAACCTCCAGTAGATTATTGTCCTAGCCAGCCTTTACAGGAAAGCTCCCATTAGTTGACGATAGAATTACGACAAAACTTTTAGAGTGAGAAGTTCGAGTAGTTTTGTACTATATGGATATATGGTACGTCCTGCTTTTAGGTCACCGATAGTACCTGCTGCACATTACGGGCTTGTTCGCTCGTTGAATTTTGAAAGAATATGGATGGTTTGGAGAAGTGTTGGAAGAATTTGTGAGAGGAAAATATTGTTCTAGATAAAAAAATAAGCGGATCAAATCGGGTTTAAGGGCACGCGAACGGGGCCTATATATATTAGGAGTATGGCATATATACAGTACTTCCTCCATAAAAAAAATAGAGGTCACGTGCCAGCATAAGTGGTTCACGTTTAACCAAATTTCTAGTAAATACAATTCATATTTACAGCTAAAAAATAATTTATTATGAAAATACATTTCGTAGTTAATCTAATGATATTTATTTGATATCATAAGTATTGATACTTTTTTATCTGTTATTAATCGAACTTAGGATACTAAACTATGATACTATACTAAAATTACATTCTTTCTGAACTGAGGGTGTACACGTTAGAGCCGGACATTGGATCCTAACTAGTGGTGAAGAAGCATCATGCATTATTATTGCACAGGTGCAATCTGCAATTTCACAGATGCATGCATACTCCCTCTGTCCTTTATTGTGTGTCGTTTCCGGTTTTCGTGCCACAAGTTTGACTCGATTTGTAGAAAATACGTGCAACATTTGTATCTCCAAATAAATTTATTAAAAAATTAGATTCAAATATCTTTCCAATAATACTAATTATGTACTATAAATATTAATATTTTTTAATATATATTTAATCAAAGTTATTTCTTGAGAAACGCAAACGACAGATAAAAAGAGACGGAGGGAGTATGCTGCTAGCCAGTACTGGTTGCTGCTACTCCCCCAACAAGCAATAACAGTGACACCACTCCCCGGACCCCACGTGCTGAATGAAAACAAAACATAGCTCTGGAAGCAACTAAAAGGTGAAATATAATTCATCAGAAAACGAAAGGACGACCTTTCAAAGATATTAGCAACAAAATCCACTGATCCACCCAGTCGTTGTACCCTAAACTCTCACGAGGTGTCCTCTGTGTCAACCAATGGCAGGGTTTATTTGCAACCACTAAAAGTATTATAGTACCAAGAATGGAAATTCAAGGTAATCCTTTATTGCTAAGATAGATGTGGTAGGCCTTGACTATATATATGGACCCTATCTACGGCATATAAGACATCGGATCAGTGGTCAAATCAACAGGACATGATAGAGGGAACCAAATAGTATAAAATAGTAACACCTTTTTTTGGCTTTATGTTTATAGTATTTCGTAAAAGATGAAATATATCTACGTCCAAACGGTGAGTTGTTAATATTTTATTTTGGCAAAAGTTAAAAACTGTTTTAACTCATATTGTAAGATACCAAACCATCCTCTAGGAGCTAGAAATTTATTTGATCATAATTGGCAATTATTGTTCACTTTATAAATGTCTTTATTTATACGAAGGTGATGCTAGATTTAATGTTTTCTCAATCCAAATATGCACCAAGTACCATACTCTATCTTTTATTCTCTGGTGGACACTATTTTTTCGTTTCATCCATTACTAAGTCAGCCTCACCAAATTGCCGGCAAATCTTGTACGTCCCTTTGCTTCTTTCTTGCCATTCATTTGCAAAAGTAAAAAACCACTCCTAATGAAATACATCAGTATTGTTTATTATTGATTTATAGTTTTTCTCTTGTTCATAGGATCTAAAAAACATGATAGTTATAAAACGAATAAACATTGAATATTCATTGAGAAGCCAATACGAAAATCACGTGGGCCACGGCCGGGATGGCATGACTAGAATGTGACCTTTTGCTGCCAGAGTACATATTAAATAGATTCCGTGTATTTAAGCTTGGAGAAGGTTCCAAGGTATGCATTATAAGGTACAACAATTATAGCAGCAATTTCAGTTATTATGCAAGTGACTTAAGATGGCACAGCCAGATGGCGTATTAATTAGTGTACCCCA
The DNA here is from genome assembly GCA_904845875.1 of Miscanthus lutarioriparius. NCBI lineage: Eukaryota > Viridiplantae > Streptophyta > Magnoliopsida > Poales > Poaceae > Miscanthus > Miscanthus lutarioriparius. The sequence goes on from CAJGYO010000008.1 coordinate 25,403,828, forward strand.
TCCATGCATCACATTGTCATTTTCTAAATACAAGGGACATGGATCTAGCTATATATTATGTCAAATTGCAAATGGCACATGCCACTTCAGATTCACCATCTAGCTCCTTTACTCTAAAAGAGCTAGCTTTACATTCAATTTCCCCCTACTTGCACTTGAGAAATTTTCAGTTAAAAGCCAAACTAGTAGGTATGCACTGTATATATCATGGACGGATCTAGCGGTGGGACCATTGGCGGATCAGGGGGGCTGGGGGGCTACAGCCCCGTCGAGTGATTTTGCTTTGTATTTACTGTAGAAAAAACATGATTTCACCATTAATTTTCGACATTTGTTCTAAATCTCTATTGATTAGCCCCCCAAGGTGTTCATCTTGGCTCCGCCACTGGGTGGGACAGGAGGGGCTCAAACCCCTCTACCGCCGCTAATCCCATAGAGCCCTCTAAAGTCCTTCCAAGAATTTTTATCATGGCTCCTTTGAGGAGGAGAGATTAGAGGTTGAAGATGAAGACTCTAGCCTCCCCAAACTTAATTTCATCCTAGATCCGTCCCTTATATATATATATATATATATATATATATATATATATATATATATATATATATATATATATATATATATATATATATATATATATATATATATATATCATTGCTTGGTCTCAATTAAACTGCTCATGCTTTGATTTTGCAGAATTACACGTACTCTTAGCAGGTAAAGAGAGCAGGAAGAGGAATCTAGTCTAACCAAGCGTCAAGAGAGCAGGGAGATTTCTTTGAGCGAATGATGGCTTGTAGCTGGATCGTCCCGGCCCGTCGGTTTTATTCCGGAGGCTGGAGGCCGGAGCACACTTCACACCTAGGTACGCTCCCGCAGCTCCAACAATTCCTAAAGTTTGTTCGTAAATGATAATCAAAAATTTCAAGAGAGCAGGGAGATGATAATAGTGTTTTTCTCTTTACATTAAATTAGCCCGTCGGTTAAATAATCCGCGCTGATACGAGCACTCTTGAATAGGGCTCCCGAGAGAGTTTTTTAATACGTGGGCCTCGTTTAGAATGGGGTTAGAAATTAATATTTGACATTATAACACTTTCGTTTATATTTAATAATTATTATCTAATCATGATCTAACTAGGCTCAAAAGATTCATCTTGTAATTTACAATTAAACTATGTAATTAGTTATTTTTTTTATCTATATTTAATACTCCATGTATGTGTTCAAAAATTTAATGTGATAGAGAAAATAAAAAAACTAGTAATCTAAACGAGGCCGTGGTTGACACAAAAGTAAGGAGCCGCATTCATTACGGGCTCCGAGGGGCTGCTCCCGCGGGTGGGCCCGTACCGTCACCATTCGTACGGGCACGTGCGGCCCCCACCTCTTTACGTGTCGTCCATTGGATGCTGAACGCCTTGGATATGTCCTGTGCGCCCATCATGGAGCCAAGGGCCGGCGTCCCCCTGCCCTGCCCTGCCCCTCCCTGCCTTGGACTCTTCTCCGGCGGGACCCGGGCCGTCCACCGCGCATCGGACGACGGCCGTCGTCGACGGGGGGCAGCAAGGACATCGGCACCGTTTGTCCTATACAAACGGAGGCCAGGGCGCGCGGGGCCTGTGAAGCTGCCGCCATTGCTGCCGCTCGCTTTCACCCACCCCCGAAGGCCCGAACCACCGCTTACCACTCGATGGAGAGAGAAGGGAAGGGAAAAAATAGTATTTTTTAACCTTTAGTCATGTCGCCTCTCACCTCACAGTGTCCTTGTCATCCCTTTCACCTAAAAGCCCTAACAGTGCCGCCTCTGCAGCGCGACTTTTTCCTCTACGGCTGTGGATGTTGCTATTCCTCCCCTCTGTTCCATACTTCCATCTCCCAGCTGCTCCGCAGATCTCCCCTTTTTAGGCCAAACACTCCATCCACCACCACCCTGCACATCCCGCCTCCTAAAAATAGTAGCCGGCGCCCGGTGGCATGCAGATGCGATTCCCCACACCTTCTCCCCGTTCGTGATGAAGCTCCTCCTCAGATCAATGAGCCTATGAGACGACGAGCAACGCCAGTCAGCAACCAGCCACCACTACCAACCACTCCAGTCTCCAGGTGAGCTGAGCAACAAGCAAGGGTATGCACCACTCTCCAAGTCCAAGCTAGCTCCTTTTTATCTTTTTCCTCATCTCTTCTCTTTTGCGGAATCTCGAGCCAGCTTCAGCTCCAACTAGAGCTCCTGCTGGAAGCTTCTCCATCCACCACTCCGACGCGCGCGGCCGCCGCCGCCGCCGCCGAGATCAGCCGCCATCGCCGCCAAAGGTATACTTGCTTGGGAGCGCGCCAATGACTGCATGCTGCCTCTCCAAGAAAATACTGTAGAACCCATTCCCCATCCCCACATGTATAATAATTTGACTGACCGCATATCATACACTAGCTTGCTCTGAAAAATAATGTTTCTTGTAAGTATCCTTCCCTTTTATGCATATATAAATATGAAAGATGCATCGCTTTCACACGCATATAGACAGGCAAAGAAGAGATCGAGCAGGGCTCCCAGATATATAGATCCCCCAAAAGGCGCATGTAATCATCGGCTGCATCATATCAATCGTTCATGTGTTTGTATCTGATTCGTGGATGCCAGATTAATCGATGGACCTGTCCCCGAACCCCGAGAGCCCGGGAGGCGGTGGTGATGGCGGCGGAGGCGGAGGCGGAGCCGGTGGATCGAGCAGCGGGGCGTCTTCGTCGGCGCCGAGCGGCGGCGGTGGCACGCCACAGACGCCGAGCCGGTACGAGGCGCAGAAGCGGCGGGACTGGAACACGTTCGGGCAGTACCTGCGGAACCACCGGCCGCCGCTGAGCCTGGCGCAGTGCAGCGGCGCGCACGTGCTGGAGTTCCTGCGGTACCTGGACCAGTTCGGCAAGACCAAGGTCCACACGGCGCCGTGCCCCTTCTTCGGCCACCCGAACCCGCCCGCGCCGTGCCCCTGCCCGCTGCGCCAGGCGTGGGGCAGCCTCGACGCGCTGGTGGGTCGCCTCCGCGCCGCCTTCGAGGAGAACGGAGGCCACCCGGAGTCCAACCCCTTCGCGGCGCGCGCCGTCCGCCTCTACCTCCGCGAGGTCCGCGAGCACCAGGCCCGCGCGCGCGGCGTCAGCTACGAGAAGAAGAAGCGCAAGAAGCCGCAGCCGCCTGATCACGCCAGCGGCAGCGGCAGCGGAGGCCAAGGCCCTCACCACCACCCGCCGCCTCCGGCCCCGCCGTCCGCCGGCGCGGCGTGCTGAGGAACAGTGCTACGATCGACGTACGCACCCATTTGGTATGCCGGCCGGACTGATGAGCATATTTTATGTAGGTTTCGATCGATTTGCTGGTGCATGCGCATGGTTTATTTGCTACTCCTACCATTTTGCTCGCGATGCTTCTTCTTCTTCGGTTAGACTCTCTGCCGATCGTGTGCCGTGCGACATTGTTATTTTGCTTCTGCTGCTCTCTCTACTGCTACCGCTTCAGGTCCTAGGCTCCTAGCGGAAGCAAATCTTATCACTGGATCAATGAATTGAAGTCTATATATGCTTGCCTTATAACTTTTCATTCAGTCGTACTGCTCATTGTAGATGAAGATGGACTTGCATACTAGTGTACCGATTCATTGTACATACGTACATCATGTCCTCAATTCAAAGTACAGAGAGAGGACGAGAGAGCTAGCAGCCTCCCATGACCATGAATCTCTCCAATCTCTCTGCTCCTCTGCAGTTCTTCGCGCATGCCAAGTCCCATCGAGGACGTACAAATTTGACGCATCTCATCTTTGGCTTTCTTTCTAGTTCTGATTCCTGTGCCGCTTCCTTTTTCTGTTGCCCTTGCGCTCGATCGGCGGCGCGCTAGCCAGCGAGAACTGCTCCACACACTGCACCACTGAGCAGTGTGACAACGGGGGCATGGCCGCGGGCCGATCGACCGAGCCGGATCGTCGCTCGTACTGGCGCGGCGCACTGTTGCATGCCATCCACCGTCCCATTGCCTCGGTGCATATCTTGCTAGATCCTGTCTGACGGCTGAACAGGATGCCACTGTTCTTCTTCTCTAGCGCGCTCGTGCCACTGGTCGGGCTGCCGGCTGGCCGGCCGGGTTCGCCACCTCCAGCTGCTGCAGTGACGCCCATAGGAGGTCAAATACATGAATAGTAGTAACATGTGTGCTGTGTGCCCGGCCTAGCTACCTCTCCGGCTATAGTCTGTAGCACTAAGAATTCGTGTATAAGGGTGTGCGGCCAAATAAGGAGATGTTCATTGATTCACTGTAGTTAGCAGCTGAATATCTAGGTCTTTGTTTAGTCGGGCGAATTTTTTTTTGGAAATTGTACTGTAGCACTTTCGTTGTTATTTGTCAATTAGTGTCAATCATAGTCTAATTAGGTTTAAAAGATTCGTCTCGTGAATTTCGTCTAAACTGTGTAATTAGTTTTATTTTTTATTTATATTAAATACTTTATGCATGCGTCCAAAGATTCGATGTGATGGGAAATCTTGAAAAATTTTGCAAAATTTTGAGAACTAAAAGGCACCTACTACGGCTCTCTTGTCGAGCTGCATGCATGCACTGATTGCATTATTGCTATTGGTAGATTAGTTAGTACTGCCATTTTGACATACATATATATAAACCAGATTTCATTGGTTGCCTGGTCTCTGATTCCTGATTTCATGCGTGCAACAAACTAGTGCTGTTACACATATCTGCTTGCAGTCTCTATCTATATGTTAACATGATAAAAGCTCTTTTATTTGCAATCCCCGAGCAATCAATTGGTGATCTGATAATAATGTGATTTTGTATATGACCAAAACTGGATTAGTAAAATGTTGGGTTAGAAACAGCTCTTGATCTGAACTTACTAATAACTTGTCATAAGGTAAGTAAGCTACAATATATATAGTTGCTGGCTTTCCACGATCAGCATCATCCATTTAAGGCCTCCTTTGGATCAAAAGGAACTTCAAAGGAAAAGTAGAGGATTCTCATTCCTATGGATTTGAGCACTGTAGCATCATTTGGAATAAAGGATTGAGGCATAGGAGAAGTAAAGGATTTTTTTCCTATGTTGTTGGTTTCACAGGGAAAACAAAGGTTTCATAACATCAGCTCTGAGCTCTTTTTTTTTCATTACTTCGCGTAGGATCGAGGCAAAGCCTGGCTTCACGAGGATAGACTGTGGCCATATGTTTCCTGTGTTTTTCCTAGGGCTCGTCCAAATGACTTTTCCTATTCAATTTCTGTGTTTTGAATCCTTTGTTTTACAGATGCATTCCTATACTATTCCTCTGTTTTTCCTATTCCTACATTTTTTCAATCCTGCGTTCTAAAGGAGCCCTAAGTTTGCACATAGACATTGATGGTTTGTTTTCCCTACTCTTCATTTTATGTGCTCATGTGTGTTGCTACTAGCCAATTAAAATTATTTAGTTACTTAAATGCATGTTCCTTGTTTGATATGATTTTACGGGTTATCTAGTTTTCTGAATGTTTTGAAGGATCAATACTAAACCATACTAGTAGTAATAAGATTTGTAGAATTAGATACTGAGCACATATATTTGTAACATACTCCCACACACATACTTTAATTTCGACTTCATAGAATATTTGGAATTTTGACTCGTGCTAACACAAGTCAACACCTACTGTGCATGTTCATAATAAGTTATGTTATTGGGTTCTTCAAAACAATCCATTACAACCACAAGACAAAAGTCGTGTTGTTCTCAATAATGTAGTCCTTGCTTTCTAAATTGTTGGTCGGTTTAATATTATCTTAAGTCAAACAAATAAAACTTTGGCCAAGTTTATAAGAGAATGGGTCAACATCTAGCACATCAAAATACTTTTGTTAGTTATTTAGTTTTGTAAACCGAACATGTTTGTCTATAAACTAGGTCAAAGTTAGAGAAGTTTGACTTAAGATAAAACTAAAACAACTTTCAATTTCGGATGAAGGGAGTAAACATAAAAGCATGAAAGGCGATTACATTGCACGAAAATGGGGTATTTGTCTTATTGAAATCATATAGCACCAATAAAAATAAAAAAAATCAATATATTGAGCAAAGTAGAGTATATTTCAAATAGTTTGTAAATTATTATAGGTTGTTATATGATTTTTTTTAAAAAAAGTACAACAACTAATTGCCAAGGTCATGTACAAATTAGAGTAATGCCAGCCTAACAATGTATCTCTCTGGATGCTTTATTAAGTGAATCATTTCACTAAAAAATGACAATAATGAACTTCCATTTATCTTTCTACAACTATGAAAAAATTCATTACTTGGGCTATAATCATAAATGTGGTAGTACAACATACTATGATCTAATAGTATTCAAATGGGATAGAGATATTATCTATCAAATGGTACTATTTTCTTTGACTGAGAAAAACTTAAGCAATGCATTGATTCTCGTACTCATGGTAATTAACCTCACTCAAATCCAATTTTTAGATTGTTAGAAGTGAGTTTTGCCTATAAAAAAGATATTTTCAACTTTATAAGGTTATGATATGGTTGTATTATATACTTTCTTCTTTTTTCCTTATTAATTCATTCTATGTGCTGATTTTGACCGACAAACTTTAGCTTCTTATATAAACATATTTAATTATAATATTCATAAACTATCTCTGTGCACATTTAAGTATTTAAGTGAAGCAATATTTTAGTGTTTACTTTGCTCGCTACCAAAAACAGTGAGTTTGTTGTGTGCCACAGGCACTCGGCAAAGACTCAAAAAACACTCGGCAAAAGATTTGCCGAGTGTAACACTCGGCAAACAGCACACGACATCTACAGTGTCAGCAAACGTCTCTTTGCCAAGTGTTTACTATCGGACATTCGGCAAACATTTTGTCGAGAGCTGAAACCGACGATCGGCGAAAAAAGTAACACGACAGTGTGGAGACGGTCACGGCGCCTTTGCCGAGTGTCAACTCCCAGACACTCGGCAAACCTGCATCCTTAGCCGAGTGCCAAATCCCAGACACTCGGCAAAGCTTCCTCATTTTGCCGTGTGTTAAATCCCAGACACTCGGCAAAGATTCCTCCTTTTTGCCGTGTGTCAAATTCTCCGGCACTCGGTCAAAGTTGTCTTCTTTGCCGAGTGTCAACTCTAAGACACTGAGCAAAGGATGGCCCAGAACGTACTAATGTTTGCTTCTTTGCCGAGTGTCACAGCGCGGACACTCGGCAAAGAAGTCATTTTAGTCCCAGAAAGCACATATTTTTGCCACGTGTCCCTTTTTGTCGAGTGTATTTTCATGGCACTCGATAAATAGGGCTTTTGCCGAGTGTAACACTCGACAAAGCTGTCACAAATAATTAGTTTATTTCGGTCACAACCACGTACAACATTCAAATAAACATCACATCCATCACAGATAGTTCACAATAGGCATCACAACCAGTTCATATAGATATATCGACAACACATTAATGCAAATAAACTTCAGAATCACTAGTAGGTTCATTCACAACCACAAATAATCATAGGTAATCCACAAATGCAAATGCAAATAAAATCACAAGTAGTCACTTAGGCCACGAGTTCCATTGCGACCACGTTGGGTCACGAGGCTCATTCGATGCTGCCGATTGATGCTGCACAAAGGAGAAAAGATTGCATGTGTGAGTCAAGATTGCACAAAGGAGAAGAGATTGCTGCACAACTAGTTGGTAACAAACATATAGTATTAGTCACTAAGTTTCTAGTGTCTGGGCATTTGTGTAAGATTGATTCTGCATAAATTAGAAATGATGATTATAAGGTTGTAAAGCGACTCACTGTGTCTGAAACAGTGTTTGGAGCAGGTTGAGGAGGGGATGGCATCGGTGGCGGAGGTTGATCGATTGCAGCATAAACACCCCTCATATATTCAAACATTTGCAGCTCCATCCTCTATCGCTCTGCCTCCATCCTCTGCCACTCTGCCTTTATCTTCGCCTCTAGCTCCTCTCGGCGCCTCGTTTCTTGTTTCAACTGAGCCTACAATATTTCATCCTAATGTTACAATGCAATGCAAAAGTATGTAAAAATCAATGAACGGTGAATAAAACAGAAATAACCTGGAGTGCGTTCATCTGGAACCATGTAGAGTTCGGCCGTGGGTGTATCGCCGGACTGGAACCCGTGCTTCGTGCTCGAATTTGGGTGAGAGTGGGAGTACTAGCCGTGTCGATTGTGCCATCGCCAATCCAGAACCGGCCATGCTTCTTGCCTCCTCCTGCCCTCATGACCACTTCTCCATCAAGGTCATGGGCGCTCGGATCGTACTCTGGGCCATGGACCACCCTTGCCATCAATGTGTATTCATCGAGGCGGCTGTGGACGGACTCGTTGCTGTACGCCGAGGATGGGTCCTTCAGGTTGTAGGCGACGTCGGACGTCGCCTTCCCCTTGTTGGCCAAAGCATATGCCATGAACTGGGAGCAAGGCTCACCACCATGTGCCACCAACTACAAAAAAAAGCAATATGATTAGAAATTATGAAGAGTTGAGCGTTACGATAAATAAATCAATTCGCGTACCCATCTAGCCGTGTATTCTGAGAGGTTGAGGTTGCCTTGATGGTGTGGTGCACCCGGCATCAGCAAACGCCGCTCCCGGCAAGCGTTGCGATTCTCCTCCCACGCGGGGTCGCACCACCTGTCCACCATCCGGGCCTAGCACTGCAGATCGTAGGCGCACCACCACGGAGGCACCTACGTCATTAAGTATATGACATATAAGAAGATGAAATTAAGCGTAATTAATCTCAGAAAAAATAAGTATTAATGTTCTATATTTACCTTTAGGTATTGTTTCGAGGTCAGGCTCATGGTTCTTGCCGCCCTTTTAGGGATCCTCTCTCTAAGAATTTTCGCGTGGTATTGGATCACGGCCTGGATGCGCGCCTCGTAGGGCATGTCCTTGACGAGTTTCCTGGCAGCTTTGTCAGCTACAACATCCGCCTTGGCTTCGTATCCCTCCTCGCATCTAAAGAAATCCTACAAATATATAGACGTGATTTATCCAGTCATTATTTCAAGAATGTCCAATCAATGCGATGTATTGTGCAATGTAGTGCGAGAAAGACTTATCCAAAGCTCGGCCTTGACACGCCGCGCCTTGTTGGCGAATATCCTGCCATCCCGATTAGGGGTGTCGGGGACGGCGGCATAGTGGGCCCACGTTTAGGCCGGCTCGATAGTTTCGTCGAACTGCACCAGGCCAGGGAACTTTTCCTTGATCAAAAGACCAAGGATGCCATTCACATGGCGTGCGTGATCACCCCCACTGACCTTCCTCCAACCCCTGCCCAAGTAATTAAGATAAATTATTAGTTTCTATTGTAATTTTGAACATATCAAACGAAAAATTAGTGATAACATATAAAGTTACTTGTCTCCATCGGGTCGAATCAGCGGGCGTCTCTCAAGAGGTATCGGTCGCCTCAGCAGGGTCGAGGGACCTCGCAACCACACACACGACGAACTTAAGGAAGAGGTACCCCCTATCTCCTCCACCCCTGCCTCCTCCTTCACCCCTGCCTCCTCCTCCACCCGTACCTCCTCCTCAGGGGATGAGTGAGCGGAAGGTAACTCAGATGGCGACGAAGGTACAGGCAACGGTGGCCTCGTCTTGCCTCCAACCTTCCCTCGACCCCTGGGTCTACCCCGAGGTCTCTTTCCGGATCCCTCAGTTGCATCGGGCCCTTTACGCGTCGCTGTCGCTTTTGAGTAAAGTGACGCTATCCTCTTTGTACCGCCCACCATTGTTCAATCATATGTAATTAAAAAGAGTAAACCAATTAGCACAGATAATATATTAAAATAGATGCAAAATAAAAAAACATACTTAGAAAATAACATGGTATGATAAATAATAAATCAATTAGCACGGATCATACATGTATTATAAATAATCATCATGATCGGAGATTAGCTGGATCATAAGTCTCATCATCACTATCATGCATGTTGATATAATTATCCCCGTGCTCTCGAAGGAGGAATGTCGTCATTGCTTAGATGTAATCATTGTAGTTTGTCGCTCAAATTCAATGTATATCAATTAAAATTCTATAATTGCACTTAATAAATTAAAATTATCAAACGGATCCAAAAAATTATCAAAATTACACATGAATCAATCTATGTTCTCTATTGCCTATACAAAAAGTTTTGAAGTCAAACCCCAATTCGACCGTCACTTTGACTTCAAATCTTATCGAATTCTTCTCAACGCTACGATTCTTTTTCTGAGATACTTCGGTTTGTAAACATCGTACGTGATAGATTGTCCAAAACCTTCTCAATTTTTTACCCCGGCCTCCATGTATGATGTCACGAGATCTTGATAACTCTTATGATTTTCAGACTTCGTTTGGTTTTTTTTAGAATTTAAAAACCATTCGGCCACATGTTCGTGGTCGTGTTTTCTGAACAAGATGTTCAAAATTTTTTTTCATGTCCTGGGTAAGGCCTCACACCGGACTCAATAACATGAATATCATTTTTCTACTCATTTTGTTGTATTATTTGAATAACTAGCGGTTCGAATTTGACTTATTCCAAAAAATTCCTTTAAAGGCAATAAATTAATTAAATATATCAAACGGATCTAGAAATATATCATGTCTTAACATGGAGTACCGCATGTTGTATGTGAAGAGTAGAAAAAGTTTTAAGGACAGAAGTGAATGAAAAAAAACTTATTATTTCATGCCGTTGTAGCTCAAATTTAATGTATATTAATTAAAATTCTATAATTGCACTTAACAAATTAAAATTATCGAACGGATCCATAAATTTATCAAACTTACACATGAATCAATCTATGTTCTCTATTGCCTATACAAAGTTCTGAAGTTAAACCCCAATTCAATCGTCACTTTGACTTTAAATTTTACCGAATCCTTCTCAACGCTACGATTCTTCTTCTGAGATACTTTGGTTTGTAAACATCGTACGTGACAGATTGTGCGAAACCTTCTCAATTTTTTACCACGGCCTCCACGTATGATATCACGAGATCTTGACAAATCTCAGGATAGATGTTCAAAATTTTTGAGACTTCGTTTGTTTTTTTTAGAATTTAAAAATCATTCGGCCACACGTTCGTGGTCTGTTTCCTAAACTAGATGTTCAAAATTTCTTTTCATGTCCTGGGTAAAGCCTCACACCGGACTCAATAACATGAATATCACTTTTCTACTCATTTTATTCTATTATTTGAATCAGTTGCAGTTCAAATTTGACTTATACCAAAAAAAAATTCCTTTAAAGGCAATAAATTAGTTAAATATAACAAACGTATCCAGAAATATACCAAATCTTAACATGGAGTACCACGTGTTGTATGTGGAGTGTAGAAAAAGTTTCAACATCAAGGGAGGAAAAAAACTTTTTAATTTGCCGAGTGTCAAAATAAAACACTCGGCGAACGAACCTATTTGCCGAGTGCCAGATAAAAACACTCGGCAAAAGTGTCACTAACCGACACTCGGCAAAGTTCTAACGGCCGGCACCGTGATTGACCGCCGTCACATGTGGCGGTCTTTTGTCGAGTGTCTATTCTTTGCCGAGTGTTTTGTTGTTGTTTGCCGAGTGTTTTATTTCCTGCACTTTCGGCAAATAAGTTTTTTGCCGAGTGTATTTATTTTGCCGAGTTTTTACCTGGAGGCACTCGGTAAAGATACTGTTTGCCGAGTGTCCGAAGGAATGCACTCGGAAACCACTAGGCACTCAGCATATATACTGTTTCTAGTAGTGGCTAAGCTGTTATCAATAATTGATGTGTAATACAAAAAACTACAAAGTTCAAAGTTGTCCCAAAAATATTATAGGATTATTTCCGTATGTGATAATTCAAAGATGATATGTTTCCTGTCCATGCCAGCACCATTTGTAGTTGTGCCGGTAATTATATTACTCCCTCATATCACAAATAAATAGAGTACCAACTAAAGATATATACTCCCTCCGTTCCAAATTATAAGTCGTTTTGATTTTTTGGTACATTCATTTGCTTTGCATCTAGATATAATATTTTGTTTAGATACATAGCAAAATGAATGAATAAAAAAAAGTTAAAACGACTTATAATTTGGAAACGGAGGGAGTACATTCTAAATTTTGACTACATAGTGCCTTTTACATGTTGAGTTTGAATGATGTAATATATATAGCAGATTTGTGTCTTGAACTTTCATAAAGTGTTCCTTTTAGAAAAATTGGCTTCAGACAAACTCAAAAAAATCAATTACTTGTGATCGGCGGGGGAGTGTATGTTGAAAGCAACGCTATTTAATAATTTCATTCACACAAAAACAACTGGAATACGATGCAGATATAGCCTCAATTAGGAAAGAACGGTAGAAGTATAGTACTTGTAGGAATTGTATTTTAAATCAATAGGCGTAGTAGCCTGCTGAGTGCTGACCAAGCATGAAGCATCAAAAAAAACAGAGATGGTTCCTATAGCTCATATCTTAAACTAAATATTTGCTGGTCGTGTACATTCAGAGGATACAGTGAATTGCATTTTCTGTTATTGTATAGAGGGAATATTGTAGTGACGTAATATATAAAGTAGCTCTCACGGGCAATTCAACATGATTCAGAAAAAAGCTCTCGAGCGGATCCACATATTTTATATATATGAAAAAGAGTTGACGAAACCGGTACATCGAAACTAAATAGGCAAATGGTTCTGAACCAAAACACCCCCACACACCACAGAAAAAAATTATTATTCAATCTGTTTGCACCATCTCTCACTCGCAAGCCAAAGAATGTTAGAGTTATATATATATATATATATATATATATATATATATATATATAGTTCCTATTAGGAATTTCAATTTTTGTATCCACACATATATATAATGTTTGTACTAATTTATAATAAAGTGAATACAAATTTACGATACATGTGTTACTACCATGATGTTATAGTAAATCACTTAGGAGCTAGGAGTTGCAATAATCTCGTAATAGTACATCCGTTATGCTTAAAGTTATCTATGGCCGGTCATTGAGTATACCATACACACACATATTATCTAATTAATAATGTGTTTCCTTTTTATCAAAGTAATAGTTGTCCTTAAGTATTTGTTTAAACATTGTTTTTATCTTCACAAATATAGCCAATAAGAGTTCAATTAGTTACATGTATATTGTAGAAAAGAAATTAGTTTGGACATAGAAATTATATAGTATCTCCAATTCAGATAGGAAACCACTATTTCTGTCTCACAAATTAAATTGTCATTTTAATTTTGTTAAAATAAGCCAAACTATATTAGTTCGACTAAGTAAAGAGTATCGGCATTTGCATCAATATATAATTTGCATGATGAATCTAATGATACTTTTTGTTTTGTTTTGCGAATTATACACAAGTACAAACACAATTTCAAAAATATTAGTATTTTACAAACTTAGTTAAACTTCATATGGTTTGACTTAAAATAAAGATAAAAACATCACTCTTTGCATGGTGTGGAGGTAGTTTAAATCCATCGGCAAAAGGTTCTCCTTTGGTTTACGCTGCTCGCTCCTAAGTTATCCAAGAGGTACCACGAATTGCACATGTAATTATACACTTCGGAACATTGCCCTATGTGTCCGTGTGCGTGATGTGGTATGGCGGGGCAGGGGCCAATAATATAAGTTCATGGATGTTTTATTTAAATTAAATACCATATGTTACATAGGTAAAACTAATGACATGGTATGAGCACTCAGAATATTTTAAATATCCATAAGGTTTTGTATAGCCTGTGATGACTTCGTCAATCTTGAGATTTTTCAATCCAATTTTGTCTTCCGGAGGTGCTCACAAGGGTAGGATTTGTGTGCTGACTTTGTCAATCTCAAGATTTGTCATGCTAGTCTCAGTCTTTTGGAGGTGCTCATGGAAGTATGTGTGTGTTCATAGGATTGAGTGTGCATGCATGTATAGGTGTTTCCATCTATATTGTAATTTGCAAGAAAAAGATATTGTGATACATGGATACAAACCGAATTTCATCATACTATAAAAATGATTTTAGAAGATGTCCTGTTTTATTTATAAAGGTGTGCCAAAAGTACTTGTCTTTGTTTGTCCAATAATTTTTAAAGGAGGTCGGTACATTTACGGAGACAACCAATAATAACTGTGTCGGGTTCATAAACTCAGGTCCCTCATGGACTTGCTTCCCAGCAAAAGCTCGGCCCAGCAAACGACGTTGCGAATGACGCGCAACTCCTAGGCCGGCCCAAATATCTAACGACAGGCCAGAAGGGCGATCTCCGACCGGAAGGCCTGGACAAGAAGAGAACCGACGCTCGCTTCCGACTCTGGTCCGCCTCTCCGACCGGGAGACCTGGCCAAGGAGGAACGACGCTCGCCTCTGACTCCGGCCCGCCTCTCTGACCGGAAGTCCTGGCCAGCTCGCCTCCATCTCCGGCGCTCGCTTTCGACTCCGGCCCGCCTCTTCGACCAGATGGCCTGGCCGAGAAGGAACGACGCTTGCCTACGACTCCGACTCACTTCTCCGACCGGAAGTACATCGAACTTCTACTTACAGGTCTTCTCCGGCCGGGACGCCGGAGCCGAGTGGGGAATGACTGACTGGGGACGCTCGCTCGGTGAAGACCCAGGAAACAGACATGGCAAGTAAGGTGGGGCGCTCCAGTCAACCGCAATATCAAGGACCGTACCCTGCACACCTGCAGGACAATACTGTCAGGTCATGTCAGAAGGGTACTTTATATCCTTCCAGACATGTCAGAACACCAACAGTGTTATGGGCGCTGACATTTATCCTACAGTATGGTAGGCACCGACATCGGCCGTACCAGAAGATCACGATGGAGCCTATCACATGCATCTAGACATCAACTGTGTTGTGGGCGTCGACAAACCAACTTGTACTCGATGGCATGGGCAACAGGACTAGGTAGCACACACACTCTCTTTCTCTAAACTGCTCTTTCTCTTGTAAAGCCATGCCCTTCATCTATAAAAGGGGATGCGCTCTCTCCAAAAGACAGACTCAAACGACTTGAACAACCTACGATTCGAACGATTCCAATAGAGCACACGCTCGAATACTTAGCACACGTAGGAGCTCCCATCTCTCTCGGCCCATCGGTCCAGAGTCCGACCGAACCTCTTGCACCCCCCGTCTTACTCCCTCTCGTTTGTAACCCCATAGCAAATTTCGAGCACCTGGGCTCAGGAATAAAGTCACCGATTGACTCAAACTGGATGTAGGGCACGTTGCCTGAACTAGTATAAACCCTATATCATTGAGTGCTAGGCCACATCCGATCACAACATATGGCAAAACTACAAATATTTACGTGTTGGTCACTTTTTGCACCGACAGTTGGCGCCGTCCGTGGGGAGGACGTCGTACGTTCACGCTTTTGGTCATCGGATGGCCAACCTTTCCGCCACCTTTGCCATGGCAGGCTCAAGCGATACGACTCACTTTGGCTCGCTGGAGTTTCCCATGCTCCCACCTGTTGGGATGTGGGTTCCACCCGTCTTCGAGCTATCCCAGGCCTTCCTCTTTGGAAGCCTAGACTTCATCGCCGACCGGCTCGGTGTGCTTCGCCTTCGCAAGAAGGCACTTGTTCCGCACCCATCAGAGGGCGCCCTTCGTCGGCTCGGAACTCTCGGCGACCTCAACGACGAGGCGCCTGCGCTTCGCTCTGAGCCTACGCTAGGCTCAAACCCCACTATGAGTAACGTACGCTTTATTATTTACTCGTTGTTTACTATCTTCCGCCGATTCTCTGGAGAGACCCCATTGTCCCTGCCGCGACCGCCATGTGACCAGTTCTCCTATGGCCTCACGACCCCCGCGACGCGTACGCCCGGGGGCTCGAGAGATGCTGGCGCCGTCCCCTCTCACATCCGAATTCGTGGGGATGGCGAGCTACGCCCCGCCTCTTTTCACGACCTCATGGATGACAATGTTGAGAGTGACGGCTCCAACATCGGCGACGTCGTAGCACCTAGCCTCCCTCTATCCCGAGAATGCGCTATGGTGGACGCTCCGGGATAGCCGCTAGTGGTGGCAAAGTCTCTACAGACCCACACCCCTCTAGACCCTCGCGTGTGCACAAGAGCACGGCGAGGACCTACAACAAAGGCGGTAGAACCAGTCGCCACCTATGCTGGCACGCTCGGTGCAGCACGCTGTGCCCCGTGCGCGTAACTCGGCGAGCGGCGCCCGGGGTCACGCCCGCCAAGTCCTGCGCAACATCATCGATGGGGGGACCGATCCCCCAAAGTTCACTCGGGCTGGCCAGAACATCGCCGCGGCGGCGATCCTTCTGCATGGCCTTCCCGAGCCTGCCAACCCATAGGAGCAGGCGGTCCACCAGAACCTCCGAGCGTTGGTGGAGACCGCTGCCGTTCAACAGGCGGAAGCTCCGCGTCATGGCACCGACTCGCGGCCTCTTTCCCTACCAGGGGAATGGGGGCGCGCCAGTCCAACCGCTCTATCCGCTCACCACTATGGTCACCGGGCATGGAATAGGAGGGCGTAGCCGTGCCATAGCCTGACCAGATCCCCGCTCCACACCGGCCACCTATGCAGCATCATCAGCAACCGGCGTCGTGCTTGGCATGATGATGACGTCCATCGGGCGGCGGTGAGAGTAGACGACACGGGTTTCGGCCGAACCATCGAGGGGACTAGTAAAACGCACCAGGCGTGGTCACCGACCCAACGACCGAAGTCCTAGCCCGAAGGTCTAGGACCATGGGCCTTTGTGCGACGCATCCAGAGAGCACCATTCCCACTGCGCTTCCGACCGCCTACCAACATCGCCAAGTATACCAAGAGACGAACCCCGGAATATGGCTCGAAGACTTTCGGCTCACCTATCGAGGCGGAGGAGTGGATGATGATCACTTCATCATTCAGTACCTCCCCATCTGCGTGGGGAACATGTTCGAGCATGGCTCCAATTCCTCCCACACGACAGCATCCGCGACTGGGCGGACCTCAAGAGGGTCTTCGTCGAGAACTTCCAGGGGACGTATGTCCACCCTGGGAACTCCTGGGACCTCAAGAACTGCCAGCAGGAGCCCAACGAGTCCCTGTTGGATTACATCCGTAGGTTCTCAAAGCGATGCAACTCTCTTCCTGATGTCGTCGACGTGGACGTCATCAGCGCCTTCCTCTCTAGGACAACCCGCAGTCCCTGATCCACAAGCTTGGATGCCTAAAGCCCCGTACCACCCGTGACCTGCTTCGATGTCACCATGAACCACGCCTCTGGCGAGGATGCGGTCAGAGCAAACTTCAACGGAGACCGAGACAAGGGCAAGGCCAAGCGTGAGGACCAAGACGAGGGACCCTCCACGTAGAGGGGCAAGAAGAACAAGAAGGATCGGCGCCAATAGGCCAACCCCGTGTTGGTCGCCGTAGCTGATCGCGCGGGCAAGTAGCCCCAGCAGGGCCTACCTGACCACTTTCGACAAGCTCATGGATAACCCCTGCACCAACCACGCCTACCCCATCAAGCACCTCTACAAGGACTGCGAGCTCCTCAAGCGCTTCCTGTGACAGGCCGGCAGGCCAAGAGAAGGAAAGGGCAAGGAGGCAGCAACCAAGAAAGGAGGTGTGGTAGGCAAGGATGGGGACAACTTTACCAACCCCGAGGAATGCATCATGATCTTAGGGGATCCAATGCTATCTACTCCAAGCGCCCGCACAAAGTGTGCTACCGAGAGGCATGCGTCGCTGAGATGGCCATCCCCTCCTTCTTTCGTTGGTTAGAATCTCCGATCACTTTTGATTAGAAGGACCATCCATCCCATGTCGCTAGACCAGGTCGCTACCAACTCACCGTTGACCCCATCATCCGCAACAAGCGCCTCACCAAGGTGCTAATGGACGGAGGCAGTGGCCTCAACATCCTCTACGTCGACACCCTCGATGCCATGCGCATCCCCTAGTCAGAGCTCTGTTCGGCGAGCTCTCCCTTCCACGGCGTGATCCCGAGAGCGCATGCATACCGCTCGGGTAGATCGACCTACCCATCACGTTTGGTGACCGAGCCAACTTCCGCTCGGAGGTGCTTACCTTTGAGGTGGTGGACTTCCTGGGTCTTACCATGCCATCTTGGGGTGGCCATGCTACGCTAAGTTCATGGCGGTCCCCAACTACACCTACCTGAAGTTGAAGATGCCGAGACCGAACGGCGTCATCACTGTGGGTAGCACCTTCTTGCACGCCTTCATGTGCGACCACGAGCATTACGAGCTCACCACTGCCGTCATCAACTCGGCTGAGCTCCCACGGCTTGGGAGTTGCCGACCCTAGTAGTTCTGAACTGCAACAAGCCAACCTCCTCAGCTGCCTTCCGCCCGCTTGAAGAGACCAAGGCGGTGGGAATCGACCCCACCGACCCAACCAAGATGGTACGGATCAAGACCCAGCTCCCGGCCAAATAGGAATGCGAGCTCACTGACTTTCTATGTGCCAATCACAATATCTTCGCATGGAAACCTTCCAACATGCTAGGCATACCGCGGGAGGTCGCCGAGCATGCACTATGCCTCATCCTGGGCTCGAAGCCCGCTAAGCAACACCTACATCGCTTTGACGACGAGAGGCGCAGGGCCATAGGCGAGGAGGTCACCGAACTCCTGGTAGCCGGATTCATCAAGGAGGTATACCACTCCGACTAGCTTAGCAATCTTGCTCTTGTCAAAAAGAAGAATGGGAAATGGAGAATGTGCATTGATTATACTGGTCTCAACAAAGCGTGTCCAAAGGATCACTTTCCTTTGCCGCGCATAGACCAGATAGTCGACTCCACCTCAGGTTGTGAGATCCTCTCCTTTCTGGATGCCTACTCAGGCTATCACCGGATCGCGATGAAAGAGTCCGACTAGCTCGCAACCTTGTTCATCACCCCGTATTGTTCGTACTACTACGTAACCATGCCTATTGGCTAGAAGAACATTGGCACCACCTATCAACGGTGCATGCAGCAATGCTTCACCGATCAAATCAACCCGCTCAACCAACCTGATCAAGTCGACCAGCCAAAACCAACAATCGCCGTTTATGTTGATGACATAGTGGTCAAAACGGCTCAAGCTTGCGACCTGGTCACAAATTTGGCCACAACGTTCATGAACCTCCGAAGGTTCAACATCAAATTGAATCCCGAAAAGTGTGTTTTCGGAGTTTCGAAGGGGAAGATGCTTGGATACATCGTGTCCGAACACGGCATTGAGGCCAACCCCAAAAACATCACGGCCATCTCCAACATGGGCCCTAGATGCAACATCAAGGGCGTACAGAGGCTCACCGGCTATTTGGCCGCCCAGAGCCGATTCATCTCATAGCTCGACGAACAGGGGTTGCCCCTCTACAAGCTACTCGAAAGGACAGACATGTTCGTCTAGACTGAGGAAGCACAATAGGCTTTGGAGAGCCTCAAAGTGTCACTGACGTCGGCCCCAATCCTCGTCACTCCTGAATGGGGAGAACCCCGCCTCCTCTACGTTGCGGCAAGCAACCACGTGGTGAGCGCAGCCCTAGTCGTCAAAAGGGAGGAGCTGGGACACCACCTTAAGGTCCAACGACCCGTATACTTCGTCGGGGAGGTACTCACCGACCCCAAGGTCCGGTACCCCTAGGTGCAAAAACTCCTATACGCCATGATGATGGCGACCTGAAAGCTCCTGCACTACTTCATCGACTGTCGGGGACCTAATACCAAGGTACCCAATGAAGTGGAACTAATAACCATCAAACGTTGATGCTTCCGAATAGGCAAGAATGCAACTGCACTTCTTGCCCATACAATCGAAGGTTGGCTGCGCCTCGCCCGGCCCCGAAGGGTTGGCTCTGCCTCACCCAACCCCCGAGGGCTGTACTCCACCTCGCCCGGCGACCGAGGGCTGGACTCCGCCTCATCCGATGGCTGAGGGCTGGCTCCGCCTCGCCCGACGTCTGAGGGCTGGCTCTGCCTCGCTCGATGTCCCAAGATAGGCTCCGCCTCACCCGATGTTCCTGGGCTAGCTCCGCCTCACCCGACGACTGCACCCTGCTCCTTCATAATGATGAGCACAGGGTAAGACAGGACATTCGAGTCAACCGTAGTACCGAGGACCATGCCCTGAACGCCTGTAGGAAGGTACCATCAGGATACGATGGGACAGGTGCTTTAAGCCCTTCTAGGCATGATAGAGCCCGAACAGTGTTGTAGGCGCCGACTTTTGTCTTACAGTGTTGTGGGTGCCGTCATCAGCCCTCGGACATGGATCTTGACATAAACATATGACAACCACTACAATCCAGGAGAGAACTCGCATCATCTACAGTAACGGACATATAGTCACTTCCCCATCTGCTCCCCGTAGGGTCATGGCTCTGCACCCTGGCACGCCGCACCATCCATCGAAGTAGGATGGGACGTGACCACTTGCTGAAACAAGGCCAGAGCATGGCCCTATCAGGATCGACAAACATGCTATCCCTGGCACCGTCTGCCATGTCAGCATGGCAGGCTCAAGGGAAAGGGAAGACCCGACACCTTCGAAGGACCTTCTCTACCTCTGGTTTTTCCTTTTCCCCCATCTGTACTCCCTGCTCCCCCTTGGTCTATAAAAGGGAGGGTAGGGCACCCCACTAAGGGGAGGGATCAATTCCACACACAATGCATCACAGAACACACAGCCAAGCAGCATCCGAGCGCTTGGCATCCTTTCGACCCATCCATCAGAGACTTGGGACCTATCCCTCTCTCGACCGTTTGTACCCCCTACTACGAACCTTTTTCAGTGCTAATAACACGAGCAGCAGCAAACTGGATGTAGGGACATTCTGCCCGAACCAGTATAAACCTTGTGTCCTTTAGTACACCATCCGGGCCTAATGCGCAATAAATATAAATTTACTAGTTGGTGTTTGTTCGAAACACCGACAGTTTGTGTGCCAGGTAGGGGACCTTTGCGCGTTCCACATCAGGCCACGGATGGCTAGCCATGGCATCAGTTGGGTCCCAGGCGTACACGTGTGCTTCGGGAACCTAGACTTTAGCATTACTGTGGGAGGAGAGTTAGCATTGGCTCACACCACCATCTAGTCTCTCCCCTCCATCGGCCTCAACTACGAGAGGCTTGAGCGCCAGCTCGGTGTCTCCCTTGGACCCCAGCAATCCAGGGAGGACCAGCGCCGCCTCACCCTTTCCAACACCAATGACATGACATGGTTTTATGAAGGAGGGTCAATCTCTCTGGAACACCACATATGGAGCGCCCCGACAGCACTTCCGTTCGATCCCCGCAAGGCTACGACGACCGATAGCCACCTTGTAGCACAACGCATGGTTCTACCGGCCACAAAAAAATGAGTTTGTGGGGGTGATAGAACACATCATGGAATCCCTCCACATCCTACTCATAGAGGGGCCAGGGTCGTCCTCTGGCTCTGACTCCAGCAGGGGGAGCCATCACCCCTCCCGGGAGTGCTTCATGACGGGTACCCCCGAGGGACACGTCGAAAGCATCTCCGTGGAGGAGGCTACCCCAGCGGGCAACCTCGGTGATGAAACTGAAGGGGAGATAGCGGCTCCACCTCGTATGGGGGTGGAGCAGCTGAAAGCCCAAAAGCAAGAGATCGAGGAAGCCAGAATCCAGCTTGTGCAGGAGTGCGCGAAGCTCGATTAGGAGACCGAGCGCCACGGAGACGGTGGGCACACACGCTCCATGGCCCATGATGTGAACCGAAGGATCATCACCGATGATGAAGCCCTTCCTCACTTTGCTCGGGCGAGACAGAACATCACCGCCGCGACGGCCTTGCTCCATGGCCTTCCAGAGGCCGCGATGCCCAAGGATTATTAGGCCCACTACGAGATTCGCACGCTACTCGAGCCTGCGATGACGCAGCAGGCTCAGAGCTCGCTATCTCAATGACGTGAGCTCGACGCCAGCCAGTGCACTACCTCGGCGTGCCCCGCTAGGGACGCGTTAGTCCACCAGGCACCACAAGGCAGTAGGCAGCACGCTGCGGTCCCAATACATCAGCGTCTCAGCCGCAACTACAACGCACGCAGCACTCTCGATGCCCGTAGATGCACCTACAGTGACCCGAGAGAAGGAGCCCGCCGTAGCTATCATCCTCATCGCGGCGAGCGCTACGACAGTGGCGAGGACTGGAGCCCGAGCCCTGGCCTGTCGAACCCTCAGGCCTTTGGCCGGCACATCCTCGACCCTGCTTTCCCGCCAAGGTATCGACCACCTACCAACATTCCGAAATACTCTAGGGAGACAAACCTTGACTTTGGCTTGAAGACTATCGGCTTGCCTACCAAGCCAATGGTTAGCTAATCCCGTTCTTGTACGAAAGAAGAGTGGAAAATGGAGGATGTGTGTTGACTATACAGGGTCTCAACAAAGTGTGCCCAAAGGATCCGTTTCCTTTGCCGCGCATAGACCAAATAGTCTACTCTACCTCGGGGTGTGAAACCCTTTGCTTCCTTGACGCATACTCCAGCTACCATCAAATCATGATGAAAGAGTCCGACCAGCTCACGACATCTTTCATCACCTCCTTCGGATAGTTCTGCTACGTCTCAATGTCGTTTGGTCTGAAGAACGTTGGGGCCACGTACTAGCGTTGTATGCTCAAATGCTTCGGGGACCTCATCGGGTGGACCGTTGAGGCTTACATCGATGACATTGTAGTTAAGTCTAAACGGGTTGACCACCTCGTTGCTGATCTAGAGCAAACCTTTGCAAAACTCCGAGGGAATGACATCAAAGCTCAATCTCGAGAAGTGTGTTTTCGGGGTCCCGAGGGGTATGCTACTCGTCTTCATCGTCTCCGAGCGTGGCATCGAAGCCAACCTAGAGAAAATCTAAGCCATCACAAGGATGGGCCCGATTCAGAATATAAAGGGGGTTCAGCGAGTCATAGGGTACCTCGCCGCACTCAGCCGATTCATCTCGTGCCTCGGCGAAAGAGGTCTCCCCCTTTATCGACTCTTGAAGAAAGCCGATCGCTTCAAGTGGACATCCAAGGCCTAGGAGGCACTGGACACGATCAAACTGCTTCTGACAAGGGCCCCGATCTTGGTTCCTCCAATCGATGGATAATCCCTTCTACTATACATAGCGGCCACCATGCAAGTGGTTAGCGCAGCCCTTGTAGTGGAGCGGGAGGAAGAAGGGCACGCCCTCAAGGTCCAGCGCCCTGTGTACTTCATTAGTGAGCTACTATCCGACTCTAAGACCCACTACTCCCAAATCCAAAAGCTCTTGTATGCCGTCCTCATCATGAAGAGGAAGCTACGCCACTACTTTGAGTCACACCCGGTGATGGTCGTGACATCGTTCCCCCTCGGTGAGGTCGTTCAGAGCCAGGACGCCATGGGAAGAACCGCAAAGTGGGCACTCGAGTTGATGGATCAAGGCATCATGTATGCCTCCCGAACAGCCATCAAGTCCTAGGTGTTGGCTGATTTCATCGTGGAGTGGACCGAGGTCCAAACACCACCGGCGGTCATCGATCAAGAGTACTAGACGATGTACTTCGATGGATCACTGATGAAGAAAGGCGCCGGTGTAGGACTGATCTTCATATCGCCCCTCGGGGTACGCATGAGGTACATGGTTCATCTCCATTTCCCCTCATCCAATAATGTGGCTGAGTATGAAGCACTCATCGACGGCCTACGCATTGCCATCGAGCTGGGCATCCGATGCCTCGACATCCGGGGCGACTCCTAGCTGGTCGTCGACCAAGTCATGAAGGAGTCGAGCTATCACGGTGCCAAGATGGCTGTGTACTGCCAAGAAGTCTAATGGCTGGAGGACAAATTTGATGGCCTCGAACTCAATCACATCCCAAGACGCCTCAATGAGGCGGCCGACGCGCTTGCAAAGGCGGCATTCGGCCGAGAGCCAGTGCCAACAGGAGTCTTTGCCAGCAACAAACACAAGCCCTCGGTGCGCTACGAAGGGTCAGAATGGGCCGACGAGGTCCGTCCGATCCAGCCTCGGGGGCTAACCAACCGACGGCTCCGTCCGGTCCTGAGGTCATGGAGCTTGAAGAGGATCCAGCGACAGAGACCGACCCTCTGGTCAACTAGAGAACACTCTACCTCGACTACCTCCTCCGTGACGCGCTGCCGACGGACAAGACAGAAGCTCGATGGCTCTCACGTCGCGCCAAGTCCTTTGTTCTTGAAGAAGGCGAACTCTACAAATGAAGCCACACTGGGATCCTACAGCACTGTATCCCCATCGAATAGGGGAAGCTTCTGCTAAGCGATATCCATGGAGGGGTCTGTGGTCACCACGCCATGCCTAGAACCTTGGTTGGGAACGCATTCCAACAGGGCTTCTATTGGCCCACTATAGTAGCCGACACCGAGCAGATTGTACGCACCTGCGAAGGGTGTTAGTACTACGCTCGGCAAACTCACCTCCTGGCCCAGGCACTCCAGATGATCCCCATCACATGGCCCTTCGTGGTCTGGGGGCTCGATCTAGTTGGACCTCTGAAGAAAGCGCCCGGGGCTACACCCACTTGCTTGTCACCATGGACAAGTTAACAAAGTCGATAGAAGCTCGGCCGATCTCCGTGATCAAATCCGAGCAAGCCATGTTGTTCTTCCTCGACATTATCCATCGCTTTGGAGTACCGAACTCCATCATTACAGACAATGGCACACAGTTCACCGGCAAGAAGTTCCTTTGATTCTACAATGAAAGCCACATCCAGGTCGATTGGGCCACCGTCGTGCACCCCCGAACAAATGGGTAGGTCGAGCGCGTGCAAATGGCATGCTCCTGCAGGGCCTCAACCCCAAGATCTTCAACCAGTTGAACAAATTTGGTGCGCGACTGGGTCACCGAGCTCCTCGTGGTGCTCTGGAGCCTAAGGACAACTCCTAGTCGAGCCACCGGCTACACGCTTTTCTTCATGGTCTATGGTTTCGAGGCCGTCCTCCCAACCAACCTTGACTATGGAGCTCCAAGGATCAGAGCGTATAATAAACAGGGAGCCAAGGCATCCCACAAAGACGCCATGGACTAGTTAGATGAAGCCCACGATGTCGCCCTCCTCCGCTTAGCCAAGTACCAGCAGGCGTTGCGATGGTACCACAGCCAACGGGTGTGGGACCGAGCCTTTAACGTCGGAGACCTAGTTCTCCGCCTCGTAGAGCAACAAGGACCCCACAAGCTCTCCCCGCCTTAGGAGGGGCCGTATGTCGTCGCAGGAAGTACTCTAGCTAGGCGCCTACAAGTTGAAAACCATCGACGGCGAGATCTTCACCAACGCCTAGAACATTGAGCAGCTACGTTGTTGTTACCCTTAAATAAACACATACTTTCTCTTATCAGTTTTGTCATCAAAATCCTCGATCTTTTGTGACATCCGACCCCCGCAAGTGCAAGGGGCCGAACCTCACTCGGGGGCTAGTATGAGTACGTTTATCTTGCAAACATTTTCTGTGTTTTCCCACTTTTCTCATGATAAGTCCAAAGGGCTAGGATTTCAAGAACAAAATCTGAGTATAACTGGTAGGACTGCAGGAAACCCATGCCCCAGCGGCTACGGTCTCCTTGCTCACCAGCGTGATCAGAATTGGCTCACTCACACTCGAGTTTTTTGTGACCTTAACTATGCTATCGTGATCAGCCACAACCCTGACAACGACACCTAGACGACGGGGGGCGCTGCTCGCCGAAGAACGGCCGCCATGGGTGATGGATGTCTCTGACATCTCATCAAATTTCATGAACTGGCCGATCTGAGCGGTTGCAAGAGCGAAGTTCCCCATTGACACAGTCCTGGGCGGCTGAAAGCTCTAGTTTAGTTTTGGTGAATTGATGAAATCCTAAGTGCTAACCTAGTTTATCAAGTAATCATGAGATAGGTAGCACACTCCAAGTGGTGAAGCAAATGAAGATGATAGCATGATAAAGATGATGGCATGGTGATGATCAGTGCTTTGACTTGGAAAGAAGAAAGAGAAAAACAAAAAGCTCAAGGCAAAGGTATAATTTGTAAGAGCTATTTTGTTTTGGTGATCAAGACACCTAGAGAGTGTGATCACATTTAGAATTGACAGTCGTACTATTAAGAGGGGTGAAACTCGTATCGAAATGCGGTTATCAAAGTGCCACTAGATGCTCTAACTCATTGCATATGCATTTAGGATCTAGTGGAGTGCTAAACCCCTTGAAAATGTTTGTGAAAATATGCTAACACTTGTGCACAAGGTGTTACAAAGGAGGTGGTGTTTGCAGGGTTGAGATGGGTTCGGGAAAATGGAATGCCTATTTTCTATTGCGCCGGATGCAAATTCTTGTGGTTGGCACATTGGAGCAAGGGTGAAGAAGTTAGAAGTGAAAACGAGTTAATCGCGAAGATCTATGAGTTCTCCTCTCCGAAAGCACCGGACTCAGTTGCGTGTGTAGGTCAAACCGACGGTCTCACTGTGATCTTTGTGGGTTGACATCGGACGCTGGGTCACTCGGTGACCGGACGCTGAAAGGAGGCGGTCCGGTCGTGATGTCGACGGTGGATGGAGGGTTGAGCACCGGACGCTGGTCTGTCCGGTCAAAGTGGATTGGACATCCGGTCAAGAAATACGCCTCGGGGAGCTTACTGGAAACGATCGGACGCTGAAGTCCACCGTCCGGTCACTTTCTAACTGACGCGTCCGGTCAGTAGACGACCGTTGAAATCTGATGAACAGCATTTGAAGCAGGGGACACGTGGCGTGAATCACGTGACCGGATGCCGAGGGGACGTCGCCGATCGATCGACCGGAGCGTCCGGTGCGCTACAGTCAAAGTGAAGGGGTACAACGGTTTCTATTTCATTGGGGCTCTATTTATAGCCCCCCATGGCCGCTCAAGCTCGCACTTTTGGCCATTTCTATTGACATAGCATACTTGTGAGCTTAGCCAAAGCCCTCCCACTCATCTAGATCATTGATTCATCGTCATAGTGAGATTGGGAGTGAATCCAAGTGCATTGCTTGAGTGATTGCATCTAGAGGCACTTGGTGATTGTGTTTCGCTGCGAATTTCGCTTGTTACTCTTGGTGGTTGCCGCCACCTAGACGGCTTGGAGCAGCAAGGATCGTTGAGTGGAGGAGGTGATTGTCTCCGACTCCAATCGTGGTGATTGTGTGGGGTTCTTGACCTTTCCCCGGTGGAGCGCCAAAAGGTACTCTAGTACATTGCTTGTGGCTTGTGTGATCCTCATCTTGTGTTGGTTGTGTGGCACCCTATTGAGGGTTTGGCGAGTGATGCCAATCAGTAGCGTGAACCTCCAAGTGAGTGAATCGCCATTAACGAGGACTAGCTTGCGGCAAGCAAGTGAACCTCAAAGAAAATCATTGTGTTCATAATTTGATTTCGAGGTGATTGGTCTACATTGGTTTTCATTATTGTGATTGATTGGTTCTACCACTACACGGCGGTATAACTCTCTTGCTCACTCTTCTGAAGATCAATAAACTAGTTATCAAGCTCTTTAGTGTAGCTAGTTGTGAGAGCTTGTTTGTTTGATTAGTGTTGCTCTTTAGTTAGTCATTGAGAGCACATTAATTTAGCTAAGTGTCATAGCTATTGTGTGGACATACACTATTCGAAATAGAATTGTGGTAGGTGGCTTGCATTTTAGTAGGCTAGCGCAACACTCGCTTCGCCGCAAAATTGTCTAACACATTTTGTTAAGTGTTGTTGTAGAATTTTATTATGCTATTCACCCCCCCTCTAGCCATTAGGACCTTTCAAGTGCGCAAAATTGTTGTTGTAAAAATCATTGTGTTCATCCCCGCACCCCTAGCTTTAGCATTCGCCTTCTCGAGAAGGGTTTGGAGGTGTCTACATGCGGAATCTCCTTTAAGGAGAAGCCGCCAGGTCGCCTAAGTCAATCAAACGGCTCGATTCGCCGCCGAGAGACACAAAAAATTGCGATGCTCGTGCAGGTTACATCGGCCCCGTCGCAAACGTCGAACTCAAACCCCGCACGGACATGTCCGGTAAGAGCTTCTCATCGCTCATGCCACCAAGGTAACATCACCAACCCCCGCTTTTGTTTCAATTAAATCATACATTAATCCCATACATCCAAACATTGCATATGCGCGCCTTCGGCGTTCGGCTCGGTCAGAGGCGGGACGACGTTCGGTTCCGACTCGGGCTCCGCTCCATCCACAGGCTGGATGACATCTTCTTCATGCGCGCCTTTGGCTATGTTCACGCGGTGGGCATCCATCACCCACTGCGCGGAGACTTGCTCGACCACCAATTGTGTGTGTGGCAGCAAGCTTTCCCCGAGCGCATGGATGGCCTCCGGGCTCCAGCCGTCGGCATACCCGCTACAGATGGCGGTGAAGTCTAGGTCCGGGTGGTGCGTCGCCACCGAAGCCAGCACCCCCGACGTCCCGTAGAACATCCCATCGGTGATGAGCGCCCGCACTTCGTTCGGGACCTCCGCCAGTCGGATGGCGGGCATGCTGGTGCTTGGCGCCGACCCAAAGACGTTCGAGACGACGACCTGGGCAATGTTGCGAAGCTGGTCAAGCTCCCCCTCGAGAGCACATCGCTGTTCAAGGGACTTGGCCAGCGCCTCCGCATTCTGACCAATCATCGCCCTGGCCGTCTCCAGGTCCTGCTCCAATGATGCAACCTTTCCACCAAGTTCTGGAAGAAGGATGACAAGCTCAGAAGCAAGTTAAAGGAAATAACAAGACATCAACCAAAAGCAAAAAAGGTACATACTGAGGCGGGTGTTCTCGAGGATGCAGAGCCCTTCCTCCGGCCGAGTCACCTGCTTGCGTAGCCAAGCGTTCACTTCCTACGTCCCAAGCACCCGGCCCCAGAGCGTTAGCACTTCCTGGTTGACCTCCGACCGGGCCTTCCGCTCTGACTCCAGGGTTTTCCACTCTGACTCTAGGGCCTCTAGGGAACTCTGGAGCACCAGCTCCGTCTCCGCCAAAAACTTCTAGAGCACCGCCTCAGTCTTTGCCTGGCTGACCTTCATCGCCTCAAGCCCCCACTCAGTGGCGGTCGCCCGCTCCACCGCGAGTAGCTCCGTCGCCCATGCCTCCATCGCCTTGGCTGCCCGGCCTTGAGACTCACGGCGGGCCAACTCTAGCTCACGCTCGAGCTTGGCGACCCACCTCGACATTGCGGCCTCCCGGGCATGCTCCTGCCAGAGGAAGCGAGACTTGCGATCGACATCTCCTCCAAGCCCTACAACACAAGAGGCAAACACGTTGAGATAACCAGTGGAAGTCCAAGGAGCCAAGGATGAACGCAGAAAAACTACCTCTACGACATGGGGCAAGTCGACAGTAACCGCCTGCTGGATGGACTTGACCCACTCCAGAGCCTCCTCGAGCTTCACCCTGGTTTGGGTGAGTTCAGACTCCATGGTGAGTCCTCTCCCCCAAGCACGTCCCAGAGCTGATCAACCTGCTCATCCCAAAGGATGAACCAAACCTTCCTTGGGTCCTCAGGGTAGGGCCACACTAGGTTGGTAGCCCCTAGCCACTGGAAGGCCTAGCCGAAGGGCGTGGCGACCACGTCCGCTTTGCCTCCCGCTCGCCGACGGCGTTCGAGCTCACGGCGCGCTTCCTCGACACGGGAACATCGCCGCGCTTCTCTGCCTCCTATTTGTCACTGGCGGATGCAGCCATAGGCTCATGATGCTCCATCGAAGTCACGATGACCTCCCAGCCCCTCTCGTCCTCGGAGGAGATCACGTCGTCACCCATCTCCACGGGATCCTCTGACTCGAGCTCTGCGTCGACGTCGCTCCTGTTTTCCCCGGCCCGCACACGCTGGGCGATCTCCATCTGCTTCCCATGCTTTCATCGAGCCTTCTTAGCTCTCTTCTTCTTCTTCTCAACCGCCACCTCCATCAGGGTGGCTTGCTGAGCCATGCCCTCCGGACCCTTCGGAAAATGCGGCTGGGACTTGTGAACTTTGAGTCCCTACGAAACGGATGACTCGAAGTGAAGATATAGGAGAGCAAAAGGGGAAAGAACATGGAGTAAGGAGAGGGGAGCATACTAGATTGGATAACTTCATGGCATGAAGAGGTTCGGGCTTTCCATCAAGGGTCTCTTTGGCCCTCAGTTGCAGCACCCGATCAAGCCGACTCTAGACCTCGTCCATTGCCAACTCCTCCGGCGACGTGCGGTCGGGGTCCGTCGGGCCGGTATACATCCACATCGGCCACGTCCTTTCCGCCAGCGGGGTGACCAGTGGTGGAAGAAGGTGTGGAACACCGGCACCCGTCGAGGTTGTGCCGCATCAACTTCTAGAGCTCCACCCCGATAATCTCCAGCTTCTTGTTCTGCTGGCTGGCGTGGCCCCACGACCAGCTTTCCTACCTCTCTGGCCTCCTACCGGTGAAAGGCGTGAATGGCACCTCTGCCGGGTTCCTGATGTAGAACCATTCCCCGTGCCACCCCCGATTG
Source organism: Miscanthus lutarioriparius (assembly GCA_904845875.1). Lineage (NCBI taxonomy): Eukaryota > Viridiplantae > Streptophyta > Magnoliopsida > Poales > Poaceae > Miscanthus > Miscanthus lutarioriparius. The sequence goes on from CAJGYO010000008.1 coordinate 25,434,351, forward strand.
GAATCACAGGGGATGTACGCGGGGTACAAGCCCGACAAGCTTGGCTTCTTCTGCAGGCAAAGCCACCAACCGGCGCGGTCCTGGCCGGCTTCCCCTCCGGCAAAGCTCACCCGATGAAGGTTCGGCTGGAAGAAGTCCATGTTCGGCTCCATCTCAAGGAAGGCCTCGCACACGGTGATGAATCCGGCGATGTGCAACACCAGTCGGATTGAGGTGCTGCAACTCTAGGCCCCACTCATTGAGGAGCCCGCGCAGGAACTAGTGTGCAGGGTATCCTAACCCATGCTCATAGAAGGCGAGGAAAGAGACAACCTTGCCGGCCTGAGGTCACGGGAAATCCTCCCCCGCAGGAGCCCTCCAGTGCGCCACCTCATTTCGGTGGCAGCACCCCATTCTCGGTGAAGGCGGCCAGCACCGACTCGCTCATGCAGGATGACCTCCAGCTCGACATTGTGCTATGGATTCACAAACGGATCTATGAGTTTCTCCTCTCCCTCGCTCTCCCCTTTTTTCTCCTAGGAACCGCCACGGCACACGAACGCTCTTGGCGAGAAGGAAGAAGGAGGAGAGGCGGCAGATGGGGAATAGGCGAAGGAACGGGACAGAAGCCCCCTCCCTTCCCCTATTTAACAAGGAGGCACAGCAGTTGAGGAAAGGCAAAGGATTAGGGCGAGAAATCCTCTCCCTTCCCCCATTCAATGCGGATGGGATACGACGGGACGCGCCCAGACCGATGGGACGCACCCCGCCCGATGAGACGGTGCCTGGTTAGACGGGATGTGGCCTGGGTATGGCCCACCACTAATGCACGTTGGGCGTGGGAACAAGGCGCAACTGCGCGCAGGTGGCCCTCCGCCTTCCTAGGCAAGACTTGGAAAGGTCCAACAATGGGATCTCCGCCAAAGAGAGACCAACGGGCTTCCTGAGTCGATCGAACGGCTCAGGCAAATACCGAGGGACTAGCAAGGAGCAGAGGAATGCCCCATGTCGGGCCACGACCGACTCTGTCATGAACGATGAGCGCGGACCCCCTCAGACATATTCGATAAAAACTCCTCAAAACCTATCACTTGGGTCGGCAAGGTAACTCTACCGATCCCTCTTACTTTATTTTTTCCTGATGCATGATCATTCATTCATCCATTCTCATATACGCATTCACACATTCATTCATACAAATCATTCATTCATCCCATACATCCAAAGCATCGCATATGCAATTGATGCATCACAACGCTCCGTGTTGCGTCATGAAGCGACAGTTGCCTCATTCAACATGAGCAACGACCAATCGGGGTTCGAAGGCTGGCCCACAAAGGGTTGGAGGCCGCCTCGCGTCAAACAGAGCTAGGAGAGAAAACGCAGATGAGCCCCAGTGGCCCTCGCCCAGTCTGCTCCAAAGCAAACAGGGTCATCTCAACCTTCTCGTTCGATCCTAAACCTTGAGCCATGCCCACAGAATATCCATCAAGGGGAGGCCAGCGGGCCACCTGGGTCAGTATCCGGAATGACCCGGGCATCTACCGAGACGTGGGTGAAGGAGCAGTGGAATGCCACATGAGGGCTATGCCGACCCCGTCACGAACAACGGACCTTGATTCCACTCGAACGTACCCATTAGCGAGCTCACCGAGCATGTCACTCGAGCCATCGAGGCAGCGACGTTAGCTCAGCCCCTCCGGTTGCGGAAACCGCGGACGGGGTAAAGCACGAAACTCAACTGACCCCTACCGAGCCCAATGGGGCTCAGGGGCTCAGGACGACCAACGCCTCGGCTGCGCCTAGTGCCCGACGCCTGGATCCACGACTCTGACTCACCCGATCCCTCGGCACGTCCGACGCTAGGATCCATGACTCCGACTCACCCGATCCCTCGGCGCGTCCGACGCCTGGATCCATGACTTCGACTTCGCCCAATCCCTCGACACATCCGACGCCAGGCCTTAGCTGGCGACTTCGACTCGCCCGATCCCTGGATCCGTGACTCCGACTCACCCAAACCCTCGGTGCGCCCGACGCCCTGGTTGATGACTCCATCTCGCCCAGTCCCTCGGCCGCGACCAAACACCTGGGACCACGATCCGGGAAACGATGGGTTCGAAACTAGAAAGAGGCGGCTACGCCCACCAAGGTGCATACACACAAGCCCGTTGACAAAACCCCCCCTAGGCGATTCTACCCGAAACGCCTCGGGGCTCGCGCGCACCCGCCGTCGAAACAAAAACTTCCCCCGCTGGAACACGAAAAAACCCCAGGACGATTATACCCGAATCACCCAATGGCTCGGGGGCTACACCCATGGGTGCGCTCGCGCGCACCCGCCGTCAAGACAAAAAACCCTAGACGATTCTACCCAAATCGCCCGGGGGCTCGGGGGCTACACCCGTGGGTGCGCTCGCACGCACCCGCTGTCGAAACAAAAAATTCCCCCGCTGGCAACACGAAAAACCCCCCCGGACGATTCTACCCGAATCACCCCGGGGGCTACACCCGCGGGTGCGCTTACGCGCACCCGCCATCAAGATAAAAAACCCCTAGATGATTCTACCCGAATCGCCCGGGGGCTCGGGGGCTCCTGTCGGGTTCATAAACCCAGGGTCCCTCATGGACCTTCTTTCTAGTAGAAGCTCGGCCCAGCAGACGACGTTGCGAACGACACGCAACTCCTGGGCTGGCCCAAAAACCTAACGACAGGCCAGGAGGGCGATCTCCGACCAGAAGTCCTAGCCAAGAAGAGGACTGACGGTCGCTTCCGACTTCAGGCCGCCTCTCCGATCGGGAGGCCTAGCCAAGGAGGAACGACGCTCGCCTCCGACTCCGGCCTGCCTCTCCGACCGAAAGTCCTGGCTGGCTCGCCTCCAACTCCGGCACTCACTTCCGACTTCGGCCCGCCTCTCCGACCGGAAGGCCTGGCTGAGAAGGAACGCCGCTCGCTTCCGACTCCGGCCCGCCTCTCCAACCGGAAGGCCTGGCCGAGAAGGAACGACGCTCGCCTACGACTTCGACTCATTTCTCTGACCGGAAGTAAATCGAACCTCTGCTTATAGCTCTTCTCCGACTGGGAGGCCGGAGCCGACTGGGGAACAACCGACCGGGGACGCCCGCTCGGTGAAGACCCAGGAAACAGACAGGGCAAGTAAGGCAGGGCGCTCCAGTCAACCGTAATATCAAGGACCGTACCCTGCACACCTGCAGGACAGTACTGTCAGGTCATGTTAGAAGGGTACTTTATATCCTTCCATACATGTCAGAACACCAACAGTGTTATGGGCGCCGACATTTATCCTACAGTATGGTAGGCACCGACATCGGCCGTACCAGAAGATCACGATGGAGCCGACATTCACTACTAGGGATGTGTTCATCAATGACGCTTTCCTTTCGTCACTGGAGACACCAAAATCGTCACATATATTATTTTATGACGAAATTGTGACGAAATCGATTTCGTCATTGAATGAGCGTCATATTTTGGATAACGTGACGAAACGTATATTTTCGTCATAGATGTGCGTTCCTTCTATGACGAAATGGCTAGGTTAGGGTATTTTAACATTTATCCTTCACTGATCCTACAAAAAATTACAATAATAGGTAAACTTGGTCAAAAAATTGCACAGATGCACACAGCATCATTGTTTGGCTCCATAAACATCCCATTAAAGTTTCAAATGATTTCGACAAAATGGTACTATACATCTTGTACATGCATGAACAACTCTCACTTAGTCACAAGGTAGCTTAAAGCTTTTATCCTTTAGTCATTCAACAAATAAGTACAATAATATCTAAAAAATTAATAAGATGTTTGAAAATCAATGAGGTAAATCATTAAGCAATAATATATTAATAATTAATTAAAAATCTGGCAAAAAAATAAACATAGAGACATAGAAAAATAATAAACACAACAAATGTAGGAAAAACAAAAAAAATTGGCTCCCATTGGGTTCGAACCCAGGAGCACAGGGAGAAACTCAAAGTGCCTTACCAATGCGCTACTCAAGTGTTTTCGTTAGTTCTCGACTGCAGTCTTACTTAAACTGTCCACCTAAGAGTGACCAAATGAACAGGCCTGCAGGCCGGCCCATCGAAACCCCCACGTTAGTCGCTTCTCCGCCGCCGTGACTGACTCCCTCGATTCTCCATAGCGGCGCCGCCGTCGCTCCTCCATAGCGGTTGAGCTTGCCGGTCCATAGCGGTTGAGCTCCCGAGCCTCGTCCGCGCCGCCCTCACCTGCCGCGGCTTTCTCGCCGCAGTCCGCTCCTCCCCCGCCTTCCGCCGCCGCTTCCGCGCCCTACACCAGCCCCCTCTCCTCGGCTTCTTCTTCTACTACCTGGGTTTCTTCCTGCTCTACTCCGACCAGAGCCCGGACTCGTTCCGCGTGGTCGCCTCCTGCCACGACAAGTCGAGGGTGCGCGCTTCTGTCTTCTCATCGGACACTAGGGAGTGGCAAATTCTCCCCTGGTCGGAGACCGCCCCAGCACAGCCGTCAGGCAAGAAGCACTGGCTTCTCAGTGGCACACAGGTGAACGGGAATCTGTACTGGGCACACGCCGAACATGCCTACATTGTGGTCATGGACACGGCAACGCGGCAATTCTCCTGTATCGATCTGCTGGAGCACTTGAAAGGGCAGGGCTATCTCTACAATCTCGGGGGGACCAAGGTTGGGAAGCTCTGCATCGTGTCCGTAGCTGGATTTACACTATACACTTGGTTCCGGAGAGTAGATGCTAGCGGTGCTGAGGAGTGGATGCTCCACAATGTGATACCGTTGGAAGGAGAGATTCTTCAGGCTACCGAGATCCCAGAAGATGAACTTTGTGAGCACGGGCTCCAAGTGTTCGCATTTCTTGATGGCATTGTGTTTATGTCGATATATGGAGAAGATATTTTGCCTTCTTGGTTCCTTTCCTTCTGCCTGGAAACAAGGAAACTGGAGAAGCTGTTTAAAAGGACATTTGACCACATTGTGTATCCGTACATCATGGGGTGGCCTACCTTTTTGATTGGCAATGATAATGATATGGCACTTGGCTCAGGTGTTTAGTCTAGTGTGAAACTGGTTAGGGTAACTTAAGAGGAAGGTGGAAACTTGGTTTGGTAAAGTTTATTACTATCCCCTATCATATCGGTTGCTCCTATGCTTTATTTATGTCGATGTAATTTGTTCTAGAATTCTAATATCTATCCTATTGAACTGGTTCTTACTACATATTTGTTAGCATTAGCAGTACAATTTTCTCTTCATATTGGAACTGTTATTACAATGCCTCCATCTAAGTCTCTGGGTTGTGCTAGGTTACAGAGTTTCTTTTATCTGTGTCAAAGCAAATGAGGTTTAAAATTTTGAGAAGCTTTAATTCCTGTAACATAAATATTGAACAATGCAGCATCAGCTACCCACCTGGCCAATCTTTTGTTTCCAAATCAACCCAAACCCCAGCATGTCCAAGGAACACAAGAAAAATGTAATCCGTAATCCTGCGAGGTAGCTGTACTTCCACATGCGCTGCATCTGTGGAGCTAATTAACCCCCATATCAACAGCTTGTCAATTACATTTACAGCGGCATGTTTCCTAGGTATTACTGTCATAGTTTCATGTCACTGTCACTGCTAAGAATAAGGTGAGTCACTTAATCTTGCAGCTAGTACTTTGCATATAGATCAGTGAGATCCTCTGCTATACTCAAATGTAGTTGCTCCTGCAGAATTATTCTTTTTTGCCTGCAATAAAATTTTGTAACGATCTTATTCTTATATGTTATGAAAAAACATGCCAGTGGATCCTAGAAAAGATATTGTGAATTTGAACTTTTATGCTTCAAAGTAAAAATTTGTAATTACAGGTACCAGCACAATTTCAAATTTTCACATGGGCAGCTGTGCAAAATGATGTATTGCATCAGTTTTAAACATTGAAGTTTATGTTTCATAGTTGAACTGGTAACCTCCAAAATTTTTGTAAAGTGGTTTTATATCATTTTTCTAATATCTGAACCATTGTGCAGTAACTATTTAGCCTTTACCACATTCTTGATCTAGTAATTCCTAAGGTCACGCCATGATATTTAATAAAATCATCTAACCTTATTGTCATCAACTGTGGTCTCATGAACGGCAGTTCATCGTAATAGATTCTTCAGTGTAATGCTTTGTCAGAAACAAAAGGTATTAAGACAATATTTTATCTTGGAACCGGAAGAAGTCCATTTGTTGAATACCGTTCCATTTGTTGAATATCATTGCATTGACATTGATGCTGCAAGATGTCCATTCCATTTGTTGAATCCCATTGTTGAATGCCTGACGTGGGAGATCTACTTTGTGGGGTACTGCAAGAACAGTCATGATGGAACGTGCGCTGCAAGAACAATGAAGGATTCAAGTTTAGATTACTGGATGAGGAAGTGATACCTAAGCCGAAGCCGAAAGCATGAAGCCAAATTAGAATTGTAAATTGTAACCGTGATTATGTAAATTGAGTTTCCACTGCTGTAAATTATGTAAATTGTAACTTTGATCAATGGAATTGAGTTTCCAATCCAAATGTGAATGTGTATGAGTTTGATTCTGAATCTGAATGTGAGTCCAAATCTGAATGTGTGTTTGAGTTTGAATCTGAATTTGAATGTGTTATTATGTCAAGCTCTGTGGTTTTTAGGATTGGTTGGTTAGGATACAACAGATGTGCTCGACTAAGCTGTAACGCAGCACATGTTTGGTTGCAAGGAACAGACTAAGCTCTGTAGTATCCTTCAATGTAACATTTGGGAAGCATTTTGTTGCTTTTAGGCCTGATCTGAATATAATTAGAGGAAGCACAGTTAAATGTCATCACAGGCATTTACATGACACACAGTTGAATGCCATCACAGGCATGTCTAAATGAAAATAGAGATACCAAAAAAAGAATAAATAAAAAAATGTTGGGAAAACAAAAACAATAGTGCAGTCTAGGGACATGACACTGGTCCATACTAGAAATCATCATCTTCATCGTCTAGGGACATGTCATCATTGTTATCATTGCCACCATCACTACTGAGATCGCAAGATCTTGTCTCATCTTCCTCCTCATCCTCACTATCTTCACGAATAATACGTTGCTTCTTGTCGCTTATAAGGTCTTGTAAATTTCCTTCAATTATAGTGGCTTCTCCACCTTGAATATTCTGAGTAACCTCATTATCAGCCCCTGCTTGCACTATATGCTCAGTATCAGAACAATAATCATCCTGATGCACATCATGACTGTCCTCATCTTTTTCCGCGACATCATAAATATTCCTATGTTCAAATTTCTGCACAACTCGCCAATCTTTACCTAAAGATGTGTCTTGCATGTAAAATATCTTTTTTGATTGAGTTGCTAAGATGAAAGGATCAGTCTTGTACCATAATGACTGCACATTAATGGATTTGAAATGTCCATCATCTCGAAGGCCTGTCGTCTTGCCTTCTTGCTTGAACCAATCGCATCGAAATAGAACCACCGTCCGACGGACTTGAAGATTTGAGTTATATTGCAACTCAATTACCTCTTTAAGGACTCCATAAAAATCTATGCCGTTCCCATCATATGAACCTTCAGTCATTACACCACTATTTTGTGTCAGAAAGAACTTCTCACGATCCACAGTGCTATACCGCACTCCATTAACTATGCAAGATGCACAAGTCTTAACTCGCAGATCTGGGCCACATGACAGTGCCCACAGTCCTTCGCTAACCGATTCTGGATGCTCCTTATGTTTGTTCTCAATCTGTTGCAACAAAAGCACTCAGTTAACCAATTACATATGGATACTAATGCATTTACTAAACCTAGAAACACAATGTGTACTGACTTACATGGCACCTAAACCACTTTGCAAATCCTTGTTCAACCATTTTATCAACATCAAGCGCACCTTGCTGCACAAGATCGTCCCTGTACAAGCTGCATGGCAAAGCTAAGTCATAAGAATAATTTGAAAATTTAGAAATTAAACAAAAACTAATCCCCAAAACATATAATAGATACTTACTCCAAATATTCCTCAGCTTCTTCACAATTATTTAGCACATACCAAACTAACTTATTGAGGACATCATCATCAATGTACTGGCTCCTATTAGATCCAACAAGAGTAACACCATGCTTAAAAACAAAGACGTCATCAGGCAATGGCATCTCTCCATCATTATCATCGTGATGGTTAAATCTATTGTCAATATCCTCCATATACCTAGAACAAAAAGTCAATGTGTCACTTGCCATATATGCCTCAGCAATTGATCCTTCCGGCCTCGCCCTGTTCCTTACAAAATTCTTCAAAGTGCCTAGCCGCCTTTCTATTGGGTACATCCATCCGTACTGAACAGGTCCTCTAAGCAGTGCCTCATCAGGAAGATGGACGGCCAAGTGCACCATGACATCAAAGAAGGCAGGTGGAAAGATTTTCTCAAGCTTGCATAGGATCAATGGAATTTCTTCTTTTAGCCGTTTGACAACATCAATCCTTAGATTTCTACTGCATAGTTCCCTGAAGAAGGTCTCGAGCTCTGCAACTGCTTCATATACATCCTTCCTCACCAGTCCTCTTAGGCCAGCAGGTATGATTCTTTGCAGGAGTATGTGGCAAGAATGTGTTTTAAGCTTTCCCTGCACCTTTGAACCATCTTCACTTATGTATCTTGCTAGGTTAGCCGCATATCCATCAGGAAACTTGATACCTTTGAGAAACTTGCATAACTCGGTTTTCTGATCCTTCCCCAAGACATATGGAGCAGGTGGAGCAATGACTGAGTTGCCATGCTGCTGTAAGTGCAATTCAGGTCTTATGCCCATATCATGCAAATCTAGCCTAGCATTGGTTGTGTCCTTGGTCTTGCCCTGTACATTGAGTAATGTGCCAAGAATGTTTTCACATATGTTTTTCTCTATGTGCATGACATCGAGATTATGTGGAAGCTTTAAATGTTTCCAATATGGCAATCTCCACAACCCAACTTTGCGGCTATAAATCTTTGGACCCTCATTGCGCTTCCTTTTATTTCCAATAATTTCATGATGCTTCCCTAGCCTGACATCTTTCACCTTCTCTAGCTCCTCTAGGACCTCCTCCAAAGTGAACTTGCCTGGTTGCTCTTTGTTTTCACGCTTACCATCGAAAGCCAAGCTTCTCCGCCATGCATGTGTCCTTGGAAGGTAACGATGATGTCCAATGTAACATATCTTATTCCTTATTGCCCGAGACAACGGATCCTTATCACAATGAATACATGCATAATACCCTTTTGTTGTTCGCCCTGATAACGTGCTCAACGCTGGAAAATCATGTATACACCACAACACGGCAGCACGAAGGTTAAACTTCTGACCAGTGCATGCATCGTAGGTACTGACACCCTTCCATAGATCGAGCAATTCTTCAATTAGGGGCTCAAGGAACAAATCAAAATCCTTTCATGGAGATTTTGGACCTGGGATGAGTAAAGACATAAAGCAGTTTGCTGGATTCACGCATTCCCATGGTGGGAGATTCAGTGGTGTCAGAAGCACTGGCCACATGCTGTACTGCGTACTCATGTTGCCAAATGGATTGAATCCATCGGTAGCTAAGGCAAGCCTCAGGTTCCTCGGATCATCTACAAAGGATGGTTCCCTCGTGTCGAAGTCCTTCCATGCTTCTCCATCAGCTGGATGGCTCATTACATTGTCGACTGGCGTCCTCTTTTTCTTGTGCCATTGTGTTTCCTCAGAAGTTCGCTTTGAAGCAAAAATTCTTTTCAACCTTGGCAAAAGTGGAAAATGCCTCAATACCTTGTGTGGAACCTTCTTGTTCCCAGTTTCATCTTGCCATCTAGACGTCTTGCATACTGGGCACACATTCTCTTTTTCATACCTCTTCCGAAACAACACACAATTGTTCTTGCACACATGGATGTTTTCGTAACCAAGGCCCAATTCTCCAAGATATTTCTTGGCCTCATCATATGATTTTGGCAACTCACTCTGAGGGAATCTTGATGACAACAGCTTCATCATTATGGAAAATCCTGTATTGCCAATTCGATGACGAGACTTGATATACAACATCCTCACCGTAAAAAGAGAATTTCGAATGGCTAGATCCCGGCTAAGTGACTTCTTTGCATCTTCAAGGACTCTTGCAAACCTTGGTTGTTCTCCATCGACCTCCTGCCTTGACATACAGATCTCCTATCATCTACGGTACTCTGTGATCCTCATCATAATCATCATCGGCCACATCCACATGTATCCCAAAGTCATGATCACTTCCTTCGACCTCCATTTGCTCCAAATTCTCAACTACTACAAGATTCCGCCGACTCCCCATGATGAATCCACACGGTGTATGTAGTCGACATCCCATAAATGTGTATATGGTCACTTACATCATCCCGAGACCGCAGAGTTTGATTAAGACATTTGTCAGACGGACAAAGTATGTGGTCTGTCTTCGGGTATCTTTCATCGACAAATTTCATGAACTCTTCAACTCCTTTCACATATGCAGTGTGAATTGTGTCCCAAAAATCCAGCTTCTATCCATTTGTACATTGTACTCAGTCCTTAAATTCAGTAATAAATTCAACAAAATTCAAAAACACATCAAAGACATGCATATATGTAAAACAAATTGATAAACAAATCAAACCTTGTACTCGGCAATCCTCGCTCGCGCTTCCACGCTGCAGCAGCTCGCCGCTTTTCGCCGTCATTCTTTGCTTTCCGTCCCCACGCCACAGATCGACAATGACGGTGTCGGCGTGGACGTAGGGAGAAGGAGATGGAGATCGCCAGATTGGTATTGGCCAGCGACGAGCGACGGCTCACGTAGATCGCCAGATCTGTACTGGCCTCCTAGGAGAAGAACTACGGCGGCGCCACGATACCTATGCACGCACGTATGGGACGTCTACGCAACCAGCCGCCACGCACGTATGGCCCATCAACTCGATCGACAAAACAAAAAAAAACATGATATCATGTTCTAAGTACAAATACAAAAACAGGCTAGCCATAAACACAAAAGGCCGGGAGTTCCAGCTGTAACGCCTCCTCCTTGTCTAGCGGCAGGTCGCGGGTTCGATTCCCCCTGCGGGGGATTATTTTTGCAAAAATTAAAAGGGAGGGGCAGGCCAGCTGGTGGAGCTGGACCACGGGCTGCAGCCGCCACGTGTTCGCGCCGCCACGCCCATTGGTGGGACAAGATCGCCACGTCATCGACGTGGGACCCGATGGTGGGACCGCTCTGCCACGTCCTCGGTGTGGGACCCGCTGGTGGGACCACGGCGCCACGTCATCATCTATGATTCAATTACCATGGAGTTTACAAATAAAAAAATATGCATATTTTTATCACAAAAGGCCGAGTGCTCCAGTGGTAAGGCACCTATCAACCTAGCAGCAGGTTGCGGGTTCGAAGCTCACTCAGTGAGCTATTTTTTTGCAAAAAAAAATGGAGGGGGAAGGCTGCAGGTCCAGCTGGACCCATGTCCTCGAGGTGGTACACGAGCCAAACAATCAATGATGATTTAGTTTTGTTATTGTATGACGATTATTTCGTTTTCGTCATTATTCTTCATGCCAAAGCTCCGTCACTTGTGACTAATGACAAACCTGCACATTTCGTCATAGAATGCTCTCATTCTGTGACGAAATTAGTAATCGTCACGAGTGAATCGTCATTGATGAACACATTTCTAGTAGTGATTTATCGAACTGAATGTTTGGTTTCGATGGGATTGCACTATAAGATGGAGGTCATGGAAGATATCTCTCCAAAGTTCATAGATTACTCAAATTGTTCCTTAAATATAAAATGTATGACCAACATTAGGTAGCTACACATTCTCAATTATATCATTATGCAAACCTAGGAACAAAATCATCTATGTTTAACTTGAATGCTCATATCCAAAGGTTTCATGTCCTAATGAACTACTATGTACATCCATCTAGGGAAATTATTCATCTTAATCTCCCTTTATGGTTTATCATCCAGATCTCCAGGGCATTATCTAGTTAGTCGTCAAGTATAAGCTGAGAAGACCTCTATGTATATCTTGTTACTAGTACTTTGATCTAACCTTTGTTGTTTAATATATCATCTAGATCTCCAACCATGGTGTTGACCAAACCACCACACATGCTCTCACCAACCAAGGCAAGTGCCACAAGACACTTAAGCTCATCGCTACCGCCCAACTCTCCTACTTACCTTGGCACCATCCCCCCACACACAGTTCCTACCACTCTACACAAAGCTCAGAGGGTCGACGTTGCCGGAGTGGCACCATGGTACCAAGTGTCTCAACAATCCAAGATTACAAGGGCACACAGCTTGGCTAATCCCTATCTAATGATTGCACTAAGCACAATCCTAGCCTCGGATTTTAACACTGAGCTCTCATATGGTTGATGGAGTGTTCTAACACTTGCTATAACTTTATGTACTTTCAATGTACTCAAACAAACATTCAAATCACTGACGAAGGGCATATTTATAACCCCAAACATCAAATAGCCTTTGTGCACGAAGTCTCCATTCATAGACATCACCAAATGATCCAGTGGCCATAAAAGCAAATCACTACATTGTCCCGCGGGGTGTATCTGACTAACTGTCACAAAGACGCTACAACTGAATCATGGAAACCCTGCTTCAGGAGAAGTGACCATGTAAGGAACCAATGGATAATTTGTACAAACAACCTGCAAAGGAGAAGAGGACTTTTATTTTCAAATCCACATAACCACATCGTTGTTGTTTAAACATATTCATCATCAAGCAGCGGAACCTCCTAGCAGCACTAGCGGTTTTAGTTCTTTGGGCATACTCACGAGCCAATTTCTAAGCACGGAGGTACACTATGAAATTTGGATTGCTAGGTTCTGAGCCAAACTGTACCAGCAAAATGAGATTAAAAAACAAGTGCCTAATATTGTTTTATCGTTGTGACAAAAGCAGCATCTTTGTTAGGCTATTCTTCGCTTAAAACTGTGCTCTTGTATATAGGTACTATATAAAAAATCTTAATTTTTAGCAGAGCCTTCAGGAGTATGTAGTACGAATTTGTCAAATTAAAGAACAAGAAGTCAAGAGACTGGACATGGCCACGTTTCGAGCAGGATCAGGGATCAAGATGCAAAGGTCACTGTACCGGCCGCTTCTCGGCGCTCACTGTCCACTGAGCACGTTTGACCGTCTGCGTGCTTGACCCAGGGCGGGCCTGTGCCGGCGGCAGGAACGCGTGGGTCGCCGTCCTTCATGTCGAGCCTCGGAGGCGAGTGAGCGCGTTCCCGAGGCCCCACGTGCAGCCCATCAGCGGCCAGCGGGGTGCGGTCTCAGGCTCCTCGTACGGTACGGGGCACGCTGCCATGGAGATGGGCCGATGGCCGGCCCGACGGGGCGTGCGTGAGACTTTTGCCCGGCGACGAGCGGACGCGAGAGGCCGCGCGGCACCGGCACGTGCACGTGTGACGCCCCACTGCCCCAGGGCCAAATTGGACTGGTCCGCTCTTTTCGGCTTTTGCGATGCATGTAGTATATTGCTCATCATAGCCCACTAGCCATGTTTTCGAACCCACGACCTTAGTCTCGTGATGTTCACGTGCGTGGAGTTGTGAGGATCAAACTGAGGACCTCAAGCCTAGCGAGTTGCATCCGTATCATTGTGCCTCAAAGTCACTTGTGCTAAGTGGATGATATATTCCTTTTATATTTATTTTAGTAAATATTATAATGAATATTTGAGACCGTAAACGAAATCAAACAAGAAATTGACCTAAAGAGTTTTATATCTCTTCGAGTACTACAACTTTGGTTTAGACCATTTTTCTATCCAAGATCATTTGAAAATAAAAAATAGTTTTAAAATCATTAATCTTATTGCCACGCACTACATAGGCTCCATCTCGCCTCGTCGAGCACCAGCCACGGCGCCTAGACGAGCCTTATTGAACGTCGGACATTACGCAAGCTACTATGGGCTTATAGCTTCTTGAGCTAGCCACCATGTCTACACGTTGGGGGTAGAGAGAGCAGAGAGAAGGGAGAGGATAGAGAAGAGGAGAGGGGGAGAACAGAACAGAGACGTGTGAGGGAAAAAAGAAGAAAAAATCGATCCACTCAGTGAGAGGAGGGAGAACAGAAGAGAGACAGGTGAGGAAAAAAGAAGAAAAAAAATGACCCACTTAGTGACATGTGGGTCCATTATTAGGGAGATTAAGAGGATGTATTTCTCTCATGCTGGAGCAATCATCGCCGAAATTAGAAAACATGTTTCTTCAATCTCCTATAATAATTTTTAAGGGAAATGAGAAAAGGGATGCGGTGGAGTTGCTCTCAATATGCAACTACTTATTGATATTCCTAGTGTCTATAAAAAAACATGTTTTTTCTTTCCATTTGAACTAATCTTTGGGTCAGGGGTGATTATTTTGATTGACCATGCACGCCTATAGGTTATCTCATTGACAAGCGAACAGAAGCTTAGGGATTGGCTATGGAGGCATCGTGTCTAGGAGGTATGCGCCGCGAAGGACCTGAAAGAAGGTGGAGGCATAATTGTCTAGCTAGGATGTTGGCGTGGAGCAAGGCTTACGAGCAAGTGGTTATGTTGTCATCCAGGAGGCGGCATGTCTATGTTGGGAAGAGGCCCAAAGGAGATGTCTGAGCTACATGAGGAGAAAATGCTTGGATTAGATGTAGGAGGATGAGCTAATGCAATGGTCTCTTTCTCTTTGTGTGCACTTTGACTCGATGCTAATATAATTTTCGTCCAAGAAGCATTAGCTTGTGGAGGGCTAAGCTTCATTGATGGTTCATTCAAGTACACTACCACAATGGTATTGTTTTGGGAGTCACTTTGTGTCCACCAATTGATACCATATCTCACCATGAATAGTGTATTATTTTGGTCCAAGAAACAACTATAGAATTGAATTTGATAGGTGCACAATGAACAGAGTAGGATGCAACCTGAAAACACATTGGTAACAAAAACTCATAAGTAGATTCAATGGAGGATGAGAGATATAATTTCATATTTGACTAGTATGTTTAATTTCTCCTAATTATGGGATTGCCTAGTATACCAATATTAATATGCAAGAAATGACTTAGTGAGTCAAAGTAAAATTTGACATTGTTCTGATTTTTACAAGTATAAATATGAATATTTGTTGGAAGGAACTGCATAAATACATGGTGTTGGTGGTGTACGTTGTGCCGGTGAATGAATACACAGTGTGGTTTAATATGATGGATCATGGTCTAATTTTTATTTACTTTTAGTTTATTTAGAAATGTGCTCTTCTCCTAAACAAAAGTTGATGATAAAACATGGATCGATGATAATGCTAGGGAAAAATAACTTCACAAATACTTGCAGCGCTATATCTATTTGTGAAGTAACATGTTATTTAACATGGATGGATGATAATGGTAGGTAAAAAACAATAAAACATGTGATTTAACACCAAAAAATTCATGTAGACACACCAAGAAATATTTGTCGGCACATCTCCATAAGAGCGTCCATCTGGTCCCAGTAAAAATGGTAAGAACGAGTCTATCGGTAAAAGTTTATGTCGACACCACTTATAACGACTAAACCAAGGAGTCGTATTGTAGCAACACAAAAGAAGATCACTACATTGGGGTGTGGTATAGTGTTTATCACTCGTTTCTTGAACTACATATATATGGTTAGAAACTAATATTAGCTAGGCTATACTGCACATTTGGTTTTGATTTTGATTTTTTTTTCTGTCCATGCAAACAACAAATCAGTTCTGAGTTCTGAGAGGATGATGTTTTCTCGTTCGGTTGACCAACTCAGTCCAAGTCGAGGGAACACACATTTGTAAAGACGGTCGTCCCAAAAAACGTCTTTTTAGGGGCGGTTATCTTAAAAGAACCGCCCCTAGAAATGGACACGTTTCTAGAGGCGGTTTTTTTAATGAAACCGTCCCTGAAAATTAATTTCCAGCAACAGTCATGAAGCTATGGTGTCTTCCACGAAGGTTAGAGACGGCGTGCTAAGAAAACCGCCCCTGTTAGAAAAGGAAGGCGTTTGTAAAAATCATTTTTGTATTAGTGACCGCACAACTAAACACAACCCACCACCAGATAGATGATTAGAGAGACACATGGTGAGCAACATCTCTTGACTAGAGGACACCAAACGAACGCGACTCGTGTGTGAACTAAGATTGAAAATATAGCTAAAAACAATACATGACGCAATACCTTCTTCTCATGTAGCAGGCCGGTAATAACATCTGTCCTATTTTGCCAGACATTTCGGTAAGCTTTTGCCAGTGTCGTGAATAACTTGCTGGTGTTAGATTTCAATTTGAGTGTATTCATCAGATCGGGATACTTAGCATAGTAGTAATAGATGTTCAGGATCACAGAGAGACAGAGAGGAAGGGGTGATAGGTTGCAAACCGTCAAATGCCGTAGTTGTCGAAGCTCCGGCCAGGGTTTCGTTGACGGACGCCATCTGCGCGCCGGCAGCGACGGTCGGTGGAGAGGGAGTCGGCGCTGTGACGTCCTCGGTGGCGGCGTGCGCGTCGGGTGGCGTTGCCGGCGTCGGTGGTGCTTCCCGTCGCTGGCAGTGCCCCTTCTCAAGATCGGGTCTAGGGATAGGATATCGGTGGGGTGACTGGCGGCGCGGTGAACCTCGTACTGCGAGCCCTGGCCCCCACCTTTCCTTTATAGCGCTGTGCGATGGGGGCCCACCAACCATGTAGGGTTGGACGCCCCCGATCAGGGCGCGAGGACAAGGCCCAGTTAGGACGTTGGGCCTAACTGGTGGGAGATCAATCCTAACATTCTCCCCCTTGATCTCTCATCTATTCTTCGTTCTTTAATTTCATACTCAAAACTTTCAATTCATATTTTTCTTGCTTCCATCCTATTTCATCACAGATTAGTACATAGAACTGACCCATCGTCACAGCAATTAGTGTCGTTAGACTAACAGCCACAATACACTTCTCCGTTTTGAAATGTAAACTTTCTTTGGGCCCTTCGTATGTTCGGGAATCATAGGCTTTCCCTTAAACCCATGCCGGCTACGTGTTCTCTGAACACGTTGGGTGGTAAGCCCTTTGTGAGCGGATCCGCGAGCATTTTCTCTGTACTTATATGCTCAAGATTTATTATATGATCCCGAACTTTATCTTTCACAACATAGTACTTTATGTCAATGTGTTTGGCAGCACCACTGAAACTATTGTTGTGAGCATACTGTACCGCTGGATTGTTATCACAATACAATCTCAGTGGTTCATTTATATCATCAATCACTTTCAATCTGGGTATGAATTTCTTCAGCCAATTCACCTGCCCCGTTGCCTCATAGCATGCTACAAACTCGGCATACATTGTCGAGGATGTAGTCACGGTTTGTTTGGAGCTTTTCCACGATATAGCCCCTCCTGCGAGAGTAAATACATATCCTAACGTGGATTTTCTTTCATCTCCCGCATAATTAGAATCTGAATACCCCTCTATCTACAGGGAATTAGATCTTCTATACGTAAGCATGAGGCCTTTCGTACCCTACAAATAACGCAGGACTTTCTTCACTAATTTCCAATGTTCAATTCCTGGATTCTTTTGATATCTACCAAGTAACCCGGTAACAAAAGCTAAGTCAGGGCATGTACACACTTGAGCATATTGTAAACTTCCAACAGCTGAAGCATACGGTACCGCTTTCATTCGGTCAATTTCATATTGGTTCTTGGGACATTGATGTTCCCCAAATCTATCGCCCTTGACTATAGGAGCAGGTGAAGGACTGCACGCATGCATACTAAATTTCTTTAGGACCTTTTCTATGTATGCCTTTTGCGATAATCCTAGAACCCCTTTGCTCCTGTCTCGGTGAATCTCTATTCCCAAAACAAACGAGGCCTCACCGAGATCTTTCATATCAAAGTTTGAGGACAAGAATTTCTTCATTTCCATTAGCAGATTGATATCACTACTAGCAAGCAAGATATCATCCACATACAAAATTAGGAATATGTACTTTCCATTCCTGAACTTTGCATAAACGCAATTGTCCTCAACATTTTCTTCAAACCCAAAACCTTTTATCGTTCTATCAAACTTCAAATATCACTGTCTTGAAGCTTGCTTCAATCCGTAGATTGATTTCTTCAGGCGGCATCCCATATTTTTCTTTCCTTTTACGACAAAACCTTTCGGTTGTGCCATATAAACATTTTCTTCCAAATCCCCGTTTAGAAAAGCCGTCTTTACATCCATTTGATGTAGCTCCAAATCATAGTGGGCTACAAGTGCTATTATAATTCCGAAAGAATCTTTACATGAGACTGGAGAAAACGTCTCATTGTAATCAATCCCTTCTCTTTGCGTGAAGCCTTTCGCCACAAGTAGCGCTTTAAATCTTTCTATATTCCCTTGGGAGTCATATTTCGTTTTGTAGACCCATTTACAGCCTACTGTTTTGACTCCTTTAGGAATATTTTCTAAGTCCCAAACTTTATTGGTACTCATTGATTTCAATTCATCTTCCATGGTCTTAAGCCACTTTGATGAGTGGTCGCTTCTCATGGCTTCTTCAAATGAGGTGGGATCATCCCCCATTTGACATTCTTCTGTTTCATAAACTTCATAGTCATCAGTAATAGCTGATCTTCTTATTCTTTGAGACCTTCTAGGTGCCTCCGGCACTTGTTCCACATTTGGTTGTTGTTGTTCTTCCTCATGTGCAACATTTGGTTCTATAGGTTCCTCAAGAATAGGTTCCTCAAGGACAGGTTCCTCAAGTTCATTCATTGTCGCCACGGGAGAACTTGCAACAGGTGTTGGCACTACAGTGTCCTGCACTGTCGGTGCAACAGCAGCATGTAGCGTGAAGAATGGTTCTTCAACCATAGGAGTGGGTACATGTACCCGCTTCTCCTGTAGGCTGATTTCTCGTGCTACCATGCTCCCCCTGACATGTTATCCTCCAAGAACACAGCGTGTCTTGTTTCTACAATCTTCGTATGTCCGTCAGGACAATAGAAGCGATATCCTTTTGATCTTTCTGGATAGCCAATAAAATGGCAGCTGACTGTCTTGGAGTCTAACTTTCCTATGTTTGGGTTAAACACTTTTTCCTCAGCTGGACAGCCCCACACACGCAAATGGTTAAGTGAGGGTTCCATTCTTGTCCATAATTCATACGGTGTTTTAGGCACCGATTTACTTGGTACTCGATTAAGTATGTGAATGGTGGTTTTCAGTGCCTCCATCCATAAACTAATCGGTAATGTGGAGTAACTCATCATGCTTCTTACCATATCCATTAAGGTACGGTTACGTCTTTCAGCCACTCCATTCTGCTGAGGCTCCCCCGGTGTGGAGTACTGAGCAACTATGCCATTTTCCTGTAGGAACCTTGCAAATGGTCCAGGAATTTGGCCATATGGGGTATGTCGCCCATAGTACTCTCCACCTCGGTCTGATCGTACTATCTTGATTTTCTTATTGTGCTGATTTTCAACTTTAGCTTTAAATATTTTGAATTTATCCAATGCTTCTGATCTTTCTTTAATTGGATAAATATTGCCATAACGAGAGTAGTCGTCTGTGAATGTTATAAACGAGTCATAACCATCCACACTTTTCACAGAAAAAGGACCACATATATCTGTGTGGATTATTTCTAAAATTCCTGTGCTTCGTTTGGCATCTTTCTTAATTTTCTTGACATACTTTCCTTTGATGCAATCAATACATTGCTCTAAATCTGAAAATTCTAAGTGCGGGAGAATTGATTCCTTAATCAATCGTTCCATTCTCCCTCTCGAAATATGGCCTAAGCGACAATGCCATAATTTCGAAGAGACAGTATCAATTCTCTTCCGCTTCTTAGTTACATCCGCAGATGGGGAATCATTCACATTCTTATCACATACATTGTTCGCATTCTCAGCAAGAGATAATAAATAAAGCTTGTCTTGTCGGAAGGCAAGACCAACACATTTATTATTAACCAGTATCTTACACTTGCCATCACCAAAATGACAATCAATTCCATCATCATCAAGTTTCGAAACACTTATCAAATTTCTATGCAAAGAGGGAACATAAAGTATTTCTTTAAGTCTAAGTACAAAACCATTATTCAATTCTAAAGAAAAAACTCCAATGGCTTCAACATTGGCTTGCACTCCATTTGCAACTTTAATCGTTCTTTCTCCTCTTTGCAAGGTTCTCGTCCCACTTAACCCCCTCAAAGAATTTGCAACATGAGTAGTTGCTCTGAATCAACCCACCAAGTGGATTTGTCATAACATAAATACTGAGGATTCATCTACAAATATAATAAATTCATCACCTTTCTTTAGCAGAGATTTCGTGAAGTCCGGACAATCCCTCTTGTAGTGTCCTTCTTGAAGCGGTGTTTAATCGATCCTTTTCACTCCACCATACTTTGATTCTCAAAATCTGGGGTTTCTTTCCCCTGTGAATTGGAGGAAGAGGCCTTATCCCACTTAGGTTTCCCTTGTGGTTTAGAATTCTTGCCATTAAAGTTCTTTCTTTTGTTATCCTTCACAAAATGAGCAGATTCACCTTGTGAGGACTTTATCCTCTCCTCTTCTTGAGCACACATTGAGATGAGTCTTTCTATGCCCCATCTTTCAGGCTACATATTGTAGTTCACAATAAAGGTGTCATATTCTTTTGGCAAAGAAGCAAAAATCAAATGAATCGTGAAATCCTCCTCCTTCAAATTCATTTCTTTTAGCTTAGATGCCATAGTGTTCATCTTCAAAATGTGCTCTCTTATGCTACCACCCGGTGAATTTCTCATTCACAAGCTTCTTACTCAAATGAACTTCTTTGTGGCCTTGGTAGACCCAAAGAACCGACTCTTGATTTTCTCAAGATATTCTTTGGCGTTAGCACATTGTGGATTGAGCCCCTTATACATTTCTTCTATGGTGGCTTTGGCTACCAATGAGCACTTTGCGGTTGGAGAGAGTCCATTGCCTATGTTCAAGGTCATATTTCATTCTTATTTCAAAGCATGATCACGCTTTCGAGCAGCCGAAATCGGCGTCGATTTCATTGTCACCTCTCACCGGGTCCTCGGCTCAAGATGGGACACGGTGAGGTGATGGCAAAATCGACATCTCCCAACGCAAGTTCCAATTCATACTTCTCCCGGCACACACGGTGATTGGTTCCGTTGAGTGTCGAGATGTTGGCAATGTTCACAATGCATTTGCCTCCTGAAATCACACCAGAGTAAGTAAGAAACATTTATACATAAAATTCCATGCTTTAACTCAACGTTGGTCAAATTAAAACTTATAATTCATCCATGCAAACATTTTACATCACCGTTGGGCAGAAGTAAGATTAATGCACAATTTCTCATGGATCAAAAATTATAATATTGTTATTAACAACGTTGGTCAAAAAATAACAATATCATAATCGCATCAAAATTATCAGAAATTCATTTCTCTTAAAATTAAATTATCCCGTTGGTTCAAATTTAATCAAAGAGAACAATAATTATCATGCACAGCGGAAACATTACTAATCTTTTCATATTATTATTTTCCAGAAGCACTAAAAAATTCATTGCTTTCTGAGCAAAATATCGTTGGATAAAATTTGCACAGAAAATTGTATCAAAATCATTCAAATTCATCAAAATATGCATTTAAAATTACTCCTGGAAAATAATAAGAAAAATTTTCTTCTTCTTCTTTCATTTTCAGCCCAGTAGCTTGCCAAGACGCTGCTGAATCCTTTCGGCCCGGCTTGCCTCTACAAGACGGGGCTGGGGCTAAAGGCCACAAGCAGCCATGCTCGCTTAGGCAATGAGTTAGCCCAATGAATCTCGGCCGTTTCGTCTCGATCCGACGGCCGAGCGGCCGTTTCGCGCGGATCAAAAGCCTCGCCGCGGCCGGCGCCCTTGAAACCCTAGCCATTTGGCCCTTCCTTTTCTCTCTCTTCTTCGCCACTCTCTCTCATCTCTTTTCAGCCGCAGCAGCGAGCCGCAACCGAGAGCGAAAAACCGACGAGCGAGCGGTCCTTTTGCGCTGTCCGTCGCCCGGCCCCTTTGTTGCTGCCACAGGTTCTAACGGGTGAGCACACCGCCGTCGAAGCGGCCTGGGCGCATGGCGCTTCCTTGGCCGAGCCCGGCGATTACGTGCGAAAAAACCGGTTCGGCTCTTCTTCTTCCGCGCCGGTGAAAGTTCATCCGACGCACCCTAACCCTACCCCTACTTTCCCCTTTCTTTCTTTGAGTTGTTCTTTTCGGGTTTATCCGAATGGGGAAAAAACTAGGGTTAGGTTTAGGGTTTGTTCTTGCCGATTCGGGTTAGGGTTTGTTCTTGCCGATTCGTTTTCTTTGCTTTTTATTTCTTTCTTTTCGTTCATCCTAATGGAAAAACTGGGATTAGGGTTAGGGTTCGATTTTCTATTTTCTTTCCCCGATCCGCATCAGATCGGTCGGATTCACTTCCCCGATCTGATTTCTTGTCGAACCTCGGCTCTGATACCATTGTTAGATTTCAATTTGAGTGTATTCATCAGATCGGGATACTTAGCATAGTAGTAATAGATGTTCGGGATCACAGAGAGACAGAGAGGAAGGGGTGATAGGTTGCAAACCGTCAAATGCCGTAGTTGTCGAAGCTCCGGCCGGGTTTCGTTGACGGACGCCATCTCGCTGCCGGGCGGCGACGGTCGGTGGAGAGGAGTCGGCGCTGTGGCGCCCTCGGTGGCGGCGTCTTGGCGTCGGGTGGCGTTGTTGGCGTCGGTGGTGCTTCCGTCATTGGCGGCGCCTTCTCAAGATCGGGTCTAGGGATAGGATATCGGTGGGTGGATCATGCACGGTGAACCTCGTACTACGAGCCCCCCCCCCCTTTCCTTTATATATATTTGCGCGACGGGGCCCACCAACATGTAGGGTTGGACACCCCCGATCAGGACGCGAGGACAAGGCCGGGCCTAACTGATGGAAGATTAATCCTAACAGCTGGGCCTTTATTTCAACCTCCCAATGGCCGGACCATAAAGCTGTTTTGTTCCCCCAAAATTGATTCAGGCGCATGCAGATTTATGATTATGAGGACACATGCCCCCACACCTCCCCCAAGAAAAAAACGAATGATACGTACTGTACGTATTTTACATCCACAATAATCAATTAGTATATACTTAATAATTTAGAAAACAAAGGATTTCCCAATTAATTTACATTTGATTTTTCACGTTCACAATGAACCTTGTCAAGCTCCTCGCAACATTTCAAACCCAATCTAATCTACTTGCCAAACCCTATGTGTATTAAACAATTAATAAATTTAATTGATCCAGTAATAACAATAATGTACGTATTCTCCTTGAGGGCTCATTCGGTTATCACAGATCTGCTCCCTGGAATAAATCCTGACTGAATTACTTCTCTAATTTGTATAAGCTTTCATCGTCTGGAACCATTCACGGGAATCCAGACTAACCGAACAGGCCTCGAGGGACGGTGTTCGGGCGATGTTGCACAATCAGCTAGCTCCACACTTGAGGAAACTCCATGCCTCCACCACCAAGGCTGGCCATGTCGTCAAAGCCGCCCATGTCAAAGTATCCAAACCCGTACTCACCGC
This sequence comes from Miscanthus lutarioriparius, assembly GCA_904845875.1. Lineage (NCBI taxonomy): Eukaryota > Viridiplantae > Streptophyta > Magnoliopsida > Poales > Poaceae > Miscanthus > Miscanthus lutarioriparius. The sequence goes on from CAJGYO010000008.1 coordinate 25,458,030, forward strand.
CGGCGACTCCCCTCATCATGGCGCCAAACCCTGGCAACACGGCGCCGGCGTCGTCTCGCGTGATGAAGCCGTGGTGGTGGTGATCGTCGACGACCGTGCCGCCGTAATACTGTGGAAGCACGGCCGGCGCCACCTCCTGCTGCGGCGCAAATGCGAGGCCGTAGTAGCCTCCTGACGCCGCGGAATGGTCCGGCGGCTCCGGCATGGCGTGCGACGTGCCGGCGAAGGCGGGCGAGGAGGAGTCGCCGTCTTGGCCGTCGCCGCCGTCGCCTTTCGTCCTCTGGAATACCCTGCACAGCACCCAGTCCTCCTGCACGCACACACGGTCGATATAAAACTTTATTCGTGCATGCAACGTACACGTACGTACTACTAGTGTTCTTACATGAACGAAGGTGAGGCTGTGTTTAGTTCAGGGAATTTTGGGAATTTGGCTGTTGTAGCACTTTCGTTTTTATTTGACAATTAGTATTTAATTATGGGCTAATTAGGCTTAAAACGTTCTTCTCGCAATTTCCAACCAAATTGTATAATTAGTTTTTTTTCGTCTATATTTAATGCTCCATGTATATATCGTAATATTCAATGTGATGCCTATTATAGCACTTTTTGAGAAAGTTTTTGTAACTAAACGATGGCCTGATATTGTACTCGTCCGTAGCTAGAGACCGCTAGTGCTACGCCTACGCCTAGGCCACGAGGGAGAAATGATAGGTCAAGAATGTACGACTAGGAGTATGCACCAATTATTGTGCAGCGCAGGGGAAGGGGAGCAGGCAGTCAAATATGGCTGGTCCACTCTCTGCCCTGCTCCTGCTTTACACTCCTCGTACGTACAACGTGTCTGCGCCGCCTGTGCGTGACATGACCAATTTATCTGCACGTCTGTGCTGATCGAGGACGTCCGTCCTTGCGCTGATGCTTTGCAGTCGCACAACGCGCACGGCGCACAGGAACAGGATCACCCGTGGCTGATGTTCCTGGGCCACCTTGTCCTTGTGGAGGAGCATGCATACGCATGCTGGTTGCTCGTCGACTAGTAGTACTGTTACTGCAGAGACTACCGAGTGGCAGTTGTAAATTCACGCCGTGTTTAGGCCTTGTTTAGATTGTAAATTGCTGTAATCTGGAGACTGTAGCACGTTTCGTTTGTATTTGACAAACTTTGTCTGATCATAGACTAACTAGGCTCAAAAGATTTGTCTCGTGATTTACAACCAAACTGTGTAATTAGTTATTTTTTTACCTACATTTAATGCTTTATGCATGCGTCCAAAAATTGATGTGATGGAGAGAGAGTGAAAAAACTTAGAATTTTGAGCTAATCTAAACAAGGCCTTAGTTGCAAAAAGATTTTCCAGTATCCATCATATCGAATCTTGCGATACGTGCATGGAGCATTAAATGTAGACGGAAAAAAAACTAATTACACAGTTTGGTGGGAAATTGCGAGAAGAACGTTTTGAGCCTAATTAGTCCATGATTAAATACTAATTGTCAAATAAAAACGAAGTGTTACAGTAGCGCAAATTCCAAACTTCAGCCAATTTAACATGGGCTCAGTTGGACCGAGCTCGGCTGTTTAGGTTTGGAGGAAGAAACGACAACTGCACAACCCAGGCCCGCTTGAATTCACAATCGGTGCTATGAGAGTTGGGATCATGCATGTAACCAGTAACCATATACTGTATACTGGATAGGCCGAATTCTCGGCCCATCAAGATATAATAAGTGGGTCGGGAACATAGCACGTCGCAGGACGTACGTCTATAAGACGGAGACAAGAGAGGTTCTCAAAAAAAAAAAAAAAAAATGGAGACAAGAGCAGACGTTTCTTCACGTGTTGGTGTTTTGCATGCTAATTATTAAGTCGACGACGCACGCAATTCATGAATGATTGTGAGTTACTTAAGCTTGTGTCACTGTCTTCCCCGTCCCCGTGTACTTGCGCAGCACCTAATGTGAGGTCCTTGTACTGGCTACCTAGCTAGTTCCAGTACGTTCACCACCCGTGGTTCACGGGGCGGATCCGCTTGCTTGCTCAGCTAATCAATTAATTGTTCAGCGCACCAAGCTTTTCTTTCTTTTGATAGTTACTAGTACCAGACAATAATGAAACATTCTAGAATTTTTTTAGAGAGAGCTTCTTAGGCCTTGTTTAGTTCCTTTCCGTAGAGTTTACTTCTTGTATCATCGAATGTTTAGACATATGTATGGAGTATTAAATATAGACTAAAAAATAACTAATTTACGAGATGAATCTTTTAAGTCTAATTAGTTTATGATTTGACAATGTGGTGCTACAGTACACATATGCTAATGACGGATTAATTAGGCTTAATAAATTCATCTCGCGGATTACTGACGGATTCTGTAATTTGTTTTTTTATTAGTATCCGAACATCTCATGCGACACCCCATATGACATCTGGTGTGACACCTCAAAACTTTACACCCTGGATTTAAACAAAGGTCTTATCGTAGAAACCAGTCAATTATATTGATTAGTACGTTGCTGGACTACTGGGAGTAACTTAACCTGTGTAACTTACGTGTAGCAATATTGTGTGTGTTACGTAAAATGCACGACGTACATACATACCCTGGGTGGCGAATGCGGGGCGTCGAGGCGGAACTCGTGCATGACCCAGCCGGACTTGACGCCGTTGGGGGCCCGGCCCCGGTAGAAGACGAGCGTCTTGCGCATGCCGACGACGGCGCCGCTGCTGCGCACCTCGCGGTCCTTGCCCGTGGCCTTCCAGTAGCCCGTCTTGGTGGCGCGGTTGGTGCGCGACCCCGTCGCGTACTTGCGGTCCCGGAAGCTGAAGAAGTACCACTCGGTGGCCGTCAGCTTCGCCACCTCTGCAGGCACATCCGCGCAGATGGATCGATCGATCGTATCGACGCAGGCAGCAGATATCAGATAAACCCCAGTTAAACGACGCCAGATTCTTGGACGGATATATCGATCGAGCTAGTATTAATAACACTGACTGACCTGGGAGCTCCCACGGCTCGCGCGCGTGCAGGTCGACCTCCACGAGCGTCCCCTGCGCGATGCGCTGGTTGGCCACCTTCTTGTGGAGGTAGTGGCACACCAGCTCCTCGTCGCTGGGGTAGAACCTGAACCCCGGTGGCAACGTCGACTCGATCTCCCTCAATGCCATGGATCGGTCGATCCCTGCTAGCTGCAAGCCTGGAGATCGATCGATCGACTGCTCGATCGGGGCAGCTAGCAATAATCACCTATGTATCGATCGATCAAGACCGCATTCAGTACACAGTCTGATCGACCTGTCTCTGAGGATTCTATTCTCCGAAGGAGGAACCAAGTGTGCGTGGGTGTGTGACCGGAGTTGGTTGCGAGAGAACTCCGTTATATAGAGGAGGCTACCTAGAGGCAAAGCTAGCTAAAACGGACTATACCTCCGGCCCGGCGGCGACGTCCCTATCTGCTAAGGCAACAACTGAAACGAACCGATCTACTAGCTATAGCTACCTGCTAGGCCCCCTAGCTAAGCACAGGTGGAAAGATTCCAACCAGCATCATGTTCCTGTCATGCCGCCCGTGCTCGATCCGCAAGAGGGTTCCCATCGGATCCCATCCACCTGCTACGGAGCATGCGCGAGATCATCATGAGATTGCTCGCCCAAGTGCCGGCAGCAAGTGGCGGATGGGAAAAAAGGGGCTAAATAACGAAGATTTAGAGCTAGGGTTAGAGATTAATGGTGATTTAAGCTAAGTAATCATGATCTAATAAAAAAATCAGGCTTACTGGAGGGCTGGATCGAGCTAGTATTAATAACACTGACTGACCTGGGAGCTCCCACGGCTCGCGCGCGTGCAGGTCGACCTCCACGAGCGCGCGTCCCCTGCGCGATGCGCTGGTTGGCCACCTTCTTGTGGAGGTAGTGGCACACCAGCTCCTCGTCGCTGGGGTAGAACCTGAACCCCGGTGGCAACGTCGACTCGATCTCCCTCAATGCTATTCATATGCTTACTTAGGTAATTTTCTTGGAATGGAACGAATTACAGTTTAACACCAATGACTTATATGAAAGTTATGTTTTTAGGTGGGAAATAAGGGATTTGGTTTTATGTCACGGGCACGTAAGATTTTTTTTCCTAATCTTTGTATGGATATTAATTGCATCATAAAATGAGTATAGAGATAAAGAGCAAAGATAAATTATTTTGATTAGTTGTAGGTAGTAAACTTATCGACAAACTTTTATTATTATATGTCTCACGAATTGATGGATGCTAGGTATGATGAAAATTGCACTGTTTAGTGTGTTTACCATGAAAACTCTACCCCTCTTCAGTGAGGGTATATAGATGAGTACACGGTACCTAAACCCTCTCATAACCACATGTTACACACAAGGCTAGCTAGCTAAGGCGCAGCATCTAATAACACGCTGGCACACGCATCAGCCGACGACGCTTATGATTCGTTTTCCCCGGATCGGACCATCTCATACAGTGCTTGAAATTCCTGCATGACGTTGATGACTCAATTAAGCCGCTTGAACCCTGTTACGCCCGTCGTCCACGATGCATACTTACACGAACGGAACACACATGAAACTAGGCGAGCTAGCTGATATAGACGTCTCCATCCGGCGTGTACGACCTCGCGCACGTCACATTCGCCGCGTATGTGACGTGCGCGAGGTCATACACGCCGGATGGAGACGTCTATATCAGCTAGCTCGCCTAGTTTCATGTGTGTTCCGTTCGTGTAAGTATGCATCGTGGACGACGGGCGTAACGGGGTTCAAGCGGCTTAATTGAGTCATCAACGTCATGACGCTTATGATTCGTTTTTCCTGGATCGGACCATCTCGTTGATGACTCAATTAAGCTGCTTGAACCCCGTTACGCCCGTCGTCCACGATGCATACATACACGAACCGAACACACATGAGGCTAGACGAGCTAGCTGATATGGACGTCTCCATCCTGCATGTACCACCTCGCGCACGTCAGTGTGACACGCGCGTCCATAGTACACGCGAGCGAAATCGATATACACCTACTACTTGTAAAAGTCATGGGTGCGTACGTTTTTCAGCTCTCCGATCCGGCCGGCCCGGCCGGCCGTGGCGTGCGGTCGTTTTACGTGCGTGCATGCTTCCGGGGGGAGGCAATGCAAAGCAGGATGCTAGCTGCAAATTAATGGTGCGGGAACAGGGGATCATCGCCGTCTATCAGCTTGATTGAGGTCGTTAATTAGCTATGGCTAGCTAGCGGGTAGCTAGCTAGCTAGCTAGGTCGCGTACGCAGAGAATGTGACGTGTGCAAGGTCGTACACGCCGGATGGAGACGTCTATATCAGCTAGCTCGTCTAGCTTCATGTGTGTTCCGTTCGTGCATCGTGGACGACGGGCGTAACAGAGTTCAAGCGGCTTAATTGAGTCATCAACGTCATGCAGGAATTTCAAGCACTGTATGAGATGGTCCGATCCGGGAAAACGAATCATAAGCGTCGTCGGCTGATGCGTGTGCCAGCGTGTTAGATGCTGCGCCTTAGCTAGCTAGCCTTGTGTGTAACATGTGGTTATGAGAGGGTTTAGGTACCGTGTACTCATCTATATACCCTCACTGAAGAGGTGTAGAGTTTTCATGGTAAACAGTGCAATTTTCATCATACCTAGCATCCATCAATTCGTGAGACATATAATAATAAAAGTTTGTCGATAAGTTTACTACCTACAACTAATCAAAATAATTTATCTTTGCTCTTTATCTCTATACTCATTTTATGATGCAATTAATATCCATACAAAGATTAGAAAAAAATCTTACGTGCCCGTGACATAAAACCAAATCCCTTATTTCCCACCTAAAAACATAACTTTCATATATGTCATTTGTGTTAAACTGTAATTCGTTCCATTCCAAGAAAATTGCCTAAGTAAGCATATGAATATACAGATTTTAGTATTGCTCCTACTAGCCACCCCAAAACATAGAGGTGGTCAACACTCAACAATGATGAGTAGATGGGCGGCTCGGCATGGAAGGAGGTGGTAGAGATGGACATCTGCTTTCAAGGACTGGATGATGTGGGCTGCTAGGCTATCGGCTATATGGGTTGCTTTAAGGCCTGTTTGGTTCTCTCCTAGGTGGAGCTGCCTGGCCCTGGCAGCACTCCCAGGCGTCCGATTTTGGTCGCCTGGGGCTAGGATCGCATGCCTGGCAGGCAGCTGCCCGAGAGGCCGTGAACCAAACAGGCCCTTAGTGTGTGTGGCTGATGTAGGCCGCGTTGTTGTTGTCTACTACTACTTGGTGCCCTAGCTGGCTACTGTTTGGTTGCGATTGTGGCAACGATTGTCAAGGGTAAGCCTGCTAGACAGTCCTCACATAACCTAGGTCTCAAGTGAATAGATCGTTCTAAAGTTCCAGTGTTTGCATGCTAGTACAATATATAATTTACATGTGCTAGGAATGAAAATGGGCCGGGTCGACCCATTGGGTAGTTGTCTTGACCCACAAGAGTAAGCAGGCCACAGGGTCATAGGGGCTGACCACAAAGTCTAAAATGGACCGATAGGGCCGAAACAATTCACTCAATGCGTAATATGTATTCACTCAATTGTCATATAACAACGTTTTTAAAATTTACGTCAACTAAGAGGATAGGCAAATTGGTCCTTTTGATGTCTATAGAGATTACATAAAGGGAAATTTTCCTATATGCCATTGGCTAAAACTTGTATCCCTGATCTACCACCTAAAAACTCAAATCTTATCAATGCTATCTATAAATTTTAATCTATTCCACGACATACTAATCCGAAAGATAAGTTATTTGGGCTGTTTTGACACAAGAAGATGAAGGAAAAGAACATGTTATCACATACACTAGTCATAGTCTTCATGATCCCGAGACAAGGTATACCCATCTTGAGAAATTATGCTTATCGTTATACTATGCTTGTACTAAATTGAGACATTACTTGCTATCTAGTACTTGTGTGGTTACTTGCCAATGTTATTAAATACATGTTGTGTGGGGAACCGCCACGTTAATCCACCCAAATCAAGTGTCGACCCCTTGACCCCTCAATTTAAGCAAACCAGCAGCGAGGCCCACAGGAGCGCATGTAGCAACTCCTCTTTAGGATCAGCTCGAGAGAGAGAATACATCACAACAGTGCATAGATCACATTACAAGTTTAAACCATTAAAGTTTACAAGTCTTGGTTCACACACTTAGTTCATCACACGGTCACACATTGCAATCTACATCGAAGTCTAGCGAAAATCTTTCAACATAACATAGTTCATGATAATGGATACATGGGTGTGCCACAGCCATGTATCTATGGAACGCAAGACCCTTCACCACTCCTGATCCGGCAAGGGGTCGAGAGCATAGAAGTATCCATGCAGGGACTACGGTACCTGCAAAACTTAAGATCACATAGGGTGAGTACTCGAGTGTACTCCACGAGACTTACCCAATATAATAAACAAGGATTATGCATTTGGGTAGTAGCAAGGAATGCGTAACATTGCATAAAAGCATTTATACTGTAAAGTAAAGGTGATCTATGACATAGCAGTTATTAAGCATAGCATAGGTAATCAAGTTAAGCATTAACAAGCGGGAACTCGATCTTCCATGAGTTCTGATCTCCAAGCCCAACTCTAGTCCGTATCTAGAAGTAGAACTTATTGCTTTCAATGTTTTATACTCTACAGAGGAGTACAAGTTAACCCCACTCAAAACATGGGATATCGCCCATAAGACTTGTCGATATAGAAGGGATATCTCGATGCCTCAACCTTTCCCTAACTTGGCCAAGATGTTCGACGAAAGGTTCGGCTATGATGCCCGGTTAATGTCCCATACATTCTCGACCGACGCCATCCCCCTTGCCAATTTCACTGATAAGATGGTCGCAATCAGTTACTTGGCTTGTCACCCCCATTGGCAACAAGTGGTATGTATAGTTTTATGTTCATACTCACTACCAGGATACATGGTCCTTAACCGGTAAGCAAGCTATGTCATCCAAGAACCCCCATCTTGCCATGACCATACCCCCTGCCGATCAATGTTCATACCATTCCCAAATGGAACTAGTGTTGATCCCTTCCCAAAGTTTTGCTTAGTGGGTTATCAACCTATCATCGCGCGAGTAATGAGAAACCCATCATTAGCTCGACTTCTAAGATCTAAGCATACTAAGCATGGTTTGTTAAATAAGACATGTATGGTTGATTGGTGTGGTAATATCTGGATAAGGCTTGACATAGGTAATTCCCTTCCCAGTTCACTAGTCATATGGTAACATAGCAATGTAGTAGATAGACATAGTTTATTATGCATTTGTAAAGCATAGGGATGCATAGGGGCCTGCCTTGAATGCCATTGCTAGGCTCGACGACTTCCTCCTCCTGAGGCTCCTCCTCAACAGGTTCTTCGAGAATCGGGTCACCTATACATGTATGATGCTTGATGAGTGAACTACGTAAAGTACATGATCATGCTATGTAATGATTCTTAGTTGTTTATGCTTTAGTGACACATGAGTGAGTGCGTAGTCAGATACTAGTTATTTGTTGACTGGTAACCATCGGATAGTCTGACATGGTTGTTAGACGGTCCGGTGGTTACTGGGACTTAGTGGGATATTGGCTCTCTGGATCCATCGGACTCTTCGAACTAGGATCAGACCCTCCGAGATGAAGTCTGTGCTCTCAGGAATCTCTCTGTGTAAGAGGTGATCCTATCGGAAGGTTTCATGGTGGATCATCCATCAGATCAGGTCTGTAGTGTGCTGTGGGCTACTAAGGGTTCAAGCTCCATCGGATACTCTATCGCGAGTGATGGATCATCTGTAGGAACTAGCTACTCTCAGGTTTCCAGTTTATAATTCAGCGGACACTCCGAAATATCGACGGACACTCCGCTGTACCAAAACTGTGATCTAGATTCTCTAGACACTCTTCTGTCTTGGGCGTATAACTCATCGGACGGTCCGATGTAGTGACGGACACTCTAGTGGGTTATAGACGTGTTCTGTGCAGGTGAGCAGTAAGACATTCAGTATTGACGGACACTCCGCTAGTGACATCGGACCCTCCATCGATACTAACATTGAACGCCTCATAGTAACTCGAGATCCAAATCTTCACCCATGGTGCTTGCATGTGTAAACCATCTTTAGGATAGACTACTAGGGTTCTATAGAACATATCTAGATGGTTAGTTCTAACTACATTGGGTGTAAACTAACTCTAGGCCACAAATCGATGTTTCCTAGGTTTTGACTCCTAAAGACACAATCTTAGGGTTGGCTTGGTTAGATCCTTACCAAGGGCTACAAACACAAGGTACCAAGCTCTCCAAGAAGATGGAACAGTTGGAGCTCCTCCTTGGTAACTCAAAACCTTCTTATTCTTGCCTCCTTCTCCTCCTAGCTTTTTATGGCAAGGGTGAGAGGGCTCCTCCCCCTTCTAACCCTTACCTCTTGTGGATGACGGCCTCTAGCTCTTGTGGATGACGGCCTCTAGGTGATCTCCATGGCCATCTCTTGATGCTTCCAGGCTTCAATCCCTTCTCCTCCTTTCCTTCTCCTCTTCCTTGCTTGAGTGTGAGAGAGAGTAAAGAGATGAACTAGAGAGAGAGTGGGAGTGTAAGAGTGAGTGAGTGAGCTAGTGGATTCTCCTCCCTGGTGTATCCACTAGATGGATAGCTATGGTGAGGTTTGGGACCTAGTGATCCACAAATTAACACCTCACATTTCTGCATGGGATGATCCTATCGGACAATCCGTCGTGATGGTAGACTCTCCGGTGGTGTCAGGTTACTGACTGACAGCGTGTTAGCGAACTAGCGGATAACCTGATAGTACTGGCGGATTCTCTATCAATTCAACATTGAGTAGTTTAATGCAGCATTCAATTTCTAACTATTTGATTTCAAATGCAAAAGATGCTCATGATGCTGATGCTCACAAGGGTGTCAGGACTAGGTCGTGACAACTCTCCCCCCTTAGAAGAATTACGTCCCGAGATTCTCCAAAAATAGGTTTTATGCAATCAAGGGAGAAAATTTAAGATAAAATAGGTTTTAATCCCCTTCTTGCGTCACTAAGGACTTAATACTCATTCCCATACTAAAACTCATCCAAAGCTAATACCTTGGCTCAAATAGGTGAGGATACTCCCTCCTCATCTTGTCCTCTATCTCCCAAGTGGTTTCTTCGGTTGAATGGCGACTCTATTGCACTTTCACCATCTTGATGGTTTTTGTTCTAGTCTTTCTCTCCGAAAAGTCAAGGATAACAATAGGATACTCTCCATAGCTCAAATCCTTGTTGATATCAATATCTTGCAAATTGATCTCTTCTTCGGGTGCCTTCAAGCATTTCCTCAACTGAGATAAATGGAAAACATTTTATACTCCCAAAAATGAATCAGGCAAGGCTAGTGCATAAGCAACCTTCCCTCTCTTATCATAGATCCAAAACGGACCAGTATATCTTGGGGCAAGTTTTCCCTTCTCTTGAAACCTTTGGGTGCCCTTAAATGGTGTAACTTTCAAATATACATATTCTCCAACTTTATACTCTGCATGCCTTCTATGGTCATCGGCATAAGCCTTGTATCTATTTTGTGCGGCTTCTAAAGCGATCTTTATTTGCTTAACCTTCTCCTCGGCTTCATTCACCTTCTTATTTCTATATAACCTTCTTTCTCCAACTTTGAACCAATTGAGTGGTGTCATACAATCTCTGCCATATAGGGCTTCGTATGGACTCATGTTGATGCTGGCCTGATAGCTATTGTTGTAGGCAAATTGGGCAAACGGTAAACAAGTGTCCCAACTAGAGCTATACATTAGGGTACAAGCTCTCAACATATCCTCCAGAATTCTGTTAACTCTCTCTATTTGACCTTCGGTCTATGGGTGATATGCTGTGCTAAACAACAATGTGGTTTCCATTGCCTTATGCAACTCATCCCAAAATTAAGACATGAATTGTGGACCTCTATCTGAAACTATTGTTTTGGGAACTCCATGCAAACAAACAATCTGAGCTAGATACAATTCCACATACTTGAAAACTGGATAAGTGACCTTGATCGGTAAGAAGTGTGCTGACTTTGTGAGTCGGTCAACAATCACCCAAATGGAATCATATCCACTCGATGTCTTTGGTAAACCAGAGATAAAGTCCATGGTAATGTCTTCTCATTTCCAAGCTGGTATGGGCAAAGGTTGTAGAGTTTCGGCTGGTTTGAGATGCCCAGCCTTCACTCTACAACAAACATCGCACTTAGCTACAAACCTTGCAATATCCTATTTCAAACCCTTCCACCAAAATCTCTTCCTCACATCTCTATACATTTTGTTGCTTCCAGGGTGGATAGAGAAAAGTGACTCATGAGCTTTGTCTAGGATCTGCTTCTTTAGATGTTTCTGGTTAGGTACTACAAGTCTTTTTCCAAACCACAAGGTATTCGAGTGGTCCAACCGAAAACTCTTATACTTTGGATCGTCCATCTTCTCTTTAATGGTAACTAGATCTTCATCAAGTTGTTGTCCTGCCTTAATGTCCCGCAACAAGTGAGAAGTCACTTGCAACATGGACAAGGAACCTTCAGCTACTTGGGATACATTCATCCTCTACATATCCTGACATAGTGAATCCATATTTCTCTCCACCAGGGTACAATCACAATTGGCCTTTCTACTTAAGGCATTGGCTACTACATTCATCTTTCCCGGGTGGTATTGGATATTCAAATCGTAATCCTTGATCAACTCCAACCACCTCCTCTACCTCATTAAGCTCTGACTGGGTAAGAAAATATCTCAAGCTCTTATGGTCAGTATAAATGGTGCAGGGCTGACCAAATAAGTAATGTCTCCATATTTTCAGTGCGTGAACTACCGCTGCTAACTCAAGATCATGAGTAGGATAGTTCATTTCTGAAGGCTTCAATTGTCTAGATGCATAGGCTATGACATGCCCTTCTTGCATAAGCACACAACCCAATCCAACATTGGCCGCATCACAATATACTTCAAAAGGTTTAGTGATGTCGGGTTGGACTAGAACGGGAGCTGTAACTAGCTTTTGCTTTAGAATATGGAAAGCTTCCTCTCTTTCTTCTGTCCAAACATACAATTCATCTTTCTTAGTGAGTTCAGTCAAGGGCTTCATAGTCTTAGAGAAGTCTGGCATGAATCGACGATAGTAACCTGCCAATCCAAGAAAGCCTCGAACTTCCTTTACCGTAGTGGGAGTAACCCATTCCACTACATCCTTGATCTTACTTGGGTCCACGGAGATTCTGTTATGAGATAAGATGTGTCCCAAAAATGAAACCTCGGTGAGCCAAAACTCACACTAGCTAAACTTATCATACAATTTGTGCTCTCTCAGCTTTTGTAACACAACTCTCAAGTGTTTCACATGATCTTCTTTAGTCTTTGAATATACTAAGATATCATCAATGAAGATAATCACGAACACATCCAATTCTTCAAAGAAGATGGAATTCATGAGATACATGAAGTATGCTTGGGCATTAGTCAATCCAAAGGACATAACTGTGTACTCATAGGAACCATACTACGTAGAAAACGCAATCTTTGGTATATCCCCTTTTTAGATTCAAATTTGATGGTATCCCAACCGCAAATCGATCTTAGAGAAGAATTTGGCTCTGTTGAGTTGGTCGAACAAAATATCAATTCTCAGGAGTGGGTACTTGTTCTTAATGGTCCTCATGTTGAGTGGCCGGTAGTCTATCACCATTCTTAGACTATGGTCCTTCTTGGTCTCAAACAAGGCTGGACATCTCCACGGAGAAGAACTAGGTCTAATGTAACCCTTCTCCAACAAACTCATCAATTGTTTCTTCATCTCTTCCAACTCAGGGGGTGCCATTTTGTATGGAGGTTTAGACATTGGCGCGGTTTTAGGTTCTAATTGGATGATAAATTCTACATCTCTCTTTGGGGGCATTCCCGTTAACTCTTCTGGAAACACATCGGGAAACTCACATACGACTGGTACTAGCTCAACACCTTTCGACAATTTGTTTTGGTTCTCAAACTATTTAGAGCAACCTGTTAACTCTGAGAAGCATAAAGGGTAACTGACTTTCCTGAAGGGTGGCGGATCTCTACGGATCTAGGTACACATCGAATGACACACTGATGTTTAACCCTCCACTTCATTCCCAAAATAACATCCACATCATTCCCTAGTTTGAGAACAATTAGGTTGGCTAGAAACTCCAAACCTCCTATCTCAATCCGAGCTTAGGTAACTAATTGGTTAGACTCATGCATGATCCCAGGGGCACTAATACGAAATCCCCTCCCAAACTCCATAGCTGGAAACTTATTATTGTAACACCCCGGGTGTTTAAGTATTAAAAACTGGACATATCATCATATGCATTGCAAGGCATTGGTCATATTGCAAACTTTGATATGCATTCACTAAAACAAGTTTACATGTATGTTATAAGTATTGCTTGGTATTGTTTGAATCAAGTTGAAATCTTTGTATTGATTTGAAATTCCGAAAACCCTGATTTTCAATATTTAAATCCTACCCTGAAAATCCATTTCAAAATCGAAGCACATTTTGGGGTTGAACCTTAAAGAAAAGTTGTAGAGCTTGTTGAGTTGTACAAAGTTTGTTTTTGGAGTTTTTCAAGTTGTTTAGTAAAAATTGAAGTTATTTGAAAAGGCGAAATTCCTTAAATGTCCCCTATTTGAATTCAAAATTTAATTTCAAAATGTAGACCGAATTAGGGGTTGGTTATAAAAACAAAGTTGTAGAACTTTTGATTTTGAACAACTTTTATTTTTGGAGATTTTTGAGTTGTTATACAAATTTGGGAGTAATTTGGATTTTAAACTGGATGGCAATTCTGTAATTTCGATGAACAGTGTTCACCGCTCTTGCTACACCGCCGGCGACCTTCGGTTTGCTTCCAGGCGCGGTCGTGGCTGTCTTTGGCATCGCGCTGGCACGGTGAAGGCCACAGCGCAGCTTCCTTGCGCTTCTGAGCCGCTCTATTTAGCCTTGGCCGTCGCTGTTTGCCCCCGCTCTCTTGCTCTGTTTTCCCGACGCCACGGCCATAACTCCGGCGAGCTCTCACCGTCACTTTAGCGCACTCCAGCCGCTGCAAAGCTTGTCACAGTTCCGCCTGCTACTTGCGCACCCAACCAACCTGCTTTTGTCACTTGTCTTCACCAGAAACTCACGGTGCGCGCTCTTCTTCCCCGCGGCCGGCAACCTCACCCGTGATCCCATTTCATCGTGGTCAGCGCGTTGCGGTGGGTCTCTGTCCTTGCCAAGCCATGATTCAGTTTTGCCACGATGCCGTGGTGCTTTGTACCTTGATGCTTGATCAAATTGTCCACCGCAGCCACCGGAGCGTCACCGTCGTCGTTGCTTGCTCTGCCGTGACCGCTGTGTCCGTCGAACGATGTCTCCAGTGCTCCTCTGGCCTTGTGCTCTACTCAGTCGCGTTTGGGGTGAGCTGCTGATGCTTCCTGGGCCATCTGTTTAAGCTTTACAAGTCTCACATCGCCAGCGTAGCGTAGCCACGCCGTCGTGGCCGCCATGGCCGGCGTAGTGCTCGGTCTAGTCCGTAGTTGGTCCAGCTTGTGCCCCAAATCGATGCGCCTAGTCGAGGGTAGTGTTTTGGTACCTTGGTCGTCACCGTTGGTCTCGCCGTCGACGAGATATCGCCGGTCAGCGCGCGTGTCGCCGAAGTCAAAGCCTGAGGTTGAAGATGACAGGTGGGGTCGGGATGTCAGTGACTATGTAGTTCAAAAATGGATTTTTCTATTTTCTGAAATGAATGAATAGTGTCTATTTTTGTTATTTTTGTGTAGATTTATTTAGAGCTCCAAAAATTATGAAAATTTTTGTATGACCTCTCTGTGATGTATATTATTTAGGAAAAATATGAAATGTTGTTTTTCAGTACTTTTTGAATGTGATAAAAATTTCTCAATTAATTAATAAATGAGTTTCCAGGATTTTTCTAGGCTTATTTGTGTATCCAAAAATTATGAAAATTGTTTTGTCACTTAGTTATCATGTGATGAACATTTAAAATTTTTTTGAGGCCAATTAGAACAAGTTGATTTATTTCATAATTCTTAATTAATTAATTAATTCATAAAAGCAAATAGTAACCTTTAGTGATTTAGGTTTTGTTTGAGTTTTTGATTGAGTGATGTCCTTGGGTCATTAGTTGGTGATGATCCTTGACAATTGATGTGAGTGTTGCGAAAATGGTTTAGTTAGGTTAACTTGTAACTGTACCGCGAAGGAAAGTTGTATTCAAGTTGTTAATTTTGCATCCATCATCGAGCATCATATTTCATATTCCGCATCATGTTAAACATGGCATTGTTGCTACGTGTAGTGAACGAAGGTGAACATGTGGTAGTTAATCAAGTAGTTGAGGAGGTTGATCCATCTATGGAGGTTGGTGTTGATATCGATGGAACGACTCCGGACCCAGACTTTTCCGTCAACGAAGGCAAGCCCCGGATGCATACAACCCTACCTTGTATTTTACAAATTGATTTCGCTTTTGCTTCTTTTTACTGCATTAAGTGATTAGGAGTCAAGTGAAAACCAAATTGGTATATTACCAACCTTGTTATTCCATATTTACCATATTACCAGTTTTAAATTCGTATATGCCTAGTTTTGCTTAGCTATGCTTAGAACGATGAAAGTCGGGTGATTATCTGTCATCTGCAAGTTTTAAATGGAACTATGGTTACTTATGTTATCATGTGATATGGGAATGTGGAGTAATAAATCTAGACCAGGTGGACTCGGTGTATGGGAGCCGCAAGACATGGAGGTCTTGTGAGCGGGTTCTTTCCGCCTGTGTCGATTAAGGTCCGTCCGTTGTTGAATTGCATGAGGTGAGACTTGTAGTACTAACCATATACTCCGGTAAGCCTTAACTTGGCTATTCTATTATGAGAGTGGCTAATCACGCACTGGGAGTGGAGAGATGGCGGGAATAGCGTGTACCCACGTGGCAATGGGCTGGATTAGTGGTGTACTGTATTCTTGGGTGGCGCGGACCCGTTCTTGTTTAAAGGATCCGAGGGTAGGTTGATATATGTAAGTCGGGGACCTGCATATGTCGTGTGGTCTAGAATTCCCAGCTAGGTTTTTAATCGGTTCGAATCGTCGTTGCTCCTCGGTTATGGAGACTCAACTCACTGTTCATCATCGTAGTAATTAATAACTAGAACTTGAGGATGGTCTGTGAAGGTGTTGGTTATGAAGTTTCATGATCTCATTGCGGATCGTGTGAGCTTTGTATATGTGTTTATGAAGTTTTAAATGTTG
This sequence comes from Miscanthus lutarioriparius, assembly GCA_904845875.1. Lineage (NCBI taxonomy): Eukaryota > Viridiplantae > Streptophyta > Magnoliopsida > Poales > Poaceae > Miscanthus > Miscanthus lutarioriparius. The sequence goes on from CAJGYO010000008.1 coordinate 25,474,410, forward strand.
ATGTAAATAATTTTATTAAAAAGCTTTTACACAAAAGAACTTTGATTATTGCTAAAGCCATACCTTGAATCCCCGAGCCTGCATTTATAAGTTCTATCAATTTTTATTTCGGTTAAGTCTTGTTGAGTACTTTTGTACTCAGGGTTCGTTGACCCTTGTTGCAGGTGAGGCTCATGAGCAGATCTGTTTTGGATCGTGCTGCATGACTGTTGTTCAGTGCGATGACGATAAGTAAATGTGTGGCCTTGGGCAGAGCAGCTTATTTGTGTGTTCTGTAATATATTATAATGCCACTCCACTACTTTGTTTTGTATTAATTATTGAACTTAGTTGTATGGTTTAAAACAAACGGTTTATAAACTATGTTATTATAAGACTTCCGCTGTTTTTACTCTGGTGTATCTATTTGAATAAACTGTTGTAATACTGCAATGACTCTGTAATGTGATCCTGCTCGAAAATCGTGGATGATTCGGGGTTCCCCGAGGACACCCGATAGTCTTCTTAAGTTACCGGGAACATATGCATAGTGTCAAAGGTCATTGGACAATGACAGGTGCATGTGGGCCCTATAATTTAGGAGGTTCTGCCACAATTATCCTAGGCAAAACCCTCATGAACGAATGAATGAGATGCACCGAAATCAAACAATAGTCTAGCTAAAATGGAGTTGATGGGTAATGTACCAATGATTGCACCATCATCCACTTGAGCTTCTTCTATGGTCATGAAGTGTAGCTGTGCATTCTTCTTGGGCACATTGCTGGTGTGCTTGGGAGCTACAGCTCGAGGTGCGACTTGCGGCTGTTGCTTGGTTTGGCATTCACAAGCCAAGTGGCCAAAACCACCACACTGAAAACATGCTCTGGTTGCTACGGCCAATTGCTTGGCTGCCTGCTACTAGCGCTGCTAGGGTGAACGTGTTTGTATCCACACAAGATGCGGTGCTGCATAGCCTTGAATTCTTGGTGGGGTTCGACTAGTCTTCTGCCTGATGGATGAATCCTGTCCATAGCCGGTGTTGTACGGTCCTCTCCTACAGCTATCCTTGTCCATTGCCTTCCTCTTGGTCTCCGCCTTGATAGCAGCATTCACCATCTCATTGAAAGTGGGAGTTGGTACATTGCATAACTTGTCCTACATCATTGGGCTAAGACCGTGCTCATACCTCACTTTCTTAGCCTTGTTGGTAGCAACCTCATTTGGAGCATATTGGGCTAGCTCATTGAACTTATGAGTGTACTCCACTACTGACATCTCTCCCTAAACCAAGTTGCAAAACTCGGCAGCCTTGATGAGCATGGCTCCCTCGGGTATTAAGAACCCACGAAACGCCTCCTTGAACTACTGCCATGTGAGCTGCGCATTTGGTTGCAAACAAGCCCGATAGTCGTGCCACCAATTGCCAACGGCTTCCTGAAGCTGGTGCGCAACAAAGTGGACCTTCTCATTATCATCACACTAGACAAGAGTGAACTTATGCTCCATAGTCTTTAGCCAATGATCAGCTGCCAATGGATCCTTAGCTCCAAAAAAGATGGGTGGGTTGGTTCGCACAAAAACATGATACCCACGAAGCAGTTGCGGTTGAGCTCCATGCTGATTGGCTTTCATCTTCTCCAAGAGCTGCACCATTCTTCCCATCACTTGTTGAGTTGCCTGACGATGGGCTTCATCCCTCTGAAGTATGTTAGCCCATGTTGGCTGTAGTAGAACCGACCAATTTATAAGAGCACAAGTACAATGGCAGCCCGCAAGCGGTCGCACTGTCATACTTAAGCCCATATAAACCCAGTAGTCCATCGAGTACCACGAAGGGTCTCGATTAACCATCAACATACAACCAAGATCATACATGATTCAACATACATGTCACACGTTACATAAAGTTCACAAATACAGTTCATCCATCAGAGTACGAATTTAGGTTATTACAAACCAAGTTCAATAAAAAAGTAGCGGAAGCAAATTAAAAGTTTGAAACCAACATCTGCAACATCGTTTAAAAATAGTGCCAGCTCACGATCAAACACCCATAAAAGCATAAGAGAGGTATTCATAAGAGATGTCTACCCAGGGCTTACTCCTCGTCCATGGCGGAACAGAAGCAGTTCTTGCAATAGCCATGATAAACTATACCATCTGCAACAATGGGAATAAAACCCTAAGTACGAGAAGGTACTCAGCTAGACTTACCCATCATAAACCAAAAATAAAGTGACTCTAAGGATTATGCAAGGCTTTATAAGTGGAGCTAGCTTGACAACATTTTACATAAAAAGCAACTAATTCAGTTGTATAATTATAATTCGATCATCAAGTTAATTATAGCTATTCATCTCTAGATTAGCAACTAACATGTGCCAAACATGTGGTATATCATTTAGTAGCATACAATAGTAACCATAGCCGGTGTAGTAATTCCTTGTTCATCCGAACCATCATATTCCATAACACAGTTACTACGATGTTGGTACTAGCCAAGTTTCTCACTGTCCGGGAGAGACGGCGATTCGAATCGATTTCAATCAGCTGAGAATTTATTCCTAACACAAACCTAGGTAGACCAGATCAATGGTCACCTTAGGTCACCTTTGGTACAACTCAGGTCCACATTTCGTGGGTTCGCCCAGCGCCGCACAATCAGGGACAACAAGCTGCCAAGACGATCAGGACTACCCTGCCCTTGGGTTTACGTCTGGCTCCCCACACATCCTTACTACCATCCAGAGTGCGCACTTTTATAGAATGAGGCCCAGTCTGAGTTGAGCTACTCGGCTTCACGATCAAAACGAGTTATCCGGCCAGCTAAGTGAGAGACATGCATTCAATCTTGTCAGAAGCGCCCAACAACGATATGATCCTTAATCAGCACAGACGGATTCACATGAGTCAACCTACATATAGACTTTGCCCAACCTCTATTTATATTACCCCATAGTTCTTTTCCACGATAGCAAATATAGCCAACCATGCTTCGGTATCCACCTATATCTCGTAGGTGACAGGAAATCACCCGACTTCTACTGGTCTAAGCATGGCTAAGAAGGTATTTGATCGTGGACCTACACAGGGTTAAAGGTGTATATATCTGGATAAGGTAGTTCTACGCATCAAGTATTTCTGATTCAGCTCTTATAACCTAATGCATCAAATATAAAAGGACTCAAGTGAAGTTTTGTAAAACATAGGAGACTTAGAATACTCCGGGGCTTGCCTTTAAGGAAGGAGGTTGGCCTATGATTCGAGCACTCAGGGTGGTCCTCAAGAGTTTGCTCCTCTCCTTCTAGAGCTACGACTTGAGGTGTCTCCTGCTGATCCTCCTCTTCTTCTTCGTTGAACTCCAAAAGAGTTATCCCTTCGGACGATCCTATATGCATGAACATGAAATAAGATATCATGGATGCATATATAATGACATGTATGATATGATATGGTGTGATGAAATACATCTTCATAAGTGTTTTCAACCGCATTGCATTAAGGTGATAACAAGTTGCATCTTATTTTACTGATTAGGTGCATATCTCTTCTCTAGTAACTAAACACATTCTCATCTAAGCAATTTTCTGGACTTCAAGACAGCAGCCACTTGTTTTGACCATAACTAGAGTTATACACATCAAAATAATATAGTTATAGATAGTATGGAAAGCTTATAAAATTACCTATAACTTTCTTTTAATCATATTAATGTGATTCAGTAGTTATCTAGGTCAAACAATTCTATTATTCAGATCTATCCAGAGAGCAATCATTTTTTACAGTAGACTTCTAACAGCTATAATTCTTAGACCATAAGGCCTATGATTATTAAAATTTAACACAAGGTAGATAAGTAAGTTATATACAACTTTATTATTAACAAGTTTTATAGAAAAGGCCATTATCATCATAAAATTATTACCACAACAGAAACTATACATGCAGCAATTTAATTGAATTATAAGGCAATAATTAACTAGCTGCCTATAAACACATACCTCTAAGCCTCACTAATAGTATAAACAGATTATATGCATCACACACACCACAGAAAACATCATGGTTAAGCCTAACTAATTTATTTATATTCATTTACTAATTTTCTTAGATAATAAGGTGATTTAAAGGATAAATACTTCCATTGCTTAATAAATTCTGAGAAAATTACAGTAGCCTACAAATGACCCTAGTAATATACTGTACAAATTTTAAGCCATTTGGATAAGTATAGATACCTCTACAAAAATGACAAGTTACATATGCTTATTTTAGTAAAAATAGTTTAGCATAGTGAAAACTGCCAAGAAATAGATTTAATATTTTTCTTACTTTCTTCTTAGCATGAGAATACTATGTAAATTTTTGTATGCTCATATGTTACGTATTTTTACCCCGATTACTTTCATTAGAAACTAGCAATTAATTAGGATTAAATATGAAGACCACATTACAAGTTTGCTTACTGTAGGTTTAAAATTTTTCTAGCTATAGCACGTCAACACAAGACTAGAAAAATTGGAAAAAAAATTATCACTTTCCTAGCTCAAGTTATGCAATTTATAAGATAGAAACTATTTTAAAAGCACTTATCTTGCTCAATTTAATTATCCGAGAAAAATACCCTAAAAAGTAGATTTCATATTTTTATCAAATAGTACAATTAAATATGAATCCAAAAAAATTTGGTTCACCCCATTTGGATACTCCTAGCTCTAGATATAAATTTTTGAATTTTGCATTCAAATCTGTGAAAATAAATCAAGAAAAACATTTCAAAAAATGACTGGCGCTAGGACACGAGTCAACAGGACCCACATGTCAGTGACACACAGAGCAGGGGCGTGGCTTGACCGAAGGCAAACTCATCGACGGCGAGGTCACCGGTGTCGTGTTCCACACTCTCTTGCGCACCTACTGGTACCCTAGGTTTACTCGGAGGATCACCGGAGCTAGCTCGCCGGCGAGCATGGCGGCTTGGCGGCGGCGCGCGATGGTGCTCCGGCCATCCCTGGCAACGACATGGCCTAGCGAGCATGGATATGGCATGTACGAACCCTAGAGGAGCTCTACGGCATGGATTAGGTCAGGGTGGAGCAGCGGCGAAGCTTGGCCGCGTGCATGGTGACACGGCCACGCGAGCGCAACAGCGGCACGGCGGCGTTCCGCTCCAATGAGGCCAGCATTGGTCTTAGGCTATTGTCTTGAGCTAGACCTAGCTCTAACCTAACTCTAACATCTAGAAGTGCGTGAGGAAGAGAACCGAGCATGCACAACCATGACGGCGTGTATGGCGGCGGCGCTCTCGGCTCACGGCAGTGCGGCTCGCGTTCTGGCCTCGACGATGAGGTAGCGGCTCAACGAGCTACGAATATAGCTTTTAGGACCTATGATGAAGATGAATCAAGAGAGAGTGAGATGGGAGGAGCGGTGGATAAGGCTGGCCACGGTGAGCTCAGAGCTCGGCGGCGTTCTGTGACCATGGCGGTGATGGCGACATAAAATGTCGCATTACCTGGGCTCTAACTAAGGCAATGGTGGCTCGGTGAGGTAGAGGAGATGATGGCGGAGCTGTGTGTGTGAGAAATCGCACAATGGCACGGTGGCGGTGGCGTGCGAGTGCAGCGGAGCTTAGCAATGGTGACGGTGACGCTCGGCTTTGCTGCTGCGGGTGCGAGAGAGAGAGAGAGACAGGGTGAAGCAAATGAGAGTGAGAGACTTGGTGAAGTGAATGAGAGCGAGTGAGGAGGGCAGCGGCATCGTGTGGCTTTATTGCCCGTGTCGGCCACGACGCGTGCGGTGAATTTTTGAAAACTTTCTTAATAACAATTGTAGAGCTACGTGAGATCTCCAACTTTTTTTAGGAACCATCATCTAATTGTTAATGGTTTTCAAACTACAAAGCTCCAAAGTGGACTACATTGAAACTGAAACTCAGTTAAAGACAACCAAATTTCAAGTTTTGAAAACAACATTTTGTTGATACTTGTGAGCTCTATTTGACCATGTTAGACACTGAATTAGCTCATGACCCTTAAAGAAAGTTTGTTACCCTTGATGAAAACTATAACTTTTATTTAGGTCACATAGCCATGCAAACACTCTAAGCTACAGTTCAACTTTAGTCAAACTAGCATCATGAAACTGGCATTTCAAATGAAACCAACACTTAGAAGCAAATTTGGTCTAACTCATGAATATAAACATTGTTCCATTTATCATTCTAGATGTGTATAAGGTGTTTTCATGACCTCACAACCATCTCATACATTGGTCATATAATATTACAAGCATAAACATATATATATATATAATCAACATTTCATGTGATAAGGTATAAGAATGAGATGAAATTTCATATGCTCATGTTCATGAATGCTTGGATGATGCTTGTGCTCATGAAATGCAGATGTCAAATGCAATACTTAACACTAGGGTGTTACATTAGCAATTGCCCTCCTGGCGGTGGCGGTGGCGGTGGATTCTGCTGGTTACCTCCACCCCCTCCTGCTGCCGTCCGAGATGCGGAACCTCGGGTGTCAACCATCCTGCCCAAGACACATCGTTAGACATGTTTTAGACAAGATGAGACAAAAAGGGTTGGATAGGAAATATGCATTCATGGAGGAACAAAACTTCAACATGCTTAAATGGATCATCATATTCCACACATAATGCATCATGACAAGGAGTGACATAGGCCATAATTAAACACCAACTTAAGATTACCATCCAAGTCTCAGCTTACACACAGACCACAAGGACATATGACATGAGTGCACTTGCATATGCTTCTACGTGTACTAGGAACAAGAGGTCGAAGCACACATGTTGTTTTTAGTTCTTACAAAAAGCACACTCTCAAGTCTCACAACATTACAACAAGCTAACAGTACATAAAGGTTTTGAAGATAGGCTGAGTCAAGCTCGCGACAACTCATCATCACTTAGATCAAACGTCGCTCAGGTTCTTCGAAAGGTGACTGGTTCATTGATGGAATGAGCAAGTCATACGACGGCCTCCAAAAGTCTATTGGGAAACGATTGGTCGGGAGTAGGTACATTGCCAGATTACCATCATATCCTAGGGCTTTAGGATGAAGGAGATGCACTGGGGTGTCTCCAAGTAAATCCTCTGGTGTACTAGTGGTGTGGGACATACACCTGAATAGCAATCCCATAGATATCCTTGAGGGTCACATTAAGCATTGAGGGATCCTAACTCCTTGAGCTTCTAGGTAGCGGTGAGGATACTCAATCACTTCATATACCGTGGCATCATCCCCTTGAGGATAATAGAGAATGGTAGATGGCACTATAGTCATCCTCACATATGGTTCCACTCGATGCTGCAAGCCGACAAACCTTGCGTGAGTAGTCCAAAGCTCAACTTCCATACAACGGATCATGTGCACCTCGCACATTACTAATTCCGTCATCCTCTTCTCATATAGAGTACTGGGTTCAATCTGCATAGAGAACTTGAAAACTCCATTCATTTCTATCCTTTTCGGGAAGTGTTGGAATGATGGCTCGCTTAGGGTAACAAGTGCCTCCCTCAACACAGCAATGGCATGATAGGCCACAACTTGAATTGCCATGTCGATTGAAGTGCCCTTTCCCAAGCAAGGCGATCAAACTCCTGTCTCAGGTCACAAAGGTGACTTGGTATACGTACCTTGCAGGTCTAGTTAATCATTCCATGGCCAACTCCTAGGGCATACACTGCATACTTCGGGCGATATGAGTAGTTGTCTCTCCACATCACCTCATTGAGCAAGGCCAAAAAACCTTCGATGTTCTCCCCATGGGTAGCCATCACCAAACGTCCCAACTCCATCTAGCGATTATAGAATAGGGGAAGTCAGAACAATCAATTTGTAAAACTCAACTCGTGTAGAAAAGGGTAAGATTAGCTCTAAGATAGAAAAGAATTAAGTAACCATAATAAGTGGCAACCTTAGCACTCAAGTTAGGTTGCCAAAACTTTTCTTGTTTAGTGAAGCAAAGTTTTAGTTGCTTACGATCTCAGATATAGGCAAAGCTTCAATGACTCTCGATCATCTCAAACTATGCTCCGATACCTCAGGCCTTGTGGGGAACCACCACGTTAATCCACCCAAATCGAGTGTCGACCACTTGACCCCTCAATTTAAGCAAACCAACAACGAGGCCCACAGGAGTGCACGTAGCAACTCCTCTTTAGGATCAGTTCAAGAGAGAGAATACATCACAACAGTGCATAGATCACATTACAAGTTTAAAGCATTAAAGTTTACAAGTCTTGATTCACACACTTAGTTCATTACACGGTCACACATTGCAATCTATATCGAAGTCTAGCGGAAGTCTTTCAACATAACATAGTGTCGGGGTTTTGAGTTACCACCAACGAGTAAATTTCTAGTATTGCGCGTCTGACTCGGATGGTGTGCTTAGAGGACACGAGGTTTATACTGGTTTAGGCAGAATGTCTCTATGTCTAGTTCATCGCTGCTGCTCGTGTTACTAGCACCGAAAGTTTGTAATAGGGGTTACAAATGAGTGAGAGAGGGATAGGTCCCAAGTCTATGGTGGAAAGAGTGAACGGGTGCCGAGAGATCGGTTGCTGTTCAGCCGTATGCTTATGTTGTGTTCTGGTCGGTTCAAGGTTCGATGAGTTCATGATGGTTCGATCAGGTCTGGCCTCAATCGATCGATCCCCTTCGTGGGGCATTCTGCTTTCCCTTTTATAGGCCAAGAGAATGCACGGGTTACAGCGGAGGGAAAGAGAAGAACGAGAGAGAGCCAAAGGCCTTCTGGATCACCAGGTCCTTCTTATCCTTCATGCGGGTCCCACCGACCCTGTAGATATCAACAGGAACGTCTCCACGTCGTGGCCCTGTCTGTCATTGGCGCCATGCGTAGGCGTCGTCCGCCGATCATGATGCCCCACTCTGTCCTGGCGGACGTCGTGGTGAACTGACGTGCCTATCAGTGTTTGTACGAGGGTTAGGTAGAACAACACCGGCACGTCCGACGCTGTACCTGATGTGAATCCTCAGGTATGGACCATCATGGCCGTGGGTTACATCAGGGCGTGTCGATCTCCTCCCTGGTGTCAGAGCTTTGACCTAGGCCCGTACACTTGAACCTGGAGTGGTTGGCGGCAGCATGGGTCTCCGCTAGGCGAGGCAGAGCCCATGGCCTCAGGGTCGGGTGAGGCGGAGCGCAATCCCAAGGGTCGGGTGAGGTGGAGCTCGTGGCCTTGGGGTCGAGCGAGGCGGAGCCCTCCTCTAGAGGTCAGGCAAGGCAGAGCACAAACCCAAGGGTCGGGTGAGGTAGAGCGCAAACCCAAGGGTCGGGCGAGGCGGAGCCCGTGGCCTTGGGGTCGGGCAAGGCGGAGCCCTCCTCTAGAGGCCGAGCAGGGCACAGCATAAACCCAAGGGTCGGGTGAGGCGGAGCCCGTGGCCTTGGGGATGGGCGAGGCGGAGCCCTCCCCCAGAGGCCGGGCGAGGCAGAGCGCAAACCCAAGTGTCGAGCGAGGTGGAGTGTAAACCCAAGGGTCAGGCGAGGCGGAGTGCAAACCCAAGGGTCGGGTGAGGTGGAGCCCACGGTCTCAGGGTCAGGCAAGGCGGAGTCCTTCCCCTGAGGCTCCCCAGAGGTTGATCGAGGCAGAGCCCGCGCGCCTAGGGGTCGGTTGGAGCCGTAGTCACGCTCTTGACTGTTCGGATGAATTAATGTTGATGACCATTAGCCCCTCCTCTTCGGGTACCCTAGTATTGGTCCCTGACATAAAGTTCATGATAACAGATACATGGGTGTGACACAACCATGTATCTATAGAATGCAAGACCCTTCACCACTCCTGATCCGGCAGGGGGTCAAGAGCATAGAGTATCCATGCACGGGGACTACGGTACCTGCAAAACATAAGATCACACGGGGTGAGTACTTGAGTATACTCTGTAGGACTTACCCAATATAATAAACAAGGATTATGCATTTGGGTAGTAGCAAGGAATGCGTAACTTTGCATAAAAGCATTTATACTATAAAGTAAATATGATCTATGATGTAGCCATTATTAAGCATAGCATAGGTAATCAAGTTAAGCATTAACAAGCAGGAACTCGATCTTCCACGAGTCCTGATCTCCAAGCCCAACTCTAGTCCATATCTAGAAGTAGAACTTATTGCTTTCAATGTTTTATATGCGGTAGAGGGGTACAAGTTAACCCCACTTGAAACAAGGGATATCACCATAAGACCCGTCGGTACAGAAGGGATATCTCGATGCCTCAACCTTTACCTAACCCAGCCAAGATGTCCGATGAAACATTCAGCTATGATGCTCGGTCAATGTCCCAGACATTTTCGACCAACACCATCCCCCTTGCCAGTTTCACGGATAAGATGGTCGCAATCAGTTACTTGGCTTGTCACCCCCATTGGCAACAAGTGTTCTGTACAGTTTTAAGTTCGTACTCACTACCATGGATACATGGTCCTTAAGCGGTAAGCAAGCTATGTCATCCAAGATTCCCCATCTTGCCATGACCATACCCCCTGCTGACAAATGTTCATACCATTCCCAAGTGGAACTAGTGTTGATCCCTAACCAAGGTGTTGCTTAGTGGGTAATCACCCTATCATCACGCGAGTACTGAGAAACCCATTATTAGCTCGACTTCTAAGATCTAAGCATACTAAGCATGGTTTGTTAAACAAGACATGTATGGTTAATTGGTGTGGCAATATCTGGATAAGGCTTGACATAGGCAATTCCCTTCCCGGTTCACTAGTCATATGGTAACATACCAATGTAGTGGATAGACATAGTTCATTATGCATTTGTAAAGCATAGGGATGCATAGGGGCCTACCTTGAACGTCATTGCTAGGCTCGATGGCTTCTTCCTCCTGAGGCTCCTCCTCAACAGGTTCTTCGAGAATTGGGTCACCTATACATGTATGATGCTTGATGAGTGAACTGCGTAAAGCACATGCTCATGCTATGCAATGATTCTTAGTTGTTTATGCTTTAGTGACACATGAGTGAGTGCGTAGTTAGATACTGGTTATCTATTGACTGGTAACTATCGAATAGTCCGGCATGGTTGTCGGACGGTCCGGTGGTTACTGGAACTTAGTGGGATATTGGCTCTCTGGAACCATCGGACTCTCCGAACTAGGATCGGACCCTCCGGTATGAAGTTTGTGCTCTTAGAAATCTCTCTGTGTAAGAGGTGATCCTATCGGAAGGTTTCGTCAACTATCGTGGATCATCCGTCAGATCAGGTCTGTAGGGTGTTGTGGGCTACTAAGGGTTTAGGCTCCATCGGATACTCCATGCGATTGATGGATCATCCGTAGGAACTGGCTACTCTCAGGTTTCTAGTTTATAATTCAGCGGACACTCTAAAATATCGACGGACACTCCGCTGTACCAAAACTGTGTTCTAGGTTATCTGGACACTCTTCTGTCTTGGACGTATAACTCATCGAACGGTCTGGTGTAGTGACAGACACTTCGGTGGGTTATAGACATGTTCTGTGCAGGTGAGCAGTAATACATTTAGTACTGATGGACACTCCACTGGTGATGTCGGACCCTCCGTCGATACTGACAGTGAACACCTCATGGTAACTCGAGATCCAAATCTTCACCCATGGTGCTTGCATGTGTAAACCATCTTTAGGATAGACTACTAGGGTTCTATAGAACATATCTAGCTGGTTAGTTCTAACTACATTGGGTGTAAACTAACTCTAGGCCACAAATCGATGTTTCCTAGGTTTTGACTCCTAAAGACACAATCTTAGGGTTGGTTTGGTTAGATCCTTACCAAGGGCTGCAAACACAAGGTACCAAGCTCTCCAAGAAGATGGAGCAGCTGGAGCTCCTCCTTGGTAACTCAAAACCTTCTTCTTCTTGCCTCCTTCTCCTCCTAGCTCCTTATGGCAAGGGTGAGAGGGCTCCTCCCCCTTCTAACCCCTACCTCTTGTGGACGATGGCCTCTAGGTGATCTCCACGGCCATCTCTTGTTGTTTCCAAGCTTCAATCCCTTCTCCCTTCTCCTCTTCCTTGCTTGAGTGTGAGAGAGAGTAGAGAGATGAACTAGAGAGAGAGTGGGAGTGTAAGAGCAAGTGAGTGAGCTGGTGGACTCTCTGGCTTGGTGTGTCCACCAGATGGACAACTATGGTGAGGTGTGGGACCCAGTGATTCACAAAGTGACACCTCACATTTCTGCATGGGATGATCCTATCGGACAATCCGTCGTGACGGTGGACTCTCCGATGGTGTCAGGTTACTAACTCACAGCGTGTTAGCGAACTGATGTATAACCCGATAGTACTGGTGAATTCTCCGTCAATTCAACAGTGAGCAGTTTAATGCGGCATTCAGTTTCTAACTATTTGATTTCAAATGCAAAGATGCTCATGATGCTGATGCTCACAAGGGTGTCAGGACCAGGTCATGACATGTTGCATCGGCCAATCCTTAGTGGAAGGGTTGGCAAATGGTATAGGGTCAAGATGGTGGACTAGAGGAGGGGTAAATAGTCCTTTCTAAAATTTAAGCGCGTCGGCTAACCGAAACAAATATGGAATTAAAACTATCAGTCTAGCCAAGACTACACCCCTCTATCTAAGTTCACAAGCACCTTATAAAGATCCTAATTATGCAACAAAGGTGCCAGGCTAGCTAGAGCTCACCTAAACAATTCTAGAGCAAGGTCACACAAACCTATGCACTAGTACTCAAGCAACCGAGGAAGCTCCTACACAACTAGTGATGCAAAAGCACAAAGCCATCTAAGCTCACTAGCAATGCTTAATAACAAGGCTACACAAGCCAAATTAGACAGCGCAAATTACTTAGCTACACAAACTAAGCAATGTGACTAACAAAGGTTACTAAAACCAAATTAGCCACGCAAGGGAGCTACTTCTATGCTAGACAAACAAGAAGGCAACTAGCAAGCTACTAAAGCTAAACTAGTCACAAGAGCAACTAAACAAGCACAATGTAAATGAAAGTAATACAAGCTTGTGTTTCACGAAAAGCAAACCACTGAGAAGATGATGAAGACAATGTTGACATGGTGATTTTCTCCTGAGGTTCACTTGGTTGCCACCAAACTACGTCCCCATTGTGTCGACCGCTCACTTGGTGGTTCAGCGGCCAATTGGCATCACTTGCCAAGCCCGCACGTCAGGCACTGCAAGAACCTACCCCGAAAGTGAGGGTAGCTCAATGACACGCTCAACTAGAGTTGCTCTTGGCGATCCCCGCGGGGTGAGCACAATCCCCCTCACAAATCCTCCTCCAGAGCACCGCACAATCTTCTCACGTGCTTCAACGGAGTTGCAAGCCACCAAGCCATCTAGGAGGTGGCAACATCCAAGAGTAAAAAGCACTACCGGCTTGCAACTCGATCACATAGTGCCACTTGATACAACATCACGATGCAACATAATAGAATCACACTCACTCGCAATCGGATCACACTCTTGAAAGCACAAGTGAGTTAGAGGGCATTCAAGCACACCTACATAAGCCAACAAGGCTTAAGGGTGCTCAGCAACCGGCCAAAGGCCGACCAACACTTCTATTTATAGCCCCATGGGCTAAACAAGCCGTTACCCCTTGACTGGGCAAAATTTGCAGCGACCGGACGCGCTAGTCGTGATGACCGAATGCGCCAGGCCCTGCATCCAGTCACTCTTGGCCATCCACATGGCTCCCGCGTTCAATGTTGTGCATCGATCTCCAATAGTTGCCTGCCACATGTCAACGGTCAAGTGATGACCAGACGCACCTCTGCGCCAAGATCGAACACACCTCTGCTGAGTCCAGTCGTCATATGCCCGCGCACGGCACAGCAGACTAGCAGCACCGGATGCACCACCCTCGTCAGGACTGGACGCACCGACACCAGTGTCCGGTCATTTCCAGAGAGGTCCCGAGGAGTCTAAAACACGATCAAACGCATCAAGTCTAGGGTGACCTGACGCGCCCCCGCGTCCGGTCCCCACAGCACTGCTGCCCGAGCGCTACGCGCCGTGACGTCAGCGAGACCGGACGCAGCCACCACGCGTCAGGTCACAAAGTGACCCAACATTCGGTCTTGCCATAGAGGCAGACCGAGAGCACCACCAACTGACCGGACACGCTAGTCCTCCCGAGGCCAGCGTCCGGTCACCTCCAGTGACCTGTTTCGCCTCCGTTTCTTCACCGAGTTGATCCGTTTCAACTCCAACTCCTTTCTCCTTTGCAAATGTGCCAACACCACAAGTGTACACCTCCATATGTATGTGTGTTAGCATTTTCAAAATCATTTTTAAGGAGTTAGCCACTCAACTTGCTATGCCACTCGATCCTAGCAACGATGCAAAGTTAGATCACTCGAGTGGCACTAGATGACCGATATTGAAACAAGTTTGCCCATCTTAATAGTACGGCTATATACCCTAAACCCGGTCATCAACTTCTCTACACACCTATGACCAGGGAAATAAAATGTCCTATATGTTATACCTTTGCCTTGCGCATTCTATTTCATCTCCCTTGATTTCGATGCAACACATGCACCAATCAATCATCAAATGATATGATCCACATCATATCATCACGTGACTGTATTGGTTCATCGATCTTGACATCATTTGCTCTTCACCGTTGCTTCAGTCCATCGGTGTAGGTGATCACTCAACTTGCCCTTCACACTTTCAACCGGTCCATCGAGCCAAGTCTTGCATCACACTCGGGGCGCAGCAAGCCAGCAGGCATAGTAGCAGCATGCGCGGACCCAGCAGCAGTAGCAGGCACGGGACGCAAAGCACGCGGGTAGGCATGTCCGAACATTAGCATGGCCCTTTGTCCTTTTGGCTCAAAAGCCGATTTTTCAGGCTCTATATTTTTTTCTATTGTCTTTTGTAATCCTTCAAACATGTTTTTCAACTTTTAGTTAACTTTCTCATAAGCTAGTTTTGCAGGTTTTTCAAAAGCCAGCTTGACAGTTAGGCTGCTTGTTCAGTTTCTAACTTCTAACAGCTATAGGAATTAGAAAAAAAAAGAAAATAAAAAAAGAGCTGAAACAAACGTGCCCTCATCAGCGACTCTACAATGCAAGACTGGCACAGTGACGCTACGGTTCAATGGTTTCATCACCGTCACGGTGCTCGATCGCAGATGCAGCAACGACGTAACGCGGTGGCCCCTCATCCTCATGCGGCCGATGGTGGCCTCCCATCTCGCCAAATATTCTCTAATAATGTGCATGTATGGCTATCGATCAATAGCTTCCATTGTTAAGATCTATTAAGATCACATGGTCATAGATCTAGTCGGGTACATCTTGTAAATGGATAACATGTACTAGTACATCTACTGGACAGAGATTAAAGGGAGGAATAGAGCTAGATTACCGACCATCGTAAGCCTTCGATCCAGAGGTGTCGGCCATGGTTGTTGTGCCGGTGTCTGCGCGAGGGCAGCGACAGTCGGTGAAGGCGGTGTCAGTGATGGGCGGTGGCGACCGATGGTGAAGACCGGTGGCAGCGCAGTGTAGTGGTGGTGGTGATGCAGTCCGGTGGTGGCACGGTTGGTGGCTTCCCGTCACTGGCTATGCACCCTCTAGATCGGATTAGGGATTTTGATGGGGAGCTCGGCTCAGGAGAACCTCATGCACAGAGCCACCGACCCCCACCTCTATTTATTACGTAGTGTGACAGGGGCCCTCCAACCATAGTGGGCTGGGCGCCCCCGATCAGGGCGTGGATCAAAGGCCCAACTGGGCCGTTGGGCCTAGTTTGGGATTAGAGATCAATCTATCAATCTCCCCCTTGATCTCCTACCATCTTTCAATTTCATATCATTTACTTTTGTTCATTCCATTACAGATTAGCGCATAGAGCATGTTTCATCGTCACGGTCAATTGCTGATAGATTTAACAGCTACAACACACCACTCTGTTCTAAAATAGATACTTAACTTTTGGCCTTCTTTTGTCCAGAAATTATTGGCTTTCCCTTAAACCCATGCCGGCTACATGTTCTCTGAACACGTTGGGTGGTAAGCCTTTTGTAAGCGGATCCGCGAGCATCTTTTCGGTACTTATATGCTCAAGACTCATGACATGATCCCGGACTTTATCTTTCACAATATAATACTTTATGTCAATGTGTTTGGCAGCACCACTTGACTTATTGTTGTGAGCATACTATACTGTCGGATTATTATAGCAGTAGAACTTAAGTGGTCTATAGATGTCCTCAACCACCTTCAAACCGGGTATGAACTTCATAACATGCTATAAACTCGACATACATTGTGGACGATGTAGTGACGGTTTGCTTTGAGCTTTTTCATGAAATAGCTCCCCCTGCGAGAGTTAATACATATCCAGACGTGGATTTTCTATCATCTCCCGCATAATCAGAATCTGAATATCCCACTATATGGAGTGAATTAGATCTTCTATACGTCATCATGAGGCTTTTCGTTCCTTGCAAATAACGCAAGACTTTTTTTACTAATTTCCAGTGTTCTGTTCCAGGATTGCTCTGGAATCTGCCAAGTAACCCGGTAACAAATGCCAAGTCAGGGTTCGTACATACTTGAGCATATTGCAAGCTTTCGATAGCTGAAGCATATGGAACCATTTTCATTTGATCGATCTCATACTAATTCCTAGGGTATTAAAAATCCCCATATGTGTCACCCTTGACTATAGGAGCAGCTGAGGGACTACATTTGTGCATACTGAATTTCTTTAAGATCTTTTCTATGTATGCCTTTTATGACAGTCCTAATACCCCCTTACTTCTATCTCGGTGAATCTCGATCCCTAGAACGAACAAAGCTTCACCAAGATCTTTCATATCAAATTTTGAGGACAAAAACTTCTTTATCTCCAGTAGTAGACTGACATCACTACTAGCAAGTAAGATATCATCCACATACAGGACAAGAAAGATAAACTTCCCATTTTTAAACTTTGCATAGACACAATTGTCCTCTACATTCTCCTTAAACTCAAAATTCCTTATTGTCTGATCAAATTTCAAGTACCACTGTCTTGAAACTTGTTTTAATCCATAAATGGATTTATTTAGGCGGCATCCCATTCGTTCTTTTCCTTCCATGACAAAACCTTTCGGTTGTGCCATGTAAACATTTTCCTCCAAGTCCACGTTGAGAAATGTCGTCTTTACATCCATCTGATGTAATTCTAAATCGTAATGTGCCACTAATGCCATTATGATTATGAAGGAATCCTTACATAAGACTGGAGAAAAGGTCTTATTGTAATCAATCCCTTCTCTTTGCGTAAAGCCTTTTGCCACAAGTCGCGCTTTATATCTCTCTATATTCCCTTGAGAGTCAAGTTTTATTTTGTAGACCCATTTACAGCCTACTGTTTTGGCTCCTTTAGGAATAATTTCTAAGTCCCAAACTTTATTGGCATTCATAGATTTCATTTCATCTTCCATGGCCTCAAGCCACTTTGATGAATGATCACTTCTCATGGCTTCTTCAAATGAGGTGGGATCATCCTCCATTTGAAATTCATCAGTGTTGTATACTTCATAGTCAGCAGGAATAGCTGATTTTCTAACTCTTTGAGACCTTCTAGGGGCCTCCACATTTGGCACATCTTCTGTTTGAGGCTGTTATTGCTCTCCCTCATGGGTGGCAATAGGCTCTACAGGATCCTGAAGAACAGGTTCCTCATCGTCGTTCATTGTTGCCACAGGTGAAATAACAGCAGGTGCTGGTACTACAGTATCTTGCACTGTCGGTGCAGCGACAGCAGGTAGTAAGAAAAATGACTTATGAATCATCGGAGTGGGCACTTACACCCGCTTCTCTTCAAGGTCAATTTCTTGAGCTACCATGCTCCCCCTCATCATTTCATCCGCTAGGAAGACAGCGTGTCTCGTTTCCACAAACTTTGTATGTCTGTCTGGACAGTAGAAACGAAAACATTTTGACTTTTCTGGGTAGCAAATGAAATGGCAACTTACTGTTTTGGCATCTAGCTTCCCAATGTTTGGGTTAAATACTTTAGCCTCAGCAGGACTCCCCCACACACGTAAGTGGTTTAGTGAGGGTACTCTTCCTGTCCACAACTCATACGGTGTTTTGGGCATCGACTTACTTGGTACTCTATTGAGAATATGAATGGTGGTTTTTAACGCCTCCATCCACAGGCTCAATGGTAAGGTGGAGTAACTTATCATACTGCGCACCATATCCATCAGGGCACGACTGTGTCTTTCAGCTACTCCCTTCTACTGAGGTTTGTCCGGTGTAGAATACTAGGCTACTATGTCATTCTCCTATAAGAACCTTGCAAAATATCCAGGAACTTGGCCATATGGGGTATGCCGACAGTAGTACTCCCCCTATGGTCGGACCTGACTATCTTAATCTTTAAATTGTGTTGGTTTTCAACTTCTGCCTTAAATATCTTAAATTTATCCAATACTTTTGTTCTTTCTTTGATTAGATAAATGTAGCCATAACAGGAGTGATCATCTGTGAATGTTATGAACGAATCATAACCATCCACACTCTTTACAGGAAACGGACCATAGATGTCTGTGTGGATAATCTGTAAAATTCCTACTCTTCGTTTGGCATCTTTCTTAATTTTCTTTACATACTTTCCTTTTATGCATTCTCTGCATTGTTCTAAATCTGAGAACTCTAATGGAGAAAGAATATCATTCTTAACTAGTCTTTATATTCTCTCTCGAAATATGGCCTAAACGACAATGCCATAATTTCGATGACGCGTCGTGAGCTCTCTTTCGTTTTCTGTTTACATCCGCAGACGAGGATACATTCTCATTGTCGCACATAACGTTCCCATCATCGCATACAACATTCACATCATCACGTAGTGATAACAAATAAAGCTCATTTTGTAAGATAGCAAGACCAACACATGCATTATTAAATGTTATCTTACATTTGCCATTTCCAAAATGGCAATCATATCCATCATTGTCCAAGCATGAAACAATAATCAAGTTTCTCTATAAAGAGGGAACATAAAGTACATCTCTAAGTAAAAGTGTGAAGCCATCAGCAAGCTCTAGAGAAAGATCGCCAATGGCTTCAACATCTGCTTGGACTCCATTTGCAACTTTAACGTGTCTTTCTCTTCTTTGCGTAGTCCTCATCGAACGGAATCCCTGTAAAGAATTAGCAACATGAATAGTTGCACCCGAGTCAATCCACCAAGTAGATTTCGAATATTGTACATACAGGAATTCATTTATGAACATAATAATGTTCTCACCTTTCTTTGCCATGATCATCTTTAAGTAATCGGGACAATCTTTCTTATAATGTCCCGTCTTCTTGCAATAGAGGCACTGATCTTTCTCTACTGTGAGCGTGTGAAAGCATCTAGGCCCCTAGTTGGATTTAGGTGATTAATGACAATATAAGATTACTATGACTAACGTGTGTTTTGTAGAGGCAATTAAGTTAGGTTACGGTAATGGAGATTGATTGGGCAATCATGGTTGTCATGCCCCTACGATGGAAATCATTTCAGTTTTCAAAGGATGGACGACAAGGTTAAGGATAGACTAGTTCTAAGTGTCGTTTGGAGTTGGAGAGACACTTAGAGTAGTTTAGGACTTTGTTTTTCCTTTGGCCATACTATTAAGGGGGCACACTTGTCAAAAATAGCGCTAGGTAGCTCCTACATATGCCTAAGATCTATTGCAGCAAAACTTCATTCACATATGATCGAGAGTTGGAAGTGAATGGAGGGTCAAATACTGACCGATCGCTGGCTCCGATTTGACCGGACGCTGACTCAGGGTCTGGTCAGTTCATTTGACCAAGGTGATTGCGTCTTGTTTTGTCGGACGCTGAGAGGTCAAGTGACCGGACGCTGAGAGTCAGCGTCCGGTCGACTCCAGTAAGGTTCCAGAGAAGGAAAATTGTGACTGGACACGTCCGGTCAATGTTGATCGAACATTGTTGTAACACCTCGGTGTTATGCCAGCATTTAGGCACTGCAAATCATGCATAACATGCATCATAAAGCATCCTAATCATACATGCCTAATCATGTAAATAACAACTGAAACACTACTTCGAAACATACGAAACATATTGTGTAACCTGAATGTTGAATACACCTGTTTAAGAGTTGTTTTGCCCTGATTTTGCTTGCTAGGTTAGTAGAACATGTTTGGTTATAATTGTAAATCATCTAGAATTATTTAGCACAATTTTTGGAGCAAAGTTTGTATTCCAACTTTTGACAAAATATGCTTTTGAAATTATTATGGGAAAAGGGTCACAAATCCTCTCTATTTAGCTTTTGCTTCCCAATTCAAAATCTATGCAAAATTTTTAGTTGGTCCCTAAAGCAATGTTGTAGAGTACTAAATTCTAAGCAACTTTTATTTTTGGGCCATTTTCAAAAGAAGTAATTTCCTTGCTCAAAATAATATTTGAAAGCTGGCATTTAAAAAGTTCTTAAAAATAAAAATGGAAAAGGGCTTTTCTCAGTCGTGGGCCGTCGCCTCGTTTCCGGCCCACGACGAATAAGCTTGCCGACCTCCTCCCGCCTTGCGCATCCACCACCTTACCCAGCCCCATTGGCCTTTGGCTGCTGGCTCGCCTCGCCTACCTGGCACGCCGCCGCGCGCCCGTCCCGATCATGCAGCGAGCTTCGCCATGGCGTGGCGTGCCATGCGCCGTCGGCGCCGCGCGCGCGCATGGCCCGCTCGGCGCCCGCGCCCATCGCCCGCCTACTCCTGATGGAGCCGGTGCACTCGTTGGCTCACTCCCGCGCTGCCTCTCTTCTCCGCAAGCACCGAGCGCCCTCACTCTCCCTCTCGCCGCGCCACCGCACCCGCCGGCAAAATCCGCCGCGTCTCCTCCACCTCGGCCCGTGATCGTGCGCCCGCAGCTCCGCCTCGCTCTCCGGCACGTCGTGCTCGCGCCTGTGCCGCCTGCTGAGCCCAGGTAGCGCCGTCTCAAGCCCCGCCACCGTCGGCCATGGCGCCGCCGTGCTCGGCCGCCATGGAAGGCACCTTCCTCCTCTTCTCCACCCTGCCTAGCTACCTTCCCGCCTTCGCCGATTTCTCGTGCACCGCGTGCTCCCGCTAGCTTGCCCTGTCTCGGCTGGAAATGGCCGCCGACCTCGTGGCGAGCAGCATGGCTTGACATGACGTGGCGCAGCGGCGTGGCATTCGCCTCGGCCAAGCGGTAGAGCCGAGAGGCCATGGGAAGCGACGTCCGGGCCGCCTCACCCTTCCCTTCGCTCGGCCGCGCCAGAGCAAATGTGGCCGTGGGCGGTGATTCAATGGGGTGGCCCGATAGTAATAGGATGAATTGTTTTCAATTATTCTTTTTTATTTGAAAATAGAAATGGTTTGAAAAATGTTTGGATACACAAAGTTGCTCCAAATCTGTTGAAATAAATTTGTCTAGGTTCCTTATCATCAGATCTACTTGGGAAAATTATTGCATGTCATTTTTGAGATACTTTTCTGTAGAACTTTATTTAATCTTGTATATTGCTGATAACTTGAAAATGTGTAGAAAATCTATAGGCTTCAGAAAAATATGATTCTAAGTTTGTTAATCTTCTATGTAATGTACTTCCTAGGAAAAATATGTTTCATGCATGTCTTTGTGGGAAAATCTTGAGGTGTAGTTCAAGTACCTTTAATGGCTGATTTTTGTTATTTTAGCTAGAGAGCAAACTTTGTATAAAACATGCATGTGATAATTTTTGTACAGTCATTGTATGCTATAAAGAACCTAGGAAAACTACTAACTCTGCTGTTTGACACTTTTCACAGTTCAAAGTATTTTTATGTTCATAATCATGCCATAGCTTGTTATTTTTGTGTAGGCTAATCCACTCATTCAAATACCATGAAAATATGATAGTAGACTACTTAGGGTAGTACTATGCTGTAGTAATTTTCTAAGATTTTTCTAAGCAATAAAAATAGATGTTGCTATTCAAACCTATTATTAATTAGGGTTTAAGCAAGTGTTGCTTTAAGTGTGATTAAGAAATTAGTGAAGCTTTGGTGTATCTTTGAAGCATTCAATAAGATGTGTTGACTTAACATATTAGTAGTAGAAGAGAATGCAGTAGATGACGTGTGCTCGTAGTATATGTTCTTGGATGATGTTGACTACCTTGCATTTAAACATATCCATTGTATTCATCTCATTCGATGCACCGATTGCATAAGCACTTACGCACATTGCATCATACAGGATCGCAAACCGAGAACCCAGTCGTCATACCCGAGGAGCCTGAGGAGCAGCTCGAGGTGCAGCCGCAGGAAGTGCCCGAAGCCGACGAGGAGGACGTTGAGGAACTTCCAGAGTGCCCCGATCACCGCCCGAGCTCCTTCGAGAGAGGCAAGCCCCGGAGCACTTTCTCCCGATTTGCAATTATTAATTAATGCTTTACTTTAATTGATGCATTACGTTCAGGAGTTGTTTGCAACCGTTGCTGCATTATCCTTGTTTACCTTTGTTATACTATATCCTTGTTACCCTGGTACCCGTAGTCGTGTCAATGCTTAGCTGGCTTAGACCGGTAGAAGTCGGTTGATTTCCTGTCACCTGTGAGCTATAGGTGGTTACCTGGATCTGCTTGGATGACTATGAAATCATGGTATAACTAAGTGTTAAATGAAGTTGAGACCGAACGGAGACTTGCAGAATTTTGAACTGTAGTGCTTTCCGTCTGTGTCAATTAAGGACCGACCGTTGTTGGGCCTCGAGTCATGTTGAACGCATGCCTTACATTTAGCTGGCCGGATAAAGTACCTTCCGACCGTGAAGCTGGGAGATTATTCGGGCCGAGTAGATTGCCCGTAGCGCACTGTGCCGGAGCAGGTGTGGTAGGACACGGGGGCGAGATGATAAGACCAAAGTGCAGTCGGTCGGCCTCCGGGTACATGTGGTTCCTGGCAAACTCGAGATACCTGGATAGTTGACTCGGTGATCAATATCTCACTTTAGCGGGTGAGTGAGGTTTGTGTAAAGAATAAATCACCAGCTGGTTAGGAATCGATTCGAATCGCCATCGCTCCTGGATAGTGAGCACTTGACTTGAGTGACTTCATCGTAGTAATGTTGATGGAACACTTGGAAAGTTATAATGAATATGATGAAGATGGAAGTTGTTAATGATCGTTGGTTATCATTATTGGCTTAATCACATGTTTGCTCTAGTGTAGGTGCAAATTTAGTCGATAAGGTTATAATTAATTAACTTGGCAATAATGTCTTTAGAAAGGTTCTTGAAATGCTAAAATGCTTTCTTTGCAAATGAGTCACTACCCTACTATAAAGCCTTCATAATCCTTGGTGTCACTTATTTTCGGTTATGTCGGGTAAGTCTATTTGAGTACCTTCTCACTCTGGTTTTATTCCCACTTGTTGCAGATGGAGGATGTATTACGGCCATTGTATCAAGCGCCTTTATCCTGCGATGGGTGATGCTTAGGACCATGGGCATGGTCATTCCTTACATCTCGCCTAATGCTTTTGTTGGAGATGATCATTCATTGGCACTATATTTGAACTCCGTGTGAGTGTGTGTGGTTTGAACAAATGGCTTCCGCTACTTTTTATTCGAACTTGTTTTGTAATAACTATGTTTAAACTCCGATGTATCTCGAGATGCAAACTTTTATGTAATATGTGATGGTGACCGCTAAACTTATTACAATCTTGCATTTGGAATGGAAGTTGGTTTGAAATCCTTCGTGATTTTTACGGACTACCGGGTTATACGGGCTTAAGTTTGCTAGATAAATGCGCTTTCTGGCGGATGGTTTTCTTACTTAATTTCAGTATAATTGGTCGGTTCTATTACAAGCGTGTATCGAGAGCATGGTTTAGCGTGTTACCATGTTCACAAGTGTATTTAAAATAAAAAGGCATTTGAAAAATGTGATTTCCAAACTAAAAAGTGTGCCGTTGGTCATATCCTTTATGCCCGATTAAGGACTCTAGGTGTCTTAATTAAGTACTGACTTGGGGTTTTTGCATCATATTTCTCTTTCGTCGCTCATACGGTGTGTGCTATTGTATGAGTGCCACTTGTTTGAGTGGTAATGTATGGATCAATTGCCTCACGCCTTGGTAAGTGTGGGTTGTGAGAGCATGATCGGATACACGCCGATCTAGGGTGAATGCTTATATGATGTTTGGAGTAATTACATGTTCTATGCATGTTTTACAAAGGTATCTCATGTGTGGGTCTTCCGTCTGTTGAGGCGATGCCGTCAATAGGACGATGGTTCGGGAAGTTACTATCGTTGTACACGTATCTGGGGATTCGTGTAGAGCATGTAGATAAATTTTACTGCTTTTATGCATTCATTGGGAATTGGGCTGAAATGAATCTTCTGCAGGTACATCACAACGCTATCGTGTAGAACGTATTAGCTACGTATTTGAGAGATTGTTTGTACGCCAATCAATTCATCGCTAGACTTATTTATTTCATAAGTTTGTGAGACGCATCTGCACGCACGCACATACATACATCATATTACTTGTGCATTTTATTCATGTCATGCATTCCTCCCTTATAAATTGATTATCTCATTTTGACAAAAGTTGTATCACCTAAAACATGTTTCCCGGGGTAATAAAAGAACTTTTGCTACATGATGGCCTTGACGAAGTAGACCTCGGCGTCAGATTTGCCCTGAGGGGCACCTGCACCACCTGGACACCTTCGTGAGCGAGTTTGGCATGCCGACTTTGCTTTGGAGAGTGCTCCATGATGTGGGGTACCAGAGGGTCAAGAGCGGTGTACTCGGACTGAGAGCCAGATTAGCGGAGGATGGACTTGTAGTGGTAGAGACCACGGTTCCTCGCTCTCGGTGATGCTCTAGATTGGGATGGTTGGCATTTGGAGTTTGAGGGTCGACTCCACCGAGGGTGCAGAGGGAGCGACCTTCCGTGTCATCGAGGATATTATGAGCAGATTTCCCGGTGAGCTTGCAAGCAGCTCTAAGCGGGCACCTTTCCTAGGGATGATCCTCGTGATGCCATTTGGGTTCACCTGTGGAAGTGCCTTGGTCGAGGTCCGGTGAGGGACAAAGCTAGCGACAACCATTCTATGAGTGCTATGTTCACGCCATCGAGCGTATGAGGGTCTCGAGAGTACCCTTTGGACTTTGACTGGCTTGCGTGGTCGTGGATAAGCTCAAGGGAGAAAGCGAAGAAGAAGAGACGGACATGTGCTATAGCTAGCTTGCGAGGAGCAGATTGGGCGATATGAACTTCTGGCCGAGACCAAAGCGATTGAGAGAGGTGATAGAGCTATGCGGCCGTGGTGCATACGTTGACTCAAGCCAACAACAATCTGCACCGCATGATTGGACAGTTGGTTCAAAAAAGGAATGAAGCCTGGGACGAGAGGGACCTTCTGCTGCAGAGGGTCGATGAGCTAGAGGAATACAACGGCAACCTGCACGAGGAGTTTCACGAGCTCTACAATGGGGTTGGCCCATATGCTCCACCAGACGCCGCTGGCATGGACATCAACGACGACAACGAGGACGAGCCTGTAGTTTCACCTGGGGGCGATGGTGACGTCTCCGATCCCGACGATGGCCCCGAGGAGTAGGCTAGTTGCCTTGCGCTAGTATCTAGGTCCTGTCGCGATGACCTTTCTTTTGTTGGCATGTAACCTAATGTGTTTTGCTTCGAACTTATGAGACTTGGCATGTGGTTGGAACTTGATTAAGAATGCGATATCTGAACGCATAAAAGTCCAGTGTATGTATGCTGGCAATTTGGTTGTATGGACGCGATGTTTGCTGTTGAAGTAATTTGATTAAGTGATGTTGTTTTAATTGGGATGCGATTGTTGTGCCTCTGTTTTATTGTATGAATTTATTCTCTCGGTAAATTCAAGATGCGGCATAATTTTTCCTTCACTCGCAATTAGTACAACTTCACTCAATCATTACTTGTTCTTTGAAATATCGAGATGACAAACACTCGCCGTACCACGTATGAGTCCGCTGAGCCCGGTGCTAATGGTGCTGGGACCGGTGGTGGTGGTGGTGGTGGAACCCACGGCAACAACAATGAACCTCCACATGAACCGCATTTGCCACCTCCTCCCCCGTTTACCCCCGAGATGTTCCTCGCACAGTTGCTCGGGAGTCAGCGCAACGCGGAACAATCCCAGAAGAACATGGAGGATTTTCTGCGTACCATCGCCAACAACGTTCAACGCGGTAACAATCAGGGTGGTGGCATGGGAGTGAACCAATATAGCAGCTTCAAAGATTTTATGGACACCAGGCCGCCAGTATTCAAGGAAGCAACAGAGCCACTCGATGCTGAGGAATGGATCAACACTATGGAAGATAAATTCCGTGTGTTGAGGATGACTGAGGTGCTGAAAACGGAGTATGCTGCACTTCAGTTGCAAGGACCAGCGGGAATGTGGTGGAAGCACCATCGCACCACTTTCCCACCAAATGCTTAGATTTCGTGGAGAGAGTTTGCTAAGGCCTTCCGTGGAGTCTATATTCCACCTGGGCTGACCGAGATGAAGTTGGGAGAGTTTCTGGCGTTGAACCAGGGCACCAAGACCGTGACGCAATATTTGCATGCCTTTAACAACTTGTGTCGCTATGCTCCCGACATGGTTGACACAGATGCTAAAAGAATAGCCAGTTTCAAGAGGGGACTCAATCCAAAAATGATGAAGCATGTTGGTACCAACAACCGCGTCAGATTCAATGACTTCATCAGCGACTGTCTGAAGCAGGAGAAGAATAACAACGCCAGCACCGCAGCCAAGACACGCAAGAGAGCCCTTGAAGGTGGTCCGTTGTAAGCTAGAGCACCTATGGGAGGTCGTCCTCCATATCGCCCATCGGCACCCGGCGCTAGGTTCAGGCCACCTCAACAGAGAAGTCAGAATTTTCGTGGACCCCAGAAGCCTTACAAGATGGCAAGATGACCTAACAAGGCGTGACCACAAGCTGCGGTACAAGGCGGTTCAAAGGAAATGGGATCTGCGCCAGACGGTGAGGGGACCCTGCTATAACTGTGATCAACCCGGCCATTTGTTGAGGTTTTGTCCGTATCCGCCCAAGAAGAAGCAGCAGACTTATAATGCTAGGGTGCATAGTACGACTGTGGATAAAATTCCTGAGGGAGAGCCTGTCACTACTGGTAAGTTTCCTATCAACGAAAACCCTTCAGCTGTTCTATTTGATTCTGGATCATCGCATTCTTTTATGAGTCAAGCATTTGCACAGAAACATGAACAACTATGCACAGAATTGGGTTATGGTTACCGTATAAGCTCAGCAGGGGCTGATGTTTTGACCAACCGGATGGTTCAAGGGGCCACCCTTGAATTAGGTAGCAGGAAGTTCCGAGTGAACTTGATAGTTATGCCTGGACTAGTTTTGGATGTCATTATAGGGATGAATTGGATGAAGGATTGGGGAGCAGTCATAGATACTAGAAGTCGAGTACTTACCCTTAAGGATCCCCTGGGTGAGGGTACTTTCCAAGTACCATTGCCTCGAAGAACAGACCTTATAAGTGTTACATGTGCTACGACAGTCATTCCTATTCATTAGATTCCGATAGTGTGTGAGTTTCCGGATGTATTCCCGGATGAGCTACCCGGTCTTTCACGGATAGGGAGATTGAGTTTGGAATTGAGTTAATCCCGGAACAGCTCCGATTTCAAGGAGACCCTATCGGATGCCTCCAGATGAGTTATTTGGTGAAGAAGCAATTAGAAGATTTATCAAAAAAATGGTTTATTCGGCCAAGCAAGTCTGAATGGGGATGTCCAGCCTTGTTTGTGAAGAAGAAGAAAGAGGGCACGTTGAGAATGTGCGTAGATTACAAGCCACTCAATGTTGTGACCATAAAGAATAAGTATCCATTGCCTCATATTGATGTTACATTTGACCAATTATCCAAGGCCAAGGTGTTCTCAAAATAGATTTGAGATCCGGTTATCATCAGATCAAGATTAGGCCACAGGATATACCAAAAACTGCATTTTCCACCAGATACAGGTTGTATGAGTATCTTGTCATGTCCTTTGGCTTGACGAATGCTCCTGCACACTTTATGTTTTTGATGAATACAGTTTTCATGCTAGAATTAGATAAGTTTGTGGTAGTGTTTATCGATGACATTCGGTGTACTCGAGAGAACGAGAAAGATCATGAAGAGCATCGAGAATTGTCTTGACCGGACTTAGGGATCATCAACTATATGCTAAGTTTAGCAAATACGAATTCTGGTTGAAGGAAGTTCCTTTCCTTGATCACATTCTGTCAGAAAATGGAGTTTCAGTCGATCCAAGTAAGGTGCAAGAAGTTATGAATTGGAAAGCACCGACCACAGTTCCTGAGATTAGAAGTTTCTTAGGACTAGCCGGTTATTACCGTCGCTTTATACCAGATTTCTCAAAGATTGCCAAACCGATGGTGAGTCTCCTCATGAAGGATCACAAGTTTGTGTGGACAGAGGAGTGTGAAGCAGCTTTCCACACTTTGCAGAAACTGTTGACCACTGCTCTTGTTCTAGCACAACCAGATATCGAGAAACCATTTGATGTGTTTTGCGACGCATCAAAAACTGAATTAGGCTGTGTTCTTATGCAAGAAAGGAGAGTCATTGCTTATGCATCACGTCAATTGAGAAAGCACGAGGTCAACTATCCAACACATGATCTTGAACTTGCGGCAGTTGTGCATGCCCTAAAAATTTGGAGACATTATTTACTTGGTAATGTGTGCAATATTTTCATGAATCACAAGTGTCTTAAGTACATCTTTACCCAACCATAGCTAAATATGAGACAGCGCAGATGGTTGGAATTGATCAAGGATTACAACTTGAATGTACAATATCATCCTGGAAAAGCCAATGTAGTGGTAGATGCTTTGAGCAGAAAGTCACATTACTTGGATGTGCAGCCATTACTTGAAGATGGGTTCGATCTGATGCATCCTGCTGTGTTACATAGTATTCAGATTAGTTGCTCTTTGGAGAGTAAGATAATAGAAGGCCAGAAAACCAACAAGGGAATATTCCACATCAAAGAGAAAATCAAAGAAAAGTCATCTCAGCACTTTAAAGTGGATGAACAGGGCGTGTTGTGGTTTCACAACCGTCTTGTGGTTCCCAAGGATCGAGAGCTTAGGAATAAACTCATGGATGAAGCTCACCTTTCTAAGCTAACTATCCATCCCGGGAGTAGTTAGATGTATCAAGAGCTAAGATCTCATTATTGGTGGACCAAAATGAAGAAAGAAATTACAGCATAAGTTGTCAAATGTGACACATGTTGTCGAGTGAAAGCCATTCACATGAAACCTGCCGGTATGTTGCAACCCTTATCAGTCCCTAGTTGGAAGTGGGACAATATAAGTATGGATTTTATCTCGGGTTTGCCCACTACTCAAAAAGGACATGATTCGATTTGGGTAATTGTGGACCGTCTTACTAAGACCGCTCATTTTCTACCTGTCAAGACAACTTATCGAGCACCTCAATATGCCGAGAAGTATATCGCAGAAATTGTGAGGTTGCATGGTATACCAAAGACCATAGTATCTGATAGAGGCTCACAGTTCACGGCTCACTTTTGGGAACATTTACACAAAGGCTTAGGAACTAGTTTGATTCGTAGTACCGCTTATCATCCTCAGACAGATGGTCAGACTGAACGAGTGAATGCTGTTTTGGAGGATATGTTAAGAGCATGCGTATTGTCTTCTAAAGGATCATGGGAGTCATGGTTACCATTAGCTGAGTTTTCTTATAATAATAGTTATCAAGAAAGCATCAAGATGGCCCCATTCGAAGCTTTATATTGCAGAAAATGTAGAACACCATTGAATTGGGTCGAGCCTGGAGATAGAAGGTATTATGGCATTGACTTTGTAGAAGAAGCCGAGAAGAAAGTTCATATTATTCAGCAGAATATGAAAGCGGCCCAATCGCGCTAGAAAAGTTATACAGACAAAAGAAGGAGCCCCCTTGTGTTTGAAGTTGGTGACTATGTTTATCTAAAGGTCACGCCAATGAAGAAGAAAAGGTTCGGAGTCCGAAGAAAGCTTGCCGTGAGATTCGTAGGACCATACAAGATCTTGGAACAAAGAGGCTCGGTAGCCTACAAGTTAGAGTTACCTGAGACAATGAGTACCGTTTTCCCAGTTTTCCATGTATCACATCTCAAGAAATGTTTGCGTGTTCCGGAGGAAAGAATAGAACCTCGAGGTATCCAACTCAAATCATATTTGGTGTATCGCGAGCAACCAGTCCGTGTGTTAGACACTAAGGAACGTGCTACTCGGAATAGTGTGGTGAAAACATACAAGATACAGTGGGATCATCATGATGAGGGGGATGCAACTTGGGAAACGGGAGAGTATCTACAAAAAGCTTATGAAGATTTTTATAACAAATGGTTCGTAACCCAAATCTCGGGACGAGATTTTTATAAGGGGGGAGGGCTGTAACACCCCGGTGTTATGCCAGCATTTAGGCACTGCAAATCATGCATAACATGCATCATAAAGCATCATAATCATACATGCCTAATCATGTAAATAACAACTGAAACACTACTTCAAAACATACGAAACATGTTGTGTAACCTGAATGTTGAATACACCTGTTTAAGAGTTGTTTTGCCCTGATTTTGCTTGCTAGGTTAGTAGAACTTGTTTGGTTATGATTGTAAATCATCTAGAATTATTTAGCACAATTTTTGGAGCAAAGTTTGTATTCCAACTTTTGACAAAATATGCTTTTGAAATTATTATGGGAAAAGGGTCAAAAATCCTCTCTATTTAGCTTTTGCTTCCCAATTCAAAATCTATGCAAAATTTTTAGTTGATCCCTAAAGCAAAGTTGTATAGTACTAAATTCTAAGCAACTTTTATTTTTGGGCCATTTTCAAAAGAAGTAATTTCCTTGCTCAAAATAATATTTGAAAGCTAGCATTTAAAAAGTTCTTAAAAATAAAAATGGAAAAGGGCTTTTTCTCGGTCATGGGTCGCCACCTCGTTTCCGCCCACCCGACGAAAAAGCCCACCAGCCCGCCCTCCCACCGCGCCCGCCGCGCCTTAATTTTGGCCCGGCCAGTGGCCCGCTTCGCCTCCGCGCTTCGCCTACCCCGACGCCCACGTGCCACGTCCCGGCGTGGCGAGCAGAGAGCTTCGCCAGATGGCGGCATATGCGCCGTCGACGCGCGCCAGCAGTAGCCGCGCCGCGCTGCGCCGCGCCACGCGCCCGCCTACTCCTGATGGAGCCGGTGCGCTCATTGGCTCACTCATGCGCCTCTCTTCTCCGCAAGCACCGAAGCGCCCTCACTCTCTCTCGCCACGCCACCGCACACCGGCCGGCAAATCCGCCCGCGTCTCCTCCACCTCGCCCGCGATCATGCGCCCAGCAGCTCCGCCTCGCTCTCCCAAGACGTCGTGGTCGCGCTGTCTGTGCCGCTTGCTGAGCCCAGGTAGCGCCATCTCAAGCCCCGCCACCGTCGGCCATGGCGCCGCCGTGCTCGGCCACCATGGAAGGCACCTTCCTCCTCTTCTCCACCCTACCTAGCTACCTTCCCTTTTGCCGATGATTTCGCAAGACCGCGTGCTCCCTCTAGCTTCGCCTGTCTCGGCCGGAATGGTCGCCGGCCTCGTGGCCGAGCCAGCGCACATGACGACGTCAGTAGTCACCGACGTGGCATTCGCCTCGGCCAAGCCAGTCGAGAGGCCATGGGCCGCGCGCTCGCCGGGCCGCCTCACCTTCCTTCCTTCGCTTGGGCGCGCCGAGAGCCAAATGTGGCAGGTGGGCGGTGATTCAATGGGTGGCCCAAGAGCAATAGGATGAATTGTTTTCAATTATTCTTTATTATTTGAAAATAGAAATGGTTTGAAAAATGTTTGGATACACAAAGTTGCTCCAAATCTATTGAAATAAATTTGTCTAGGTTCCTTATCATCAGATCTACTTGGGAAAATTATTGCACGTCATTTTTGAGATACTTTTCTGTAGAACTTTATTTAATCTTGTATATTGCTGATAACTTGAAAAATGTGTAGAAAAATCTATAGGCTTCAGAAAAATATGATTCTAAGTTTGTTAATCTTCTTATGTAATGTACTTCCTAGAAAAAATAAGTTTCATGCATGTGCTGTGGGAAAATCTTGAGGTGTAGTTCAAGTACCTTTAATGGCTGATTTTTGTTATTTTAGCTAGAGAGCAAACTTTGTATAAAACATGCATGTGATAATTTTTGTACAGTCATTGTATGCTATAAAGAACCTAGGAAAAATACTAACTCTGTTGTTTGACACTTTTCACAGTTCAAAGTATTTTTATGTTCATAATCATGCCATAGCTTGTTATTTTTGTGTAGGCTAATCCACTCATTCAAATACCATGAAAATCTGATAGTAGACTACTTAGGGTAGTACTATGCTGTAGTAATTTTCTAAGATTTTTCTAAGCAATAAAAATAGATGTTGCTATTCAAACCTATTATTAATTAGGGTTTAAGCAAGTGTTGCTTTAAGTGTGATTAAGAAATTAGTGAAGCTTTGGTGTATCTTTGAAGCATTCAATAAGATGTGTTGACTTAACATATTAGTAGTAGAAGAGAATGCAGTATATGACGTGTGCTCGTAGTATATGTTCTTGGATGATGTTGACTACCTTGCATTTAAACATATCCATTGTATTCATCTCATTCGATGCACCGATTGCATAAGCACTTACGCACATTGCATCATACAGGAAAATCTTGAGGTGTAGTTCAAGTACCACTTGACTTATTGTTGTGAGCATACTGTACTGTCGGATTATTATAGCAGTAGAACTTAAGTGGTCTATAGATGTCCTCAACCACCTTCAAACCGGGTATGAACTTCATAACACGCTATAAACTCGACATACATTGTGGACGATGTAGTGACGGTTTGCTTTGAGCTTTTTCATGAAATAGCTCCCCCTGTGAGAGTTAATACATATCCAGACGTGGATTTTCTATCATCTCCCGCATAATTAGAATCTGAATATCCCACTATATGGAGTGAATTAGATCTTCTATACGTCATCATGAGGCTTTTCGTTCCTTGCAAATAACGCAAGACTTTTTTTACTAATTTCTAGTGTTCTGTTCCAGGATTGCTCTGGAATCTGCCAAGTAACCCGGTAACAAATGCCAAGTCAGGGTTCGTACATACTTGAGCATATTGCAAGCTTTCGATAGCTGAAGCATATGGAACCGTTTTCATTTGATCGATCTCATACTAATTCCTAGGGTATTGAAAATCCCCATATGTGTCGCCCTTGACTATAGGAGCAGCTGAGGGACTACATTTGTGCATACTGAATTTCTTTAAGATCTTTTCTATGTATGCCTTTTATGACAGTCCTAATACCCCCTTACTTCTATCTCGGCGAATCTCGATCCCTAGAACGAACAAAGCTTCACCAAGATCTTTCATATCAAATTTTGAGGACAAAAACTTCTTTATCTCCCAAGAGTATAACCGACATCACTACTAGCAAGTAAGATATCATCCACATACTGGGACAAGAAAGATAAACTTTCCATTTTAAACTTTGCATAGACACAATTGTCCTCTACATTCTCCTTAAACTCAAAATTCCTTATTGTCTGATCAAATTTCAAGTACCACTGTCTTGAAACTTGTTTTAATCCATAAATGGATTTATTTAGGCGGCATCCCATTCGTTCTTTTCCTTCCATGACAAAACCTTTTGGTTGTGCCATGTAAACATTTTCCTCCAAGTCCACGTTGAGAAATGTCGTCTTTACATCCATCTGATGTAATTCTAAATCGTAATGTGCCACTAATGCCATTATGATTATGAAGGAATCCTTACATAAGACTGGAGAAAAGGTCTTATTGTAATCAATCCCTTCTCTTTGTGTAAAGCCTTTTGCCACAAGTCGCGCTTTATATCTCTCTATATTCCCTTGAGAGTCAAGTTTTGTTTTGTAGACCCATTTACAGCCTACTGTTTTGGCTCCTTTAGGAATTATTTCTAAGTCCCAAACTTTATTGGCATTCATAGATTTCATTTCATCTTCCATGGCCTCAAGCCACTTTGATGAATGATCACTTCTCATGGCTTCTTCAAATGAGGTGGGATCATCCTCCATTTGAAATTCATCAGTGTTGTATACTTCATAGTCAGCAGGAATAGCTGATTTTCTAACTCTTTGAGACCTTCTAGGGGCCTCCACATTTGGCACATCTTCTGTTTGAGGCTGTTATTGCTCTCCCTCATGGGTGGCAATAGGCTCTATAGGATCCTGAAGAACAGGTTCCTCATCGTCGTTCATTGTTGCCACAGGTGAAATAACAGGAGGTGCTGGTACTACAGTATCTTGCACTATCGGTGCAGCGACAGCAGGTAGTGAGAAAAATGACTTATGAATCATCAGAGTGGGCACTTACACCCGCTTCTCTTCAAGGTCAATTTCTTGAGCTACCATGCTCCCCCTCATCATTTCATCCGCTAGGAAGACAGCGTGTCTCGTTTCCACAAACTTTGTATGTCTGTCTGGACAGTAGAAACGAAAACCTTTTGACTTTTCTGGGTAGCTAATGAAATGGCAACTTACTGTTTTGGCATCTAGCTTCCCAATGTTTGGGTTAAATACTTTAGCCTCAAAGAGGACTCCCCACACATGTAAGTGGTTTAGTGAGGGTACTCTTCCGTCCCACAACTCATACGGTGTTTTGGGCATCGACTTACTTGGTACTCTATTGAGAATATGAATGGTGGTTTTTAACGCCTCCATCCCACAAGCTCAACGGTAAGGTGGAGTAACTTATCATACTCATGCACCATATCCATCGTGGTACGATTGTGTCTTTCAGCTACTCCCTTTCTACCGAGGTTTGTCCGGTGTAGAATCTTTGGGCTACTATGTCATTCTCCTATAAGAACCTTGCAAAATATCTAGGAACTTGGCCATATATGGGGTATGCCGATAGTAGTACTCCCCTATGGTGGGACCGACTATCTTAATCTTTAAATTGTGTTGGTTTTCAAACACGCCTTAAATATCTTAAATTTATCCAATGCTTTTGTTCTTTTTCTTTGATTAGATAAATGTAGCCATAACAGGAGTGATCATCTATGAATGTTATGAACGAATCATAACCATCCACACTCTTTTAGGTGAAACGGACCATAGATGTCTGTGTGGATAATCTGTAAAATTCCTACTCTTCGTTTGGCATCTTTCTTAATTTTCTTTACATACTTTCCTTTTATGCATTCTCTGCATTGTTCTAAATCTGAGAACTCTAATGGAGGAAGAATATCATTCTTAACTAGTCTTTCTATTCTCCCCCTCGAAATATGGCCTAAACGACAATGCCATAATTTCGACGACGCATCGTGAGCTCTCTTTCGTTTTCTGTTTACATCCGCAGACGAGGATACATTCTCATTGTCGCACATAACGTTCCCATCATCGCATACAACATTCACATCATCACGTAGTGATAACAAATAAAGCTCATTTTGTAAGATAGCAAGACCAACACATGCATTATTAATGTTATCTTACATTTGCCATTTCCAAAATGGCAATCATATCCATCATTGTCCAAGCATGAAACAATAATCAAGTTTCTCTATAAAGAGAGAACATAAAGTACATCTCTAAGTAAAAGTGTGAAGCCATCAGCAAGCTCTAGAGAAAGATCGCCAATGGCTTCAACATCTGCTTGGACTCCATTTGCAACTTTAACGTGTCTTTCTCTTCTTTGCGTAGTCCTCGTCGAACGGAATCCCTGTAAAGAATTAGCAACATGAACAGTTGCACCCGAGTCAATCCACCAAGTAGATTTCGAATATTGTACATACAGGAATTCATTTATGAACATAATAATGTTCTCACCTTTCTTTGCCATGATCATCTTTAAGTAATCGGGACAATCTTTCTTATAATGTCCCGTCTTCTTGCAATAGAGGCACTGATCTTTCTCTACTGTGAGCGTGTGAAAGCATCTAGGCCCCTAGTTGGATTTAGGTGATTAATGACAATATAAGATAACTGTGACTAACGTGTGTTTTGTAGAGGCAATTAAGTTAGGTTACGGTAATGGAGATTGATTGGGCAATCATGGTTGTCATGCCCCTACGATGGAAATCGTTTCGGTTTTCAAAGGATGGATGACAAGGTTAAGGATAGACTAGTTCTAAGTGTCATTTGGAGTTGGAGAGACACTTAGAGTAGTTTAGGACTTTGTTTTTCCTTTGGCCATACTATTAAGGGGGTATGGACGGGTAGCTTGACCTAAGTGAGTCTAGTGAGTTAGGTGTGGTGCACACTTGTCAAAAATAGCGCTAGGTAGCTCCTACATATGCCTAAGATCTATTGCAGCAAAACTTCATTCACATATGATCGAGAGTTGGAAGTGAATGGAGGGTCAAATACTGACCGGACGCTGGCTCCGATTTGACCGGACGCTGGCTCAGGGTCTGGTCAGTTCATTTGACCAAGGTGATTGCATCTGGTTTTATCGGACGCTGAGAGGTCAAGTGACCGGACGCTGAGAGTCAGCGTCCGGTCGACTCCAGTAAGGTTCCAGAGAGGGAAAATCGTGACTGGACACGTCCGGTCAATGTTGATCGAACATTGTTGTAACACCTCGGTGTTATGCTAGCATTTAGGCACTGCAAATCATGCATAACATGCATCATAAAGCATCCTAATCATACATGCCTAATCATGTAAATATCAACTGAAACATTACTTCGAAACATACGAAACATGTTGTGTAACCTGAATGTTGAATACACCTGTTTAAGAGTTGTTTTGCCCTGATTTTGCTTGCTAGGTTAGTAGAACTTGTTTGGTTATAATTGTAAATCATCTAGAATTATTTAGCACAATTTTTGGAGCAAAGTTTGTATTCCAACTTTTGACAAAATATGCTTTTGAAATTATTATGGGAAAAGGGTCAAAAATCCTCTCTATTTAGCTTTTGCTTCCCAATTCAAAATCTATGCAAAATTTTTAGTTGATCCCTAAAGCAAAGTTGTATAGTACTAAATTCTAAGCAACTTTTATTTTTGGGCCATTTAAAAAAAGAAGTAATTTCCTTGCTCAAAATAATATTTGAAAGCTGGCATTTAAAAAGTTCTTAAAAATAAAAATGGAAAAGGGCTTTTCTCAGTCGCGGGCCGCCGCCTCGTTTCCGGCCCACGACCGAAGCCGGCCCAACCTAGCCTCCCCCGCGCAGGCCCAGGCTGCCTTCACCCAGCCAGCCAGCCCAGCACGCGCCGCCTGCCTGCCTCGCCGCCTCGCCACCACGACGCTGACGCGCGCCACATCCCGACCGTGGCAGAGCTTCGCCCGCGGCGCATGCCATGCGCGTCGCCGCCGCCGCAGCGCGTCCGTTGGCTTCGCCCGGCATGCGCACGCCGCGCCGCCTACTCCTCGATGGAGCCGGTGCGCTCGTTGGCTCACTCATGCCGCCTCTCTTCTCCGCAAGCACCGAAGCGCCCTCTCTCCCTCTCGCCGCGCCACCGCACCTGGCTGGCAAAATCCGCCGCGTCTCCTCCACCTCGGCCCACGATCGTGTGTGCCCGCAGCTCCACCTCGCCTCTCCAAGACGTCGTGTTGCTCGCGTCAGGTGCCGCTTCGAGCCCAGTAGCGCCGTCTCAAGCCCCGCCACCGTCGGCCATGGCGCCGCCGTGCTCGGCCGCCATGGAAGGCACCTTCCTCCTCTTCTCCACCCTGCCTAGATACCTTCCCGCCTTCGCCGATTTCTCGTGCATCGCATGCTCCCGCTAGCTCGCCCTGTCTCGGCCGGAAATGGCCTTGACCTCGTGGCGAGCAGCAGCCATGTGACGTGACGTCCTTGCACGGCGTGGCATTCGCCTCGGCCAAAGCTGGCCGAGAGGCCATGGGCCGACGCCTCACGGGGCGCCTCACCCTTCCCTTCGCTCGGGGACGCAAGACAGCCAAATGTGGCCGATGGGCGGTGATTCAATGGTGGCCCGAGAGCAATAGGATGAATTGTTTTCAATTATTCTTTTTTATTTGAAAATAGAAATGGTTTGAAAAATGTTTGGATACACAAAGTTGCTCCAAATCTATTGAAATAAATTTTTCTAGGTTCCTTATCATCAGATCAACTTGGGAAAATTATTGCATGTCATTTTTGAGATACTTTTATGTAGAGAACTTTATTTAATCTTGTATATTGTTGATAACTTGAAAATGTGTAGAAAAATCTATAGGCTTCAGAAAAATATGATTCTAAGTTTGTTAATCTTCTTATGTAATGTACTTCCTAGGAAAAATATGTTTCATGCATGCATGTGCTGTGGGAAAATCTTGAGGTGTAGTTCAAGTACCTTTAATGGCTGATTTTTGTTATTTTAGCTAGAGAGCAAACTTTGTATAAAACATGCATGTGATAATTTTTTGTACAGTCATTGTATGCTATAAAGAACCTAGGGAAAATACTAACTCTGTTGTTTGACACTTTTCACAGTTCAAAGTATTTTTATGTTCATAATCATGCCATAGCTTGTTATTTTTGTGTAGGCTAATCCACTCATTCAAATACCATGAAAATCTGATAGTAGACTACTTAGGGTAGTACTATGCTGTAGTAATTTTCTAAGATTTTTCTAAGCAATAAAAATAGATGTTGCTATTCAAACCTATTATTAATTAGGGTTTAAGCAAGTGTTGTTGATTAAGAAATTTAAGCTTTGTGATTAAGCATTCAATAAGATGTGTTGCTTTGGTGTATCTTTGTTCTTGGAAGACTACCTTGCATTTCATTGTATTCATCTCATTCGAGATGTGTTGACTTACGCATATTATCATAGTAGTAAAAGAGAATGACTTATTGTTGTGAGCAGTAGATGAACGTGGTCTATAGTGCTTCGGTATGAACTTCATAACAGTATATGTTCTTGGATGATGTTGACTACCTTGCATTTAAACATATCCGTGGATTTTCTATCATCTCATCTCAATATCTATATGGATTTTCTTGGATGATGTTGACTACCTTGCATTTAAACATCATTGTATTCATCTCATTCATTCATGATTGATCGCAAACCGAGATTCCATCATATAGGATCATACCCGAGGAGCCCGAGGAGCCCGAGGAGCAGCGAGGTGCAGCCGCAGAAGTGCCCGGCCGATGAGGAGGACGTTGAGGAACTTCCGAGTGCCCCGATCACCGCCCGAGCTCCTTCGAGAGAGGCAAGCCCCGGAGCATTTTCTCCCGGTTTGCAATTATTAATTAATGCTTTACTTTAATTGATGCATTACGTTCAGGAGTTGTTTGCAACCGTTGCTGCATTATCCTTGTTTACCTTTGTTATACTATATCCTTGTTACCCTGGTACCCGTAGTCGAGTCAATGCTTAGCTGGCTTAGACCGGTAGAAGTCGGTTGATTTCCTATCACCTACGAGCTATAGGTGGTTACCTGGATCTGCTTGGATGACTATGAAGTCATGGTATAACTAAGTGTTAAATGAAGTTGAGACCGGACGGAGACTTGCAGAGTTTTGAACTGTAGTGCTTTCCGTCTGTGTCAATTAAGGACCGACTGTTGTTGGGCCTCGAGTCATGTTGAACGCATGCCTTACATTTAGCTGGCCGGATAAAGTACCTTCCGACCGTGAAGCTGGGAGATTATTCGGGCCGAGTAGATTGCCCGTAGCGCACTGTGCCGGAGCAGGTGTGGTAGGACACGGGGGCGAGATGATAAGACCAAAGTGCAGTCGGTCGGCCCCTGGGTACATGTGGTTCCTGGCAAACTCGAGATACTTGGATAGTTGACTCAGTGATCAATATCTCACTTTAGCGGGTGAGTGAGGTTTGTGTAAGGAATAAATCACCAGCTGGTTAGGAATCGATTCGAATCGCCATCGCTCCTGGATAGTGAGCACTTGACTTGAGTGACTTCATCGTAGTAATGTTGATGGAACACTTGGAAAGTTATAATGAATATGACAGTATGGAAGTTGTTAATGATCGTTGGTTATCATTATTGGCTTAATCACATGTTTGCTCTAGTGTAGGTGCAAATTTAGTCGACAGGTTATAATTAATTAACTTGGCAATAATGTCTTTAGAAAGGTTCTTGAAATGCTAAAAATGCTTTCTTTGCAAATGAGTCAGCTACCCTACTATAAAGCCTTCATAATCCTTGGTGTCACTTATTTTCGGTTATGTCGGGTAAGTCTAGCTGAGTACCTTCTCGTACTCAGGGTTTTATTCCCACTTGTTG
Source organism: Miscanthus lutarioriparius (assembly GCA_904845875.1). Classification (NCBI taxonomy): domain Eukaryota; kingdom Viridiplantae; phylum Streptophyta; class Magnoliopsida; order Poales; family Poaceae; genus Miscanthus; species Miscanthus lutarioriparius. Next base: position 25,514,723 of record CAJGYO010000008.1, read on the forward strand.
CAGATGGGCAGATGTATTACGGCTACTGTATCAACTGCCTTTATCCTGCGATGGGTGATGCTTAGGACCATGGGCATGGTCATTCCTTACATCTCGTCTAATGCTTTTGTTGGAGATGATCATTCGCTGGCACTATATTTGAACTCCGTGTGAGTGTGTGTGGTTTGAACAAATGGCTTCCGCTACTTTTATTCGAACTTGTTTTGTAATAACTATGTTTAAACTCTGATGTATCTGAGATGCAAACTTTTATGTAATATGTGATGGTGACCGCTAAACTTATTACAATCTTGGCTGGAATGGAAGTTGGTTTGAAATCCTTCGTGATTTTACGGACTACCGGGTTATACGGGCTTAAGTTTGCTAGATCGTCTGCTCTGGCGGATGGTTTTCTTACTTAATTTCGTATAATTGGTCGGTTCTATTACAACTGGTATCAGAGCATGGTTTAGCGTGTTACTGTTCACAAGTGTATTTAAAATAAAAAGGCATTTGAAAAATGTGATTTCCAAACTATAAAGTGTGCCAGTGGTCATATCCTTTATGCCCAGTTAAGGACTCTAGGTGTCTTAATTAAGTACTGACTTGGGGTTTTTGCATCATATTTCTCTTTCGTCGCTCATACGGCGTGCTATTGTATGAGTGCCACTTGTTTGAGTGGTAATGTATGGATCAATTGCCTCTACGCCTCGGTAAGTGTGGGTTGTGAGAGCATGATCGGATACACCGCCGATCTAGGGTGAATGCTTATATGATGCTGGAGTAATTACATGTTCTATGCATGTTTTACAAAGGTATCTCATGTGTGGGTCTTCCGTCTGTTGAGGCGATGCCGTCAATAGGACGATGGTTCGGGTAGTTACTATCGTTGTACACGTATCTGGGGATTCGTGTAGAGCGTGTAGATAAATTTTACTGCTTTTATGCATTCATTCGGAATTGGGCTGAAATGAATCTTCTACAGGTACATCACAACGCTATCGTGTAGAACGTATTAGCTACGTATTTGAGAGATTGTTTGTACGCCACCGAATTCATCGCTAGACTTATTTATTTCATAAGTTTGTGAGAACGTACGGCACGTACATACATCATATTACTTGTGCATTTCATTCATGTCATGCATTCCTCCCCTTATAAATTGATTATCTCATTTTGACAAAAGTTGTATCACCTAAAACATGTTTCCCCGGGGTAATAAAAGAACTTTTGCTACAGATGGCCCGCACGAAGCAGACCTCGGCGTCCGTTGGCCCTGAGGGCGCACCGCACCATGGACACCTTCTTGAGCGAGTTTGGCATGCCGACTTTGCTTTGGAGAGTGCTCCATGATGTGGGGTACCCAGAGGGTCAAGAGCCGGTGTACTCCTGGACTGAGAGCCAGTTAGCAGAGGATGGACTTGCAGTGGTAGAGACCACGGTTCCTGCTCTCGGTGATGCTCTAGATTGGGATGGTTGGCATTTGGAGTTTGAGGGTCGCACTCCCGCTGAGGGTGCAGAGGGAGCAGCCTTCCGTGTCATCAGGGATATTATGAGCAGATTTCCCAGTGAGCTTGCAGCAGCTCTAGCGGGCACCTTTCCTAGGGATGATCCTCGTGATGCCATTTGGGTTCAGCCTCAGGGAAGTGCCTTGGTCAGAGGTCCAGCTGAGGGACAGGCTAGCGACAACCATTCTATGAGTGCTATGTTCGTCGCCATCAGAGCGTATGAGGGTCTCGAGAGTACCTACTGGACTTTGACTGGCTTGCGTGGTCAGGATAAGCTCAAGGGGAGAAAGCAGAAGAAGAGACAGACATGTGCTATAGCTAGCTTGCAGGAGCAGTTGGCTGATATGAACTTACAGCGAGACCAGGTGATTGAGAGAGGTGATAGAGCTATGCAGCGGGTGCATACGTTGACTCAAGCCAACAACAATACAGACCGCATGATTGGACAGTTGGTTCAAAAAAGGAATGAAGCCTGGGACGAGAGGGACCTTCTGCTGCAGAGGGTCGATGAGCTAGAGGAATACAACGGCAACCTGCACGAGGAGTTTCACGAGCTCTACAATGGGGTTGGCCCATATGCTCCACCAGAAGCCGCTGGCATGGACATCGACGACGACAACGAGGACTAGCCTGTAGTTTCACCTGGGGGCGATGGTGACGTCTCCGATCCCGACGATGGCCCCGAGGAGTAGGCTAGTTGCCTTGCGCTAGTATCTAGGTCCTGTCGCGATGACCTTTCTTTTGTTGGCATGTAACCTAATGTGTTTTGCTTCGAACTTATGAGACTTGGCATGTGGTTGGAACTTGATTAAGAATGCGATATCTGAACGCATAAAAGTCCAGTGTATGTATGCTGGCAATTTGGTTGTATGGACGCGATGTTTGCTGTTGAAGTAATTTGATTAAGTGATGTTGTTTTAATTGGGATGCGATTGTTGTGCCTCTGTTTTATTGTATGAATTTATTCTCTCCAGTAAATTCAGTACGGCATAATTTTTCCTTCACTCGCAATTAGTACAGCTTCACTCAATCATTACTTGTTGCTGAAATATGCAGATGACAAACACTCGCCGTACCACGTATGAGTCCGCTGAGCCTGGTGCTAATGGTGGTGGGACCGGTGGTGGTGGTGGTGGTGGAACCCACGGCAACAACAATGAACCTCCACATGAACCGCATTTGCCACCTCCTCCCCCGTTTACCCCCGAGATGTTCCTCGCACAGTTGCTCGGGAGTCAGCGCAACGCGGAACAATCCCAGAAGAACATGGAGGATTTTCTGCGTACCATCGCCAACAACGTTCAACGCGGTAACAATGAGGGTGGTGGCATGGGAGTGAACCAATATAGCAGCTTCAAAGATTTTATGGACACCAGGCCGCCAGTATTCAAGGAAGCAACAGAGCCACTCGATGCTGAGCAATGGATCAACACTATGGAAGATAAATTCCGTGTGTTGAGGATGACTGAGGTGCTGAAAACGGAGTATGCTGCACTTCAGTTGCAAGGACCAGCGGGAATGTGGTGGAAGCACCATCGCACCACTTTCCCACCAAATGCTTAGATTTCATGGAGAGAGTTTGCTGAGGCCTTCCGTGGAGTCTATATTCCACCTGGGCTGACCGAGATGAAGTTGGGAGAGTTTCTGGCGTTGAACCAGGGCACCAAGACCGTGACGCAATATTTGCATGCCTTTAACAACTTGTGTCGCTATGCTCCCGACATGGTTGACACAGATGCTAAAAGAATAGCCAGTTTCAAGAGGGGACTCAATCCAAAAATGATGAAGCATGTTGGTACCAACAACCGCGTCAGATTCAATGACTTCATCAGCGACTGTCTGAAGCAGGAGAAGAATAACAACGCCAGCACCGCAGCCAAGACACGCAAGAGAGCCCTTGAAGGTGGTCCGTTGTAAGCTAGAGCACCTATGGGAGGTCGTCCTCCATATCGCCCATCGGCACCCGGCGCTAGGTTCAGGCCACCTCAACAGAGAAGTCAGAATTTTCGTGGACCCCAGAAGCCTTACAAGATGGCAGTACAGCCCAACAAGGCAGCCACAACTGCGGTACAAGGCAGTTCCAAGGGAACTGTGGGATCTGCCAGGACGGTGAGGGGACCCTGCTATAACTGTGATCAACCCGGCCATTTCTTGAGGTTTTGTCCGTATCCGCCCAAGAAGAAGCAGCAGACTTATAATGCTAGGGTGCATAGTACGACTGTGGATAAAATTCCTGAGGGAGAGCCTGTCACTACTGGTAAGTTTCCTATCAACGAAAACCCTGCAGCTGTTCTATTTGATTCTGGATCATCGCATTCTTTTATGAGTCAAGCATTTGCACAGAAACATGAACAACTATGCACAGAATTGGGTTATGGTTACCGTATAAGCTCAGCAGGGGCTGATGTTTTGACCAACCGGATGGTTCGAGGGGCCACCCTTTAATTAGGTAGCAGGAAGTTCCGAGTAAACTTGATAGTTATGCCTGGACTAGTTTTGGATGTCATTATAGGGATGAATTGGATGAAGGATTGGGGAGCAGTCATAGATACTAGAAGTCGAGTACTTACCCTTAAGGATCCCCTGGGTGAGGGTACTTTCCAAGTACCATTGCCTCGAAGAACAGACCTTATAAGTGTTACATGTGCTACGACAGTCATTCCTATTCATTAGATTCCGATAGTGTGTGAGTTTCCGGATGTATGCCCGGATGAGCTACCTGGTCTTTCGCCGGATAGGGAGATTGAGTTTGGAATTGAGTTAATCCCCGGAACAGCTCCGATTTCAAGGAGACCCTATCGGATGCCTCCAGATGAGTTAGCTGAGCTGAAGAAGCAATTAGAAGATTTATCAAAAAAATGGTTTATTCGGCCAAGCAAGTCTGAATGGGGATGTCCAGCCTTGTTTGTGAAGAAGAAGAAAGAGGGCACGTTGAGAATGTGCGTAGATTACAAGCCACTCAACGCTGTGACCATAAAGAATAAGTATCCATTGCCTCATATTGATGTTCTGTTTGACCAATTATCCAAGGCCAAGGTGTTCTCAAAAATAGATTTGAGATCCGGTTATCATCAGATCAAGATTAGGCCACAGGATATACCAAAAACTGCATTTTCCACCAGATACAGGTTGTATGAGTATCTTGTCATGTCCTTTGGCTTGACGAATGCTCCTGCACACTTTATGTTTTTGATGAATACAGTTTTCATGCTAGAATTAGATAAGTTTGTGGTAGTGTTTATCGATGACATTCTGGTGTACTCCGAGAACGAGAAAGATCATGAAGAGCATCTGAGAATTGTCTTGACCAGACTTAGGGATCATCAACTATATGCTAAGTTTAGCAAATACGAATTCTGGTTGAAGGAAGTTCCTTTCCTTGATCACATTCTGTCAGAAAATGGAGTTTCAGTCGATCCAAGTAAGGTGCAAGAAGTTATGAATTGGAAAGCACCGACCACAGTTCCTGAGATTAGAAGTTTCTTAGGACTAGCCGGTTATTACCGTCGCTTTATACCAGATTTCTCGAAGATTGCCAAACCGATGACGAGTCTCCTACAGAAGGATCACAAGTTTGTGTGGACAGAGGAGTGTGAAGCAGCTTTCCACACTTTGCAGAAACTGTTGACCACTGCTCTTGTTCTAGCACAACCAGATATCGAGAAACCATTTGATGTGTTTTGCGACGCATCAAAAACTGAATTAGGCTGTGTTCTTATGCAAGAAAGGAGAGTCATTGCTTATGCATCACGTCAATTGAGAAAGCACGAGGTCAACTATCCAACACATGATCTTGAACTTGCGGCAGTTGTGCATGCCCTAAAAATTTGGAGACATTATCTACTTGGTAATGTGTGCAATATTTTCATGGATCACAAGTGTCTTAAGTACATCTTTACCCAACCAGAGCTAAATATGAGACAGCGCAGATGGTTGGAATTGATCAAGGATTACAACTTGAATGTGCAATATCATCCTGGAAAAGCCAATGTAGTGGTAGATGCTTTGAGCAGAAAGTCACATTACTTGGATGTGCAGCCATTACTTGAAGATGGGTTCGATCTGATGCATCCTGCTGTGTTACATAGTATTCAGATTAGTTGCTCTTTGGAGAGTAAGATAATAGAAGGCCAGAAAACCAACAAGGGAATATTCCACATCAAAGAGAAAATCAAAGAAAAGTCATCTCAGCACTTTAAAGTGGATGAACAGGGCGTGTTGTGGTTTCACAACCGTCTTGTGGTTCCCAAGGATCGAGAGCTTAGGAATAAACTCATGGATGAAGCTCACCTTTCTAAGCTAACTATCCATCCCGGGAGTAGTTAGATGTATCAAGAGCTAAGATCTCATTATTGGTGGACCAAAATGAAGAAAGAAATTACAGCATAAGTTGTCAAATGTGACACATGTTGTCGAGTGAAAGCCATTCACATGAAACGCCGCGCGGTATGTTGCAACCCTTATCAGTCCCTAGTTGGAAGTGGGACAATATAAGTATGGATTTTATCTCGGGTTTGCCCACTACTCAAAAAGGACATGATTCGATTTGGGTAATTGTGGACCGTCTTACTAAGACCGCTCATTTTCTACCTGTCAAGACAACTTATCGAGCACCTCAATATGCCGAGAAGTATATCGCAGAAATTGTGAGGTTGCATGGTATACCAAAGACCATAGTATCTGATAGAGGCTCACAGTTCACGGCTCACTTTTGGGAACATTTACACAAAGGCTTAGGAACTAGTTTGATTCGTAGTACCGCTTATCATCCTCAGACAGATGGTCAGACTGAACGAGTGAATGCTGTTTTGGAGGATATGTTAAGAGCATGCATATTGTCTTCTAAAGGATCATGGGAGTCATGGTTACCATTAGCTGAGTTTTCTTATAATAATAGTTATCAAGAAAGCATCAAGATGGCCCCATTCAAGCTTTATATTGCGTAAAATGTAGAACACCATTGAATTGGGTCGAGCACGGAGATAGAAGGTATTATGGCATTGACTTTGTAGAAGAAGCCGAGAAGAAAGTTCATATTATTCAGCAGAATATGAAAGCGGCCCAATCGCGCCAGAAAAGTTATACAGACAAAAGAAGGAGACCCCTTGTGTTTGAAGTTGGTGACTATGTTTATCTAAAGGTCACGCCAATGAAGAAGAAAAGGTTCGGAGTCCGAAGAAAGCTTGCCGTGAGATTCGTAGGACCATACAAGATCTTGGAACAAAGAGGCTCGGTAGCCTACAAGTTAGAGTTACCTGAGACAATGAGTACCCGTTTCCCGATTTTCCATGTATCACATCTCAAGAAATGTTTGCGTGTTCCGGAGGAAAGAATAGAACCTCGAGGTATCCAACTCAAATCATATTTGGTGTATCGCGAGCAACCAGTCCGTGTGTTAGACACTAAGGAACGTGCTACTCGGAATAGTGTGGTGAAAACATACAAGATACAGTGGGATCATCATGATGAGGGGGATGCAACTTGGGAAACGGGAGAGTATCTACAAAAAGCTTATGAAGATTTTTATAACAAATGGTTCGTAACCCAAATCTCGGGACGAGATTTTTATAAGGGGGGAGGGCTGTAACACCCCGGTGTTATGCCAGCATTTAGGCACTGCAAATCATGCATAACATGCATCATAAAGCATCATAATCATACATGCCTAATCATGTAAATAACAACTGAAACACTACTTCAAAACATACGAAACATGTTGTGTAACCTGAATGTTGAATACACCTGTTTAAGAGTTGTTTTGCCCTGATTTTGCTTGCTAGGTTAGTAGAACTTGTTTGGTTATGATTGTAAATCATCTAGAATTATTTAGCACAATTTTTGGAGCAAAGTTTGTATTCCAACTTTTGACAAAATATGCTTTTGAAATTATTATGGGAAAAGGGTCAAAAATCCTCTCTATTTAGCCTTTGCTTCCCAATTCAAAATCTATGCAAAATTTTTAGTTGATCCCTAAAGCAAAGTTGTATAGTACTAAATTCTAAGCAACTTTTATTTTTGGGCCATTTTCAAAAGAAGTAATTTCCTTGCTCAAAATAATATTTGAAAGCTGGCATTTAAAAAGTTCTTAAAAATAAAAATGGAAAAGGGCTTTTCTCAGTCGCGGGCCGCCACCTCGTTTCCGGCCCACGACCGAAGCCGGCCCAGCCAGCCTCCCACCGCGCCGCGCGCCTCGCCTTGGCCAGCCCGGCCCAGCGCCGCGCCTGGCCTGCCTCCGCGCTCGCCTACCCACTGACGCGCCGCGCCACGTCCCGACCGTGGCAGAGCTCGCCCGCCGCATGGCGGCCATGCGCCGTCGACGCCGCCGCGCGTCGTAGCCGGCCTGCGCCCGCGCCCACGCGCCCGCCTACTCCTGATGGAGCCGGTGCGCTCATTGGCTCACTCCCGCGCTGCCTCTCTTCTCCGCAAGCACCGAGCGCCCTCACTCTCCCTCTCGCCACGCCACCGCACCTGCTGGCAAAATCCGCCGCGTCTCCTCCACCTCGGCCCGCGATCGTGCGCCCGCAGCTCCGCCTCGCTCTCCGGCACGTCGTGCTCGCGTCTGTGCCGCCTGCTGAGCCCAGGTAGCGCCATCTCAAGCCCCGCCACCGTCGGCCATGGCGCCGCCGTGCTCGGCCACCATGGAAGGCACCTTCCTCCTCTTCTCCATCCTGCCTAGCTACCTTCCCGCCTTCGCCGATTTCTCGCGCACCGCGTGCTCCCTCTAGCTCGCCCTGTCTCGGCCAGAAATGGCCGCCGGACTCGTGGCCGAGCCGCGCCGCCGCGACGTCGCAGCGCCGACGTGGCATTCGCCTCGGCCAAGCCAGGCCGAGAGGCCATGGGCCGACGCCCTGCCGGGCCGCCTCACCCTTCCCTTCGCTCGGGCCACGCAGGCCAAATGTGGCCGTGGGCCAGCTGATTCCAGCGGGCTGGCCCAGTAGCAATAGGATGAATTGTTTTCAATTATTCTTTATTATTTGAAAATAGAAATGGTTTGAAAAATGTTTGGATACACAAAGTTGCTCCAAATCTGTTGAAATAAATTTGTCTAGGTTCCTTATCATCAGATCTACTTGGGAAAATTATTGCACGTCATTTTTGAGATACTTTTCTGTAGAACTTTATTTAATCTTGTATATTGCTGATAACTTGAAAAATGTGTAGAAAAATCTATAGGCTTCAGAAAAATATGATTCTAAGTTTGTTAATCTTCTTATGTAATGTACTTCCTAGAAAAAATATGTTTCATGCATGTGCTGTGGGAAAATCTTGAGGTGTAGTTCAAGTACCTTTAATGGCTTATTTTTGTTATTTTAGCTAGAGAGCAAACTTTGTATAAAACATGCATGTGATAATTTTTGTACAGTCATTGTATGCTATAAAGAACCTAGGAAAAATACTAACTCTGTTGTTTGACACTTTTCACAGTTCAAAGTATTTTTATGTTCATAATCATGCCATAGCTTGTTATTTTTGTGTAGGCTAATCCACTCATTCAAATACCATGAAAATCTGATAGTAGACTACTTAGGGTAGTATTATGCTGTAGTAATTTTCTAAGATTTTTCTAAGCAATAAAAATAGATGTTGCTATTCAAACCTATTATTAATTAGGGTTTAAGCAAGTGTTGCTTTAAGTGTGATTAAGAAATTAGTGAAGCTTTGGTGTATCTTTGAAGCATTCAATAAGATGTGTTGACTTAACATATTAGTAGTAGAAGAGAATGCAGTAGATGACGTGTGCTCGTAGTATATGTTCTTGGATGATGTTGACTACCTTGCATTTAAACATATCCATTGTATTCATCTCATTCGATGCACCGATTGCATAAGCACTTACGCACATTGCATCATACAGGAAAATCTTGAGGTGTAGTTCAAGTACCACTTGACTTATTGTTGTGAGCATACTGTACTGTCGGATTATTATAGCAGTAGAACTTAAGTGGTCTATAGATGTCCTCAACCACCTTCAAACCGGGTATGAACTTCATAACACGCTATAAACTCGACGTACATTGTGGACGATGTAGTGACGGTTTGCTTTGAGCTTTTTCATGAAATAGCTCCCCCTGCGAGAGTTAATACATATCCAGACATGGATTTTCTATCATCTCCCGCATAATCAGAATCTGAATATCCCACTATATGGAGTGAATTAGATCTTCTATACGTCATCATGAGGCTTTTCGTTCCTTGCAAATAACGCAAGACTTTTTTTACTAATTTCCAGTGTTCTGTTCCAGGATTGCTCTGGAATCTGCCAAGTAACCCGGTAACAAATGCCAAGTCAGGGTTCGTACATACTTGAGCATATTGCAAGCTTTCGATAGCTGAAGCATATGGAACCGTTTTCATTTGATCGATCTCATACTAATTCCTAGGGTATTGAAAATCCCCATATGTGTCGCCCTTGACTATAGGAGCAGCTGAGGGACTACATTTGTGCATACTGAATTTCTTTAAGATCTTTTCTATGTATGCCTTTTATGACAGTCCTAATACCCCCTTACTTCTATCTCGGCGAATCTCGATCCCTAGAACGAACAAAGCTTCACCAAGATCTTTCATATCAAATTTTGAGGACAAAAACTTCTTTATCTCCAGTAGTACACTGACATCACTACTAGCAAGTAAGATATCATCCACATACAGGACAAGAAAGATAAACTTTCCATTTTTAAACTTTGCATAGACACAATTGTCCTCTACATTCTCCTTAAATTCAAAATTCCTTATTGTCTGATCAAATTTCAAGTACCACTGTCTTGAAACTTGTTTTAATCCATAAATGGATTTATTTAGGCGGCATCCCATTCGTTCTTTTCCTTCCATGACAAAACCTTTCGGTTGTGCCATGTAAACATTTTCCTCCAAGTCCACGTTGAGAAATGTCGTCTTTACATCCATCTGATGTAATTCTAAATCGTAATGTGCCACTAATGCCATTATGATTATGAAGGAATCCTTACATAAGACCTGGAGAAAAGGTCTTATTGTAATCAATCCCTTCTCTTTGTGTAAAGCCTTTTGCCACAAGTCGCGCTTTATATCTCTCTATATTCCTTGAGAGTCAAGTTTTGTTTTGTAGACCCATTTCTGACCCTCTTGTTTTGGCTCCTTTAGGAATTATTTCTAAGTCCCAAACTTTATTGGCATTCATAGATTTCATTTCATCTTCCATGGCCTCAAGCCACTTTGATGAATGATCACTTCTCATGGCTTCTTCAAATGAGGTGGGATCATCCTCCATTTGAAATTCATCAGTGTTGTATACTTCATAGTCGAGCAGGAATAGCTGATTTTCTAACTCTTTGAGACCTTCTAGGGCCTCCACATTTGGCACATCTTCTGTTTGAGGCTGTTATTGCTCTCCTCATGGGTGGCAATAGGCTCTATAGGATCTGAAGAACAGGTTCCTCATCGTCGTTCATTGTTGCCACACGTGAAATAACAGGAGGTGCTTTGGTACTACTGAGATCTTGCACTTGTCGGTGCAGCGACATGGCAGAGTAGTGAGAAAAATGACTTATGAATCATCAGAGTGGGCACTTACACCCGCTTCTCTTCAAGGTCAATTTCTTGAGCTACCATGCTCCCCCTCATCATTTCATCCGCTAGGAAGACAGCGTGTCTCGTTTCCACAAACTTTGTATGTCTGTCTGGACAGTAGAAACGAAAACCTTTTGACTTTTCTGGGTAGCTAATGAAATGGCAACTTACTGTTTTGGCATCTAGCTTCCCAATGTTTGGGTTAAATACTTTAGCCTCAGCAGGACTCCCCCACACATGTAAGTGGTTTAGTGAGGGTACTCTTCCTGTCCACAACTCATACGGTGTTTTGGGCATCGACTTACTTGGTACTCTATTGAGAATATGAATGGTGGTTTTTAACGCCTCCATCCACAGGCTCAACGGTAAGGTGGAGTAACTTATCATACTGCGCACCATATCCATCAGGGTACGATTGTGTCTTTCAGCTACTCCCTTCTACTGAGGTTTGTCCGGTGTAGAATACTGGGCTACTATGTCATTCTCCTATAAGAACCTTGCAAAATATCCAGGAACTTGGCCATATGGCGTATGCCGACAGTAGTACTCCCCCTATGGTCGGACCTGACTATCTTAATCTTTAAATTGTGTTGGTTTTCAACTTCTGCCTTAAATATCTTAAATTTATCCAATGCTTTTGTTCTTTCTTTGATTAGATAAATGTAGCCATAACAGGAGTGATCATCTGTGAATGTTATGAACGAATCATAACCATCCACACTCTTTACAGGAAACGGACCATAGATGTCTGTGTGGATAATCTGTAAAATTCCTACTCTTCGTTTGGCATCTTTCTTAATTTTCTTTACATACTTTCCTTTTATGCATTCTCTGCATTGTTCTAAATCTGAGAACTCTAATGGAGGAAGAATATCATTCTTAACTAGTCTTTCTATTCTCCCCCTCGAAATATGGCCTAAACGACAATGCCATAATTTCGACGACGCATCGTGAGCTCTCTTTCGTTTTCTGTTTACATCCGCAGACGAGGATACATTCTCATTGTCGCACATAACGTTCCCATCATCGCATACAACATTCACATCATCACGTAGTGATAACAAATAAAGCTCATTTTGTAAGATAGCAAGACCAACACATGCATTATTAAATGTTATCTTACATTTGCCATTTCCAAAATGGCAATCATATCCATCATTGTCCAAGCATGAAACAATAATCAAGTTTCTCTATAAAGAGGGAACATAAAGTACATCTCTAAGTAAAAGTGTGAAGCCATCAGCAAGCTCTAGAGAAAGATCGCCAATGGCTTCAACATCTGCTTGGACTCCATTTGCAACTTTAACGTGTCTTTCTCTTCTTTGCGTAGTCCTCGTCGAACGGAATCCCTGTAAAGAATTAGCAACATGAACAGTTGCACCCAAGTCAATCCACCAAGTAGATTTCGAATATTGTACATACAGGAATTCATTTATGAACATAATAATGTTCTCACCTTTCTTTGCCATGATCATCTTTAAGTAATCGGGACAATCTTTCTTATAATGTCCCGTCTTCTTGCAATAGAGGCACTGATCTTTCTCTACTGTGAGCGTGTGAAAGCATCTAGGCCCCTAGTTGGATTTAGGTGATTAATGACAATATAAGATAACTGTGACTAACGTGTGTTTTGTAGAGGCAATTAAGTTAGGTTACGGTAATGGAGATTGATTGGGCAATCATGGTTGTCATGCCCCTACGATGGAAATCGTTTCGGTTTTCAAAGGATGGACGACAAGGTTAAGGATAGACTAGTTCTAAGTGTCGTTTGGAGTTGGAGAGACACTTAGAGTAGTTTAGGACTTTGTTTTTCCTTTGGCCATACTATTAAGGGGGTATGGACGGGTAGCTTGACCTAGGTGAGTCTAGTGAGTTAGGTGTGGTGCACACTTGTCAAAAATAGCGCTAGGTAGCTCCTACATATGCCTAAGATCTATTGCAGCAAAACTTCATTCACATATGATCGAGAGTTGGAAGTGAATGGAGGGTCAAATACTGACCGGACGCTGGCTCAGGGTCTGGTCAGTTCATTTGACCAAGGTGATTGCATCTGGTTTTATCGGACGCTGAGAGGTCAAGTGACCGGACGCTGAGAGTCAGCGTCCGGTCGACTCCAGTAAGGTTCCAGAGAGGGAAAATCGTGACTGGACACGTCCGGTCAATGTTGATCGAACATTGTTGTAACACCTCGGTGTTATGCTAGCATTTAGGCACTGCAAATCATGCATAACATGCATCATAAAGCATCCTAATCATACATGCCTAATCATGTAAATATCAACTGAAACATTACTTCGAAACATACGAAACATGTTGTGTAACCTGAATGTTGAATACACCTGTTTAAGAGTTGTTTTGCCCTGCTTTTGCTTGCTAGGTTAGTAGAACTTGTTTGGTTATAATTGTAAATCATCTAGAATTATTTAGCACAATTTTTGGAGCAAAGTTTGTATTCCAACTTTTGACAAAATATGCTTTTGAAATTATTATGGGAAAAGGGTCAAAAATCCTCTCTATTGAGCTTTTGCTTCCCAATTCAAAATCTATGCAAAATTTTTAGTTGCTCCCTAAAGCAAAGTTGTAGAGTACTAAATTCTAAGCAACTTTTATTTTTGGGCCATTTTCAAAAGAAGTAATTTGCTTGCTCAAAATAATATTTGAAAGCTGGCATTTAAAAAGTTCTTAAAAATAAAAATGGAAAAGGGCTTTTTCTCAGCAGGCGCGCCGCCCTGTTTGGCCGCCCCTGACCGAACCAGCCCAGCCTAGCCCTGCCCGCCCTTGGCACCTCACCTTGGCCAGCCCAGCCGCCGCGCGCTGGCCTCGCGCCTTCTTCCCTACCCGACGTGTCGCGCCACATCCCGCCGTGGCAGAGCTTCGTCGCCGCGCGCGGCGTATGCGCCGACGCCGCCGCGCCGCGCGTCGCGGCCGGCTGCGCGCCCGCCGCCACGCCGCGCCTACTCTCGATGGAGCGGGCGCTCGTTGGCTCACTCCCGCGCTGCCTCTCTTCTCCGCAAGCACCGAGCGCCCTCACTCTCCCTCTCACCGCGCCACCGCACCCGCCGGCAAAATCCGCCGCGTCTCCTCCACCTCGGCCCACGATCGTGTGCCCGCAGCTCCACCTCGCTCTCCGGCACGTCGTGCTCGCGCGCGTGTTGCGCTCTTTGAGAGCCAGTAGCGCCGTCTCAAGCCCCGCCACCGTCGGCCATGGCGCCGCCGTGCTCGGCCGCCATGGAAGGCACCTTCCTCCTCTTCTCCACCCTGCCTAGATACCTTCCTTCCTTCGCCGATTTCTCGTGCATCGCATGCTCCCGCTAGCTTCGCCCCTCTCTCGGCCGAAATGGTCGCGCCCGGCCTCGTGGCGAGCAGCGCCAGCGCCATTGACGTGACGTCATAGCCACGGCGTGGCATTCGCCTCGGCCAAGCCAGGCCGAGAGGCCATGGGCCGACGCCCTGCCGGGCCGCCCCACCCTTCCCTTCGCTCGGGCCGCACAGGCCAAATGTGGCCGTGGGCCAGCTGATTCCAGCGGGCTGGCCCAGTAGCAATAGGATGAATTGTTTTCAATTATTCTTTTTTATTTGAAAATAGAAATGGTTTGAAAAATGTTTGGATACACAAAGTTGCTCCAAATCTGTTGAAATAAATTTGTCTAGGTTCCTTATCATCAGATCAACTTAGGAAAATTATTGCATGTCATTTTTGAGATACTTTTCTGTAGAACTTTATTTAATCTTGTATATTGTTGATAACTTGAAAAATGTGTAGAAAAATCTATAGGCTTCAGAAAAATATGATTCTAAGTTTGTTAATCTTCTTATGTAATGTACTTCCTAGGAAAAATATGTTTCATGCATGTGCTGTGGGAAAATCTTGAGGTGTAGTTCAAGTACCTTTAATGGCTGATTTTTGTTATTTTAGCTAGAGAGCAAACTTTGTATAAAACATGCATGTGATAATTTTTGTACAGTCATTGTATGCTATAAAGAACCTAGGAAAATACTAACTCTGCTGTTTGACACTTTTCACAGTTCAAAGTATTTTTATGTTCATAATCATGCCATAGCTTGTTATTTTTGTGTAGGCTAATCCACTCATTCAAATACCATGAAAATCTGATAGTAGACTACTTAGGGTAGTACTATGCTATAATAATTTTCTAAGATTTTTCTAAGCAATAAAAATAGATGTTGCTATTCAAACCTATTATTAATTAGGGTTTAAGCAAGTGTTGCTTTAAGTGTGATTAAGAAATTAGTGAAGCTTTGGTGTATCTTTGAAGCATTCAATAAGATGTGTTGACTTAACATATTAGTAGTAGAAGAGAATGCAGTAGATGACGTGTGCTCGTAGTATATGTTCTTGGATGATGTTGACTACCTTGCATTTAAACATATCCATTGTATTCATCTCATTCGATGCACCGATTGCATAAGCACTTACGCACATTGCATCATACAGGATCGCAAACCGAGAACCCAGTCATCATACCCGAGGAGCCTGAGGAGCAGCTCGAGGTGCAGCCGCAGGAAGTGCCCGAAGCCGACGAGGAGGACGTTGAGGAACTTCCAGAGTGCCCCGATCACCGCCCGAGCTCCTTCGAGAGAGGCAAGCCCCGCAGCATTTTCTCTCGGTTTGCAATTATTAATTAATGCTTTACTTTAATTGATGCATTACGTTTAGGAGTTGTTTGCAACCGTTGCTGCATTATCCTTGTTTACCTTTGTTATACTATATCCTTGTTACCCTGGTACCCGTAGTCGAGTCAATGCTTAGCTGGCTTAGACCGGTAGAAGTCGGTTGATTTCCTATCACCTGCGAGCTATAGGTGGTTACCTGGATCTGCTTGGATGACTATGAAGTCATGGTATAACTAAGTGTTAAATGAAGTTGAGACCGGACGGAGACTTGCAGAGTTTTGAACTGTAGTGCTTTCCGTCTGTGTCAATTAAGGACCGACCGTTGTTGGGCCTCGAGTCATGTTGAACGCATGCCTTACATTTAGCTGGCCGGATAAAGTACCTTCCGACCATGAAGCTGGGAGATTATTCGGGCCGATTAGATTGCCCGTAGCGCACTGTGCCGGAGCAGGAGTGGTAGGACACGGGGGCGAGATGATAAGACCAAAGTGCAGTCGGTCGGCCTCCGGGTACATGTGGTTCCTGGCAAACTCGGGTACATGTGGTTCCTAGCAAACTCGAGATACCTGGATAGTTGACTCGGTGATCAATATCTCACTTTAGCGGGTGAGTGAGGTTTGTGTAAAGAATAAATCACCAGCTGGTTAGGAATCGATTCGAATCGCCATCGCTCCTGGATAGTGAGCACTTGACTTGAGTGACTTCATCGTAGTAATGTTGATGGAACACTTGGAAAGTTATAATGAATATGACAGTATGGAAGTTGTTAATGATCGTTGGTTATCATTATTGGCTTAATCACATGTTTGCTCTAGTGTAGGTGCAAATTTAGTCGACAGGTTATAATTAATTAACTTGGCAATAATGTCTTTAGAAAGGTTCTTGAAATGCTAAAAATGCTTTCTTTGCAAATGAGTCAGCTACCCTACTATAAAGCCTTCATAATCCTTGGTGTCACTTATTTTCGGTTATGTCGGGTAAGTCTAGCTGAGTACCTTCTCGTACTCAGGGTTTTATTCCCACTTGTTGCAGATGGGCAGATGTATTACGGCTACTGTATCAACTGCCTTTATCCTGCGATGGGTGATGCTTAGGACCATGGGCATGGTCATTCCTTACATCTCGTCTAATGCTTTTGTTGGAGATGATCATTCGCTGGCACTATATTTGAACTCCGTGTGAGTGTGTGTGGTTTGAACAAATGGCTTCCGCTACTTTTATTCGAACTTGGTTTGTAATAACTATGTTTAAACTCCGATGTATCTGAGATGCAAACTTTTTTGTAATATGTGATGGTGACCGCTAAACTTATTACAATCTTGGCTGGAATGGAAGTTGGTTTGAAATCCTTCGTGATTTTACGGACTACCGGGTTATACGGGCTTAAGTTTGCTAAATCGTCTGCTCTGGCGGATGGTTTTCTTACTTAATTTCGTATAATTGGTCGGTTCTGTTACAGCTGGTATCAAAGCATGGTTTAGCGTGTTACTGTTCACAAGTGTATTTAAAATAAAAAGGCATTTGAAAAATGTGATTTCCAAACTATAAAGTGTGCCAGTGGTCATATCCTTTATGCCCAGTTAAGGACTCTAGGTGTCTTAATTAAGTACTGACTTGGGGTTTTTGCATCATATTTCTCTTTCGTCGCTCATACGGTGTGCTATTGTATGAGTGCCACTTGTTTGAGTGGTAATGTATGGATCAATTGCCTCTACGCCTCGGTAAGTGTGGGTTGTGAGAGCATGATCGGATACACCGCCGATCTAGGGTGAATGCTTATATGATGCTGGAGTAATTACATGTTCTATGCATGTTTTACAAAGGTATCTCATGTGTGGGTCTTCCGTCTGTTGAGGCGATGCCGTCAATAGGACGATGGTTCGGGTAGTTACTATCGTTGTACACGTATCTGGGGATTCGTGTAGAGCGTGTAGATAAATTTTACTGCTTTTATGCATTCATTGGGAATTAGGCTGAAATGAATCTTCTGCAGGTACATCACAACGCTATCGTGTAGAACGTATTAGCTACGTATTTGAGAGATTGTTTGTACGCCACCGAATTCATCGCTAGACTTATTTATTTCATAAGTTTGTGAGAACGTACGGCACGTACATACATCATATTACTTGTGCATTTCATTCATGTCATGCATTCCTCCCCTTATAAATTGATTATCTCATTTTGACAAAAGTTGTATCACCTAAAACATGTTTCCCCGGGGTAATAAAAGAACTTTTGCTACAGATGGCCCGCACGAAGCAGACCTCGGCGTCCGTTGGCCCTGAGGGCGCACCGCACCACGGACACCTTCTTGAGCGAGTTTGGCATGTTGACTTTGCTTTGGAGAGTGCTCCATGATGTGGGGTACCTAGAGGGTCAAGAGCCGGTGTACTCCTGGACTGAGAGCCAGTTAGCAGAGGATGGACTTGCAGTGGTAGAGACCACGGTTCCTGCTCTCGGTGATGCTCTAGATTGGGATGGTTGGCATTTGGAGTTTGAGGGTCGCACTCCCGCTGAGGGTGCAGAGGGAGCAGCCTTCCATGTCATCAGGGATATTATGAGCAGATTTCCCAGTGAGCTTGCAGCAGCTCTAGCGGGCACCTTTCCTAGGGATGATCCTCGTGATGCCATTTGGGTTCAGCCTCAGGGAAGTGCCTTGGTTAGAGGTCCAGCTGAGGGACAAGCTAGCAACAACCATTCTATGAGTGCTATGTTCGTCGCCATCAGAGCGTATGAGGGTCTCGAGAGTACCTACTGGACTTTGACTAGCTTGCGTGGTTAGGATAAGCTCAAGGGGAGAAAGCAGAAGAAGAGACAGACATGTGCTATAGCTAGCTTGCTTGGGGAGAGTTATCGATATGAACTTACAATGAGACCAGGTGATTGAGAGAGGTGATAGAGCTATGCAGCGGGTGCATACGTTGACTCAAGCCAACAACAATACAGACCGCATGATTGGATAGTTGGTTCAAAAAAGGAATGAAGCCTGGGACGAGAGGGACCTTCTGCTGCAGAGGGTCGATGAGCTAGAGGAATACAACGGCAACCTGCACGAGGAGTTTCACGAGCTCTACAATGGGGTTGGCCCATATGCTCCACCAGACGCCGCTGGCATGGACATCGCATTTAGCGACAACGAGGACTAGCCTGTAGTTTCACCGGGGCGATGGTGGCGTCTCTCGATCCCGACGATGGCCCCGAGGAGTAGGCTAGTTGCCTTGCGCTAGTATCTCTAGGTCTGTCGCGATGACCTTTCTTTTGTTGGCATGTAACCTAATGTGTTTTGCTTGAACTTATGAGACTTGGCATGTGGTTGGAACTTGATTAAGAATGCGATATCTAAACGCATAAAAGTCCAAATGTATGTATCTTTGGCAATTTGGTTGTATGGACGCGATGTTTGCTGTTGAAGTAATTTGATTAAGTGATGTTGTTTTAATTGGGATGCGATTGTTGTGCCTCTGTTTTATTGTATGAATTTATTCTCTCTAGTAAATTCAGTACGGCATAATTTTTCCTTCACTCGCAATTAGTACAACTTCACTCAATCATTACTTGTTCTTTGAAATATGCGATGACAAACACTCGCCGTACCACGTATGAGTCCGCTGAGCCCGGTGCTAATGGTGCTGGGACCGGTGGTGGTGGTGGTGGTGGAACCCACGGCAACAACAATGAACCTCCACATGAACCGCATTTGCCACCTCCTCCCCCGTTTACCCCCGAGATGTTCCTCGCACAGTTGCTCGGGAGTCGGCAATAACGGAACAATCGAGAAGAACATGGAGGATTTTCTGCGTACCATCGCCAACAACGTTCAACGCGGTAACAATCAGGGTGGTGGCATGGGAGTGAACCAATATAGCAGCTTCAAAGATTTTATGGACACCAGGCCGCCAGTATTCAAGGAAGCAACAGAGCCACTCAATGCTGAGCAATGGATCAACACTATGGAAGATAAATTCCGTGTGTTGAGGATGACCGAGGTCTTTGAAAACGGAGTATCTTTGACTTCCGATTTGCAAGGACCAATGGAATGTGGTGGAAGCACCATCGCACCACTTTCCCACCAAATGCTTAGATTTCGTGGAGAGAGTTTCTTTGAGGGCCTTCCGTGGAGTCTATATTCCACCAGGCTGACCGAGATGAAGTTGGGAGAGTTTTCGGCGTTGAACGGGGCACCAAGACCGTGACGCAATATTTGCATGCCTTTAACAACTTGTGTCGCTATGCTCCCGACATGGTTGACACAGATGCTAAAAGAATAGCCAGTTTCAAGAGAGGACTCAATCCAAAAATGATGAAGCATGTTGGTACCAACAACCGCGTCAGATTCAATGACTTCATCAGCGACTGTCTGAAGCAGGAGAAGAATAACAACGCCAGCACCGCAGCCAAGACACGCAAGAGAGCCCTTGAAGGTGGTCCGTTGCAAGCTAGAGCACCTATGGGAGGTCGTCCTCCATATCGCCCATCGGCACCCGGCGCTAGGTTCAGGCCACCTCAACAGAGAAGTCAGAATTTCCGTGGACCCCAGAAGCCTTACAAGATGGCAGTACAGCCCAACAAGGCAGCCACAACTGCGGTACAAGGCACTTCCAAGGGAACTGTGGGATCTGCCAGGACGGTGAGGGGACCCTGCTATAACTGTGATCAACCCGGCCATTTCTTGAGGTTTTGTCCGATGTCAGCCCAAGAAGAAGCAAAGAGACTTATAATGCTAGGGTGCATAGTAATGCATTTGTGGATAAAATTCACGAGGGAGAGCCTCGTTGTCACTCTTTGGTAAGTTTCCTATCAACGAAAACCCTGCAGCTGTTCTATTTGATTCTGGATCATCGCATTCTTTTATGAGTCAAGCATTTGCACAGAAACATGAACAACTATGCACAGAATTGGGTTATGGTTACCGTATAAGCTCAGCAGGGGCTGATGTTTTGACCAACCGGATGGTTCGAGGGGCCACCCTTTAATTAGGTAGCAGGAAGTTCCGAGTGAACTTGATAGTTATGCCTGAACTAGTTTTGGATGTCATTATAGGGATGAATTGGATGAAGGATTGGGGAGCAGTCATAGATACTAGAAGTCGAGTACTTACCCTTAAGGATCCCCTGGGTGAGGGTACTTTCCAAGTACCATTGCCTCGAAGAACAGACCTTATAAGTGTTACATGTGCTACGACAGTCATTCCTATTCATTAGATTCCGATAGTGTGTGAGTTTCCGGATGTATTCCCGGATGAGCTACCTGGTCTTTCGCCGGATAGGGAGATTGAGTTTGGAATTGAGTTAATCCCCGGAACAGCTCCGATTTCAAGGAGACCCTATCGGATGCCTCCAGATGAGTTAGCTGAGCTGAAGAAGCAATTAGAAGATTTATCAAAAAAATGGTTTATTCGACCAAGCAAGTCTGAATGGGGATGTCCAGCCTTGTTTGTGAAGAAGAAGAAAGAGGGCACGTTGAGAATGTGCGTAGATTACAAGCCACTCAACGTTGTGACCATAAAGAATAAGTATCCCTTGCCTCATATTGATGTTCTGTTTGACCAATTATCCAAGGCCAAGGTGTTCTCAAAAATAGATTTGAGATCCGGTTATCATCATATCAAGATTAGGCCACAGGATATACCAAAAACTGCATTTTCCACCAGATACAGGTTGTATGAGTATCTTGTCATGTCCTTTGGCTTGACGAATGCTCCTGCACACTTTATGTTTTTGATGAATACAGTTTTCATGCTAGAATTAGATAAGTTTGTGGTAGTGTTTATCGATGACATTCTGGTGTACTCCGAGAACGAGAAAGATCATGAAGAGCATCTGAGAATTGTCTTGACCAGACTTAGGGATCATCAACTATATGCTAAGTTTAGCAAATACGAATTCTGGTTGAAGGAAGTTCCTTTCCTTGATCACATTCTCGCCGAAAATGGAGTTTCAATCGATCCAAGTAAGGTGCAAGAAGTTATGAATTGGAAAGCACCGACCACGTTCCTGAGATTAGAAGTTTCTTAGGACTAGCCGGTTATTACCGTCGCTTTATACCAGATTTCTCGAAGATTGCCAAACCGATGACGAGTCTCCTACAGAAGGATCACAAGTTTGTGTGGACAGAGGAGTGTGAAGCGACTTTTCCACACTTTGCGGCTGTTGACCCTTTGCTCTTGTTCTAGCACAACCAGATATCGAGAAACCATTTGATGTGTTTTGCGACGCATCAAAAACTGAATTAGGCTGTGTTCTTATGCAAGAAAGGAGAGTCATTGCTTATGCATCACGTCAATTGAGAAAGCACGAGGTCAACTATCCAACACATGATCTTGAACTTGCGGTAGTTGTGCATGCCCTAAAAATTTGGAGACATTATCTACTTGGTAATGTGTGCAATATTTTCATGGATCACAAGTGTCTTAAGTACATCTTTACCCAACCGAGCTAAATATGAGACAGTAGCAGATGGTTGGAATTGATCAAGGATTACAACTTGAATGTGCAATATCATCCCGAAAAGCCAATGTAGTGGTAGATGCTTTGAGCAGAAAGTCACATTACTTGGATGTGCAACCATTACTTGAAGATGGGTTCGATCGATGCATCCTGTTTGTGTTACATAGTATTGATTAGTTGCTCTTTGGAGAGTAAGATAATAGAAGGCCAAAAAAACCAACAAGGGAATATTCCACATCAAAGAGAAAATCAAAGAAAAGTCATCTCAAAGACTTTAAAGTGGATGAGCAGTATGTGTTGTGGTTTGACAACCGTCTTGTGGTTCCCAAGGATCGAGAGCTTAGGAATAAACTCATGGATGAAGCTCACCTTTCTAAGCTAACTATCCATCCCGGGAGTAGTTAGATGTATCAAGAGCTAAGATCTCATTATTGGTGGACCAAAATGAAGAAAGAAATTACAGCATAAGTTGTCAAATGTGACACATGTTGTCGAAAGTGAAAGCCATTCACATGAAACACTGCGGTATGTTGCAACCCTTATCAGTCCCTAGTTGGAAGTGGGACAATATAAGTATGGATTTTATCTCGGGTTTGCCCACTACTCAAAAAGGACATGATTCGATTTGGGTAATTGTGGACCGTCTTACTAAGACCGCTCATTTTACTGTCAAGACAATATCGAGCACCTCAATATGCCGAGAAGTATATCGCAGAAATTGTGAGGTTGCATGGTATACCAAAGACCATAGTATCTGATAGAGGCTCACAGTTCACGGCTCACTTTTGGGAACATTTACACAAAGGCTTAGGAACTAGTTTGATTCAGTAGTACCGCTTATCATCCTCAGATGGATGGTCGACCGAGCAGTGAATCTTTGTTTTGGAGGATATGTTAAGAGCATGCGTATTGTCTTCTAAAGGATCATGGGAGTCATGGTTACCATTAGCTGAGTTTTCTTATAATAATAGTTATCAAGAAAGCATCAAGATGGCCCCATTCAAGCTTTATATTGCGAAAATGTAGAACACCATTGAATTGGGTCGAGCACGGAGATAGAAGGTATTATGGCATTGACTTTGTAGAAGAAGCCGAGAAGAAAGTTCATATTATTCAGCAGAATATGAAAGCGGCCCAATCGCGCCAGAAAAGTTATACAGACAAAAGAAGGAGACCCCTTGTGTTTGAAGTTGGTGACTATGTTTATCTAAAGGTCACGCCAATGAAGAAGAAAAGGTTCGGAGTCCGAAGAAAGCTTGCCGTGAGATTCGTAGGACCATACAAGATCTTGGAACAAAGAGGCTCGGTAGCCTACAAGTTAGAGTTACCTGAGACAATGAGTACCGTTTTCCGATTTTCCATGTATCACATCTCAAGAAATGTTTATGCGTTAGGAGGAAAGAATAGAACCTCGAGGTATCCAACTCAAATCATATTTGGTGTATCGCGAGCAACCAAATCCGTGTGTTAGACACTAAGGAACGTGCTACTCGGAATAGTGTGGTGAAAACATACAAGATACAAGTGGGATCATCATGATGAGGGGATGCAACTTGGGGAAGCGGGAGAGTATCTACAAAAAGCTTATGAAGATTTTTATAACAAATGGTTCAGAACCCAAATCTCGGGACGAGATTTTTATAAGGGGGGGGTCTGTAACACCCGGTGTTATGCCAACATTTAGGGCATCGCAAATCATGCATAACATGCATCATAAAGCATCCTAATCATACATGCCTAATCATGTAAATAACAAACTGAAACACTACTTGAAACATCTGAAACATGTTGTGTAACTTTGAATGTTGAATACACTGTTTAAGAGTTGTTTTGCCCTGATTTTGCTTGCTAGGTTAGTAGAACTTGTTTGGTTATGATTGTAAATCATCTAGAATTATTTAGCACAATTTTTGGAGCAAAGTTTGTATTCCAACTTTTGACAAAATATGCTTTTGAAATTATTATGGGAAAAGGGTCAAAAATCCTCTCTATTTAGCTTTTGCTTCCCAATTCAAAATCTATGCAAAATTTTTAGTTGGTCCCTAAAGCAAAGTTGTATAGTACTAAATTCTAAGCAACTTTTATTTTTGGGCCATTTTCAAAAGAAGTAATTTCCTTGCTCAAAATAATATTTGAAAGCTGGCATTTAAAAAGTTCTTAAAATAAAAATGGAAAAGGGCTTTTCTCAGTCGCGGGCCGCCGCCTCATTTCCGGCCCACGACCGAAGCCGGCCCACCCGACCTCCCTGCACACACCTTGCCTTCGCCTTAGCCAGCCCGGCCCGGCATTGCCCTTTGGCCTGCCTCCCGCCTTCGCCTACCGACACGCGCCGCGCCACGTCCCCGTCCATGAGAGAGCTCGCCCGCACGCGTGGGCCATGCGCCGTCGGCGCCGCTGCGTCAGCGTCGCCTGGCCGCCAGCGCCCACACGCCCGCCTACTCCTGATGGAGCCGGTGCGCTCATTGGCTCACTCCCGCGCTGCCTCTCTTCTCCGCAAGCACCGAGCGCCCTCACTCTCCCTCTAGCCGCGCCACCGCACCCGCCGGCAAAATCCGCCGCGTCTCCTCCACCTCGGCCCGCGATCATGCGCCCACAGCTCCGCCTCGCTCTCCGGCACGTCGTGCTCGCGCCTGTGCCGCCTGCTGAGCCCAGGTAGCGCCGTCTCAAGCCCCGCCACCGTCGGCCATGGCGCCGCCGTGCTCGGCCGCCATGGAAGGCACCTTCCTCCTCTTCTCCACCCTACCTAGATACCTTCCCGCCTTCGCCGATTTCTCGCGCACCGCGTGCTCCCACTTAGCTCGCCTGTCTCGCCGAAATGGTCGCTGCCCTGGTGGGTGAAAGCCAGCGCTTCGCCATGACGTCATAGCGCCGACGTGGATTCGCCTCGGCCAAGCCAGGCCGAGAGGCCATGGGCCGACGCCCTGCCGGGCCGCCTCACCCTTCCCTTCGCTCGGGCCGCGCAGGCCAAATGTGGCCGTGGGCCAGCTGATTCCAGCGGGCTGGCCCAGTAGCAATAGGATGAATTGTTTTCAATTATTCTTTATTATTTGAAAATAGAAATGGTTTGAAAAATGTTTGGATACACAAAGTTGCTCCAAATCTGTTGAAATAAATTTGTCTAGGTTCCTTATCATCAGATCTACTTGGGAAAATTATTGCACGTCATTTTTGAGATACTTTTCTGTAGAACTTTATTTAATCTTGTATATTGCTGATAACTTGAAAATGTGTAGAAAAATCTATAGGCTTCAAAAAAATATGATTCTAAGTTTGTTAATCTTCTTATGTAATGTACTTCCTAGAAAAAATATGTTTCATGCATGTGCTGTGGGAAAATCTTGAGGTGTAGTTCAAGTACCTTTAATGGCTTATTTTTGTTATTTTAGCTAGAGAGCAAACTTTGTATAAAACATGCATGTGATAATTTTTGTACAATCATTGTATGCTATAAAGAACCTAGGAAAAATACTAACTCTGTTGTTTGACACTTTTCACAGTTCAAAGTATTTTTATGTTCATAATCATGTCATAGCTTGTTATTTTTGTGTAGGTTAATCCACTCATTCAAATACCATGAAAATCTGATAGTAGACTACTTAGGGTAGTATTATGCTGTAGTAATTTTCTAAGATTTTTCTAAGCAATAAAAATAGATGTTGCTATTCAAACCTATTATTAATTAGGGTTTAAGCAAGTGTTGCTTTAAGTGTGATTAAGAAATTAGTGAAGATTTGGTGTATCTTTGAAGCATTCAATAAGATGTGTTGACTTAACATATTAGTAGTAGAAGAGAATGCAGTAGATGACGTGTGCTCGTAGTATATGTTCTTGGATGATGTTGACTACCTTGCATTTAAACATATCCATTGTATTCATCTCATTCGATGCACCGATTGCATAAGCACTTACGCACATTGCATCATACAGGAAAATCTTGAGGTGTAGTTCAAGTACCACTTGACTTATTGTTGTGAGCATACTGTACTGTCGGATTATTATAGCAGTAGAACTTAAGTGGTCTATAGATGTCCTCAACCACCTTCAAACCGGGTATGAACTTCATAACACGCTATAAACTCGACATACATTGTGGACGATGTAGTGACGGTTTGCTTTGAGCTTTTTCATGAAATAGCTCCCCCTGCGAGAGTTAATACATATCCAGACATGGATTTTCTATCATCTCCCGCATAATCAGAATCTGAATATCCCACTATATGGAGTGAATTAGATCTTCTATACGTCATCATGAGGCTTTTTGTTCCTTGCAAATAACGCAAGACTTTTTTTACTAATTTCCAGTGTTCTGTTCCAGGATTGCTCTGGAATCTGCCAAGTAACCCGGTAACAAATGCCAAGTCAGGGTTCGTACATACTTGAGCATATTGCAAGCTTTCGATAGCTGAAGCATATGGAACCGTTTTCATTTGATCGATCTCATACTAATTCCTAGGGTATTGAAAATCCCCATATGTGTCGCCCTTGACTATAGGAGCAGCTGAGGGACTACATTTGTGCATACTGAATTTCTTTAAGATCTTTTCTATGTATGCCTTTTATGACAGTCCTAATACCCCCTTACTTCTATCTCGGTGAATCTCGATCCCTAGAACGAACAAAGCTTCACCAAGATCTTTCATATCAAATTTTGAGGACAAAAACTTCTTTATCTCCAGTAGTAGACTGACATCACTACTAGCAAGTAAGATATCATCCACATACAGGACAAGAAAGATAAACTTCCCATTTTTAAACTTTGCATAGACACAATTGTCCTCTACATTCTCCTTAAACTCAAAATTCCTTATTGTCTGATCAAATTTCAAGTACCACTGTCTTGAAACTTGTTTTAATCCATAAATGGATTTATTTAGGCGGCATCCCATTCGTTCTTTTCCTTCCATGACAAAACCTTTCGGTTGTGCCATGTAAACATTTTCCTCCAAGTCCACGTTGAGAAATGTCGTCTTTACATCCATCTGATGTAATTCTAAATCGTAATGTGCCACTAATGCCATTATGATTATGAAGGAATCCTTACATAAGACTGGAGAAAAGGTCTTATTGTAATCAATCCCTTCTCTTTGCGTAAAGCCTTTTGCCACAAGTCGCGCTTTATATCTCTCTATATTCCCTTGAGAGTCAAGTTTTGTTTTGTAGACCCATTTACAGCCTACTGTTTTGGCTCCTTTAGGAATTATTTCTAAGTCCCAAACTTTATTGGCATTCATAGATTTCATTTCATCTTCCATGGCCTCAAGCCACTTTGATGAATGATCACTTCTCATGGCTTCTTCAAATGAGGTGGGATCATCCTCCATTTGAAATTTATCAGTGTTGTATACTTCATAGTCAGCAGGAATAGCTGATTTTCTAACTCTTTGAGACCTTCTAGGGGCCTCCACATTTGGCACATCTTCTATTTGAGGCTGTTATTGCTCTCCCTCATGTGTGGCAATAGGCTCTATAGGATCCTGAAGAACAGGTTCATCATCGTCGTTCATTGTTGCCACAGGCGAAATAACAGGAGGTGCTGGTACTACAGTATCTTGCACTGTCGGTGCAGCGACAGCAGGTAGTGAGAAAAATGACTTATGAATCATCGGAGTGGGCACTTACACCCGCTTCTCTTCAAGGTCAATTTCTTGAGCTACCATGCTCCCCCTCATCATTTCATCCGCTAGGAAGACAGCGTGTCTCGTTTCCACAAACTTTGTATGTCTGTCTGGACAGTAGAAACGAAAACCTTTTGACTTTTCTGGGTAGCTAATGAAATGGCAACTTACTGTTTTGGCATCTAGCTTCCCAATGTTTGGGTTAAATACTTTAGCCTCAGCAGGACTCCCCCACACATGTAAGTGGTTTAGTGAGGGTACTCTTCCTGTCCACAACTCATACGGTGTTTTGGGCATCGACTTACTTGGTACTCTATTGAGAATATGAATGGTGGTTTTTAACGCCTCCATCCACAGGCTCAACGGTAAGGTGGAGTAACTTATCATACTGCGCACCATATCCATCAGGGTACGATTGTGTCTTTCAGCTACTCCCTTCTACTGAGGTTTGTCCGGTGTAGAATACTGGGCTACTATGTCATTCTCCTATAAGAACCTTGCAAAATATCCAGGAACTTGGCCATATGGGATATGCCGACAGTAGTACTCCCCCTATGGTCGGACCTGACTATCTTAATCTTTAAATTGTGTTGGTTTTCAACTTCTGCCTTAAATATCGTAAATTTATCCAATGCTTTTGTTCTTTCTTTGATTAGATAAATGTAGCCATAACAGGAGTGATCATCTGTGAATGTTATGAACGAATCATAACCATCCACACTGTTTACAGGAAACGGACCATAGATGTCTATGTGGATAATCTGTAAAATTCCTACTCTTCGTTTGGCATCTTTCTTAATTTTCTTTACATACTTTCCTTTTATGCATTCTCTGCATTGTTCTAAATCTGAGAACTCTAATGGAGGAAGAATATCATTCTTAACTAGTCTTTCTATTCTCCCCCTCGAAATATGGCCTAAACGATAATGCCATAATTTCGAATGACGCATCGTGAGCTCTCTTTTCTTTTTTCGTTTACATCATGAGCAGACGAGGATACATTCTCATTATCGCACATAACGTTCCCATCATCGCATACAACATTCACATCATCACGTAGTGATAACAAATAAAGCTCATTTTGTAAGATAGCAAGACCAACACATGCATTATTAAATGTTATCTTACATTTGCCATTTCCAAAATGGCAATCATATCCATCATTGTCCAAGCATGAAACAATAATCAAGTTTCTCTATAAAGAGGGAACATAAAGTACATCTCTAAGTAAAAGTGTGAAGCCATCAGCAAGCTCTAGAGAAAGATCGCCAATGGCTTCAACATCTGCTTGGACTCCATTTGCAACTTTAACGTGTCTTTCTCCTCTTTGCGTAGTCCTCGTCGAACGGAATCCTCTGTAAAGAATTAGCAACATGAAGCAGTTGCACCGAGTCAATCCACCAAGTAGATTTGAATATTGTACATACAGAATTCATTTATGAACATAATAATGTTCTCACCTTTCTTGGCCATGATCATCTTTAAGTAATCGGGACAATCTTTCTTATAATGTCCCGTCTTCTTACAATAGAGGCACTGATCTTTCTCTCGTGAACGTGTGAAAGCATCTAGGCCCCTAGTTGGATTTAGGTGATTAATGACAATATAAGATAACTGTGACTAACGTGTGTTTTGTAGAGGCAATTAAGTTAGGTTACGGTAATGGAGATTGATTGGGCAATCATGGTTGTCATGCCCCTACGATGGAAATCGTTTCGGTTTTCAAAGGATGGATGACAAGGTTAAGGATAGACTAGTTCTAAGTGTCATTTGGAGTTGGAGAGACACTTAGAGTAGTTTAGGACTTTGTTTTTCCTTTGGCCAAACTATTAAGGGGGTATGGACGGGTAGCTTGACCTAAGTGAGTCTAGTGAGTTAGGTGTGGTGCACACTTGTCAAAAATAGCGCTAGGTAGCTCCTACATATGCCTAAGATCTATTTGGCAGCAAAACTTCATTCACATATGATCGAGAGTTGGAAGTGAATGGAGGGTCAACATACTGACCGGACGGCTCTCGATTTGACCGGACGACTGGCTCAGGGTCTGGTCAGTTCATTTGACCAAGGTGATTGCGTCTGGTTTTATCGGACTGAGAGGTCAAGTGACCGGACGCTGAGAGTCAGCGTCCGGTCGACTCCAGAAGGTTCCAGAGAGGGAAAATCGTGAGTGGACACGTCCGGTCAATGTTGATCGAACATTGTTGTAACACCTCGGTGTTATGCCAGCATTTAGGCACTGCAAATCATGCATAACATGCATCATAAAGCATCCTAATCATACATGCCTAATCATGTAAATAACAACTGAAACACTACTTCGAAACATACGAAACATGTTGTGTAACCTGAATGTTGAATACACCTGTTTAAGAGTTGTTTTGCCCTGATTTTGCTTGCTAGGTTAGTAGAACTTGTTTGGTTATGATTGTAAATCATCTAGAATTATTTAGCACAATTTTTGGAGCAAAGTTTGTATTCCAACTTTTGACAAAATATGCTTTTGAAATTATTATGGGAAAAGGGTCAAAAATCCTCTCTATTTAGCTTTTGCTTCCCAATTCAAAATCTATGCAAAATTTTTAGTTGGTCCCTAAAGCAAAGTTGTAGAGTACTAAATTCTAAGCAACTTTTATTTTTGGGCCATTTTCAAAAGAAGTAATTTCCTTGCTCAAAATAATATTTGAAAGCTGGCATTTAAAAAGTTCTTAAAAATAAAAATGGAAAAGGGCTTTTCTAAGTCGCGGGCCGCCGCCTCGTTTCCGGCCCACGACCGAAGCCGGCCCAGCCAGCCTCCCACCGCGCCGCGCGCCTCGCCTTGGCCAGCCCAGCCCAGCGCCGCGCCTGGCCTGCCTCCGCGCTCGCCTACCCGCTGACGCGCCGCGCCACGTCCCGACCGCGGCAGAGCTCGCCCGCCGCGTGGCGGCCATGCGCCGTCGACGCCGCCGCGCGTCGCAGCCGGCCTGCGCCCGCGCCCACGCGCCCGCCTACTCCTGATGGAGCCGGTGCGCTCGTTGGCTCACTCCCGCGCTGCCTCTCTTCTCCGCAAGCACCGAGCGCCCTCACTCTCCCTCTCACCGCGCCACCGCACCCGCCGGCAAAATCCGCCGCGTCTCCTCCACCTCGGCCCACGATCGTGCGCCCGCAGCTCCACCTCGCTCTCCGGCACGTCGTGCTCGCGCTTGTGTCGCCTGCTGAGCCCAGGTAGCGCCGTCTCAAGCCCCGCCACCGTCGACCAGGGCGCCGCCGTGCTCGGCCGCCATGGAAGGCACCTTCCTCCTCTTCTCCACCCTGCCTAGCTACCTTCCCGCCTTCGCCGATTTCTCATGCACCGCATGCTCCCGCTAGCTCGCCCTGTCTCGGCTGGAAATGGCCGCCGGCCTCGTGGCCGAGCCGCGCCGCCGCGACGTCGCAGCGCCGGCGTGGCATTCGCCTCGGCCAAGCCAGGCCGAGAGGCCATGGGCCGACGCCCTGCCGGGCCGCCTCACCCTTCCCTTCGCTTGGGCCGCGCAGGCCAAATGTGGCCGTGGGCCAGCTGATTCCAGCGGGCTGGCCCAGTAGCAATAGGATGAATTGTTTTCAATTATTCTTTTTTATTTAAAAATAGAAATGGTTTGAAAAATGTTTGGATACACAAAGTTGCTCCAAATCTGTTGAAATAAATTTGTCTAGGTTCCTTATCATCAGATCTACTTGGGAAAATTATTGCATGTCATTTTTGAGATACTTTTCTGTAGAACTTTATTTAATCTTGTATATTGCTGATAACTTGAAAAATATGTAGAAAAATCTATAGGCTTCAGAAAAATATGATTCTAAGTTTATTAATCTTCTTATGTAATGTACTTCCTAGGAAAAATATGTTTCATGCATGTGCTGTGGGAAAATCTTGAGGTGTAGTTCAAGTACTTTTAATGGCTGATTTTTGTTATTTTAGCTAGAGAGCAAACTTTGTATAAAACATGCATGTGATAATTTTTGTACAGTCATTGTATGCTATAAAGAACCTAGGAAAAATACTAACTCTGCTGTTTGACACTTTTCACAGTTCAAAGTATTTTTATGTTCATAATCATGCCATAGCTTGTTATTTTTGTGTAGGCTAATCCACTCATTCAAATACCATGAAAATCTGATAGTAGACTACTTAGGGTAGTATTATGCTGTAGTAATTTTCTAAGATTTTTCTAAGCAATAAAAATAGATGTTGCTATTCAAACCTATTATTAATTAGGGTTTAAGCAAGTGTTGCTTTAAGTGTGATTAAGAAATTAGTGAAGCTTTGGTGTATCTTTGAAGCATTCAATAAGATGTGTTGACTTAACATATTAGTAGTAGAAGAGAATGCAGTAGATGATGTGTGCTCGTAGTATATGTTCTTGGATGATGTTGACTACCTTGCATTTAAACATATCCATTGTATTCATCTCATTCGATGCACCGATTGCATAAGCACTTACGCACATTGCATCATACAGGATCGCAAACCGAGAACCCAGTCGTCATACCCAAGGAGCCCGAGGAGCAGCTCGAGGTGCAGCCGCAGGAAGTGCCCGAAGCCAATGAGGAGGACGTTGAGGAACTTCCGGAGTGCCCCGATCACCGCCCAAGCTCCTTCGAGAGAGGCAAAACCCGGAGCATTTTCTCCCAGTTTGCAATTATTAATTAATGCTTTACTTTAATTGATGCATTACGTTTAGGAGTTGTTTGCAACCGTTGCTGCATTATCCTTGTTTACCTTTGTTATACTATATCCTTGTTACCCTGGTATCCGCAGTCGAGTCAATGCTTAGCTGGCTTAGACCGGTAGAAGTCGGGTGATTTCCTGTCACCTGCGAGCTATAGGTGGTTACCTGGATCTGCTTGGATGACTATGAAGTCATGGTATAACTAAGTGTTAAATGAAGTTGAGACCGGACGGAGACTTGCAGAGTTTTGAACTGTAGTGCTTTCCGTCTGTGTCGATTAAGGACCGACCGTTGTTGGGCCTCGAGTCATGTTGAACGCATGCCTTACATTTAGCTGGCCGGATAAAGTACCTTCCGACCGCAAAGCTGGGAGATTATTCGGGCCGAGTAGATTGCCCGCAGCGCACTGTGCCGGAGCAGGTGTGGTAGGACACGGGGGTGAGATGATAAGACCAAAGTGCAGTCGGTCGGCCCCTGGGTACATGTGGTTCCTGGCAAACTCGAGATACCTGGATAGTTGACTCAGTGATCAATATCTCACTTTAGCGGGTAAGTGAGGTTTGTGTAAGGAATAAATCACCAGCTGGTTAGGAATCGATTCGAATCGCCATCGCTCCTGGATAGTGAGCACTTGACTTGAGTGACTTCATCGTAGTAATGTTGATGGAACACTTGGAAAGTTATAATGAATATGACAGTATGGAAGTTGTTAATGATCGTTGGTTATCATTATTGGCTTAATCACATGTTTGCTCTAATGTAGGTGCAAATTTAGTCGATAGGTTATAATTAATTAACTTGGCAATAATGTCTTTAGAAAGGTTCTTGAAATGCTAAAAATGCTTTCTTTGCAAATGAGTCAGCTACCCTACTATAAAGCCTTCATAATCCTTGGTGTCACTTATTTTTGGTTATGTCGGGTAAGTCTAGCTGAGTACCTTCTCGTACTCAGGGTTTTATTCCCACTTGTTGCAGATGGGCAGATGTATTACGGCTACTGTATCAACTGCCTTTATCCTGCGATGGGTGATGCTTAGGACCATGGGCATGGTCATTCCTTACGTCTCGTCTAATGCTTTTGTTGGAGATGATCATTCGCTGGCACTATATTTGAACTCCGTGTGAGTGTGTGTGGTTTGAACAAATGGCTTCCGCTACTTTTATTCGAACTTGTTTTATAATAACTATGTTTAAACTCTGATGTATCTGAGATGCAAACTTTTATGTAATATGTGATAGTGACCGCTAAACTTATTACGATCTTGGCTGGAATGGAAGTTGGTTTGAAATCCTTCGTGATTTCACGGACTACCGGGTTATACGGGCTTAAGTTTGCTAAATCGTCTGCTCTAGCGGATAATTTTCTTACTTAATTTTGTATAATTGGTCGATTCTGTTACAATTGTCCAGCGTCCGGTCATACTGTAAACACTAGAGATCGGGGTGTACTGACCGGAGCGTTCGGTCAACATGACCGGAGCGTCCGATCACCCCACAGAGCACATAACGGTTCATTTTTCAGCCCATGTTATAAATAGAAGCTCCACTCGTGTGCGGAGTTACTTTTGCTCATTCCAATAGCTGAAACACATCTTAGAGAGTGTCAAGAAGAGCAAGGTCCTAGTGAGGTGATTGAGATTTGAGAATCCCAAAGAGAGCCCTCATTAGTGAGATCAAGAGTAGCAAAGTGTGTATCCACCCTTCTCCCTAGGCTTGTCGTGGTCAAGTGAGAGTTCATGCTTGTTACTCTTGGTGATCGCCATCACCTAGAGGGTTTGGTGGTGATTGGAGAGCTTGGTGATCATCCGGAGAGCTTGTGGATGACCCAACTCAAGTTGTGAGCGGTTGTGGATGATTCACCACGACAGAGTATCGAAGAATCAACCCATAGAGAGCACTTGATCCTTGCGCGGATCAAGGGGGAGCTACACCCTTGCGCGGGTGCTCCAACGAGGACTAGTGGGGAGTGGCGACTCTCTGATACCTCGGCAAAACATCGCCGCGTTCCTCCTTCTCTATTTAATTTGAGCATTTACTTTGAGTATTTCCTTTGAGTAATTACTTTGAGTATTTACATTGAGCAATTCAATTCTTGTCTTTACAATTCATAGAAT
Organism: Miscanthus lutarioriparius; assembly: GCA_904845875.1. Classification (NCBI taxonomy): domain Eukaryota; kingdom Viridiplantae; phylum Streptophyta; class Magnoliopsida; order Poales; family Poaceae; genus Miscanthus; species Miscanthus lutarioriparius. Next base: position 25,549,257 of record CAJGYO010000008.1, read on the forward strand.
TGTCATGCTAGAGTAGGATTGGAACTTATGTTGCAAGTCATTTGTGCGGTAGAATTAGTAGAAACACTTTCTAGGCACAAAGGGTTAATTGGGCTAATCGTAGGATTTAATTATTGCAAAGAAATTTAGAATTAGCGCAATTCACCCTCCCCCTCTTGGGCATCTTGATCCTTTCAACGTGTTCTGTTGAGGCTGATGCAGCATGTGACCCTTTCCCTTTGGCTTTGAGGAGGAGGTAGCAATATTATTGTTTTTCTTGTTGTCTTTTACATAATTGATAGTGCCACCATTGGCAGCTTTCATTCTCTCCTCCTCTTGCATACACATAGCTATGAGCCTCTCTAAGTCCCACTTCTCGGGCTGTATGTTGTAGTTGACAATAAAAGTGTCAAATTCTTTTGGCAAAGAAACAAAAATCAGATGGATAAGGAACTCTTTCTTGAGAGCCAGATCCATTAGTTTTAGCTTGGATGCCAAATTGCTCATCCTTAGTATGTGCTCTCTTATGCCACCATTTCTAGAGTATCTCTCTGTCACCAGCTGTTTTTATCAGCTGAGTAGCATATGTCTTTGAAGAGCCAGTGAACTGACTCTTTATTCTATCGAGGTACTTGGTGACGGTGTCACACTCTAGGATTGAGCCCATAATTGTAGGTTCAATCATGTTCTTTATCACAGCCATATATTTTTTGTTGGTAGTGACCCACTTCCTATGCTCAAGGTGATAGGACATCTTTTGAGATTCAAAATCTCTCTCTCTAGTTGTCCAAGCGGCATCAGCCTCGTTTGTCTCCCTCATCGGTGCTACAGGCTCAGTGGGACACGGTGAGGTGACTACCCAGTCCACCTCAGCCAAGATAAAGGTCAGGTCAATCTTTTTCTTCCACTATGTGTAGTTGTCACCTTTGAGAGTGGGGATCTTTTTGATACAACCCATCAAGTTGTATCCACCTGAAAACATAATTCATATAGAGTGAGAACATAAACATAATAATAACAATTGCATGCCTTAGTTCTAACGTTGGTCAAAATTAAAACATACAATTGTCCTCTATACTAATTATACATCACCGTTAGGCAGAAATAGAATTAATGCATGACAAAACTCATAAATAACATCATAATATTGCCATTAATCAATGTTGGTCAGAATAATAACAATATTATAATAAACTAAAAACATATCTATTTTTTTCAAAATTAAATTCTCCCGTTGGTTCGAATTTAATAATGAAAATAACAACTTTAAATACGCAGCGGAAAGCGTAAATGTTCTCATTATTGTTTTTCCAGAAACTTTATAGTACTGTACTTTTCTCTGAACAAAATTATCGTTGGAACAAAATTGTGCAGAGTTGGACATCAAAATTCAATTGAAATTCATCAAATATGTATCAAAAAAGTTTCTAGAAAAATAAAACAAAAAAAAAACTTGATTCACTGTGTTGGTGGCCATTTCGGCCCAGCAGAGCGAAAACGTGGCCCACGACCCAGCGCGCAGCCACGCTGCTCTCCTCCCCCCGCGCCCAGGCCGCAACCTGGGCCTGGGCCGGGATTCTGCAATCCTGCCTGGGCCGGACGTCGGTCCGATCAACGCAGGCCATTCATTCAGATCCGACGGCCAGGCGTCAACTTCGGGATATAAAAAACCCCGCCGGCCGACGTTCCCAAACCCTAGCGTCATTCTCTTCTGCCCTTTCTCTCTCTTCGCCTCTCTTCTCAGCGCAGCGAGCAGCAACCGAGCGATGAGCAGCAGCCATGGCGGCCGGAGGAAGTGGCGGCGCCGCCGCGCGCCCCTTCGCCGGTGCGTGCGTCCACCCGAGGGTGAATAGAGCTAGGTTACCGACCATCGTAAGCCTTCGATCTAGAGGCGTCGGCCATGGTTGTTGTGCCGGTGTCTGCGCGAGGCAGCGACGGTCGGTGAAGACAGTGTCGGTGATGGGCGGTGGCGACCGGCGGTGAAGACCGGTGGCGGCGCAGTGCAGTGGTGGCGGTGACGCGGTCCAGTGGCGGCGTGGCTGGTGGCTTCCCGTCACTAGCTGTGCACCATCTAGATCAGATTAAGGAGCTCGGCTCAGGCGAACCTCGTACACAGAGCCGCTGGCCCCCACCTTTATTTATTACGTAGTGTGACAGAGGCCCTCCAGCTATAGTGGGCTGGGCTCCCCGATCAGAGCGCGGATCAAAGGCTCAACTGGACCGTTGAGCCCAATTTAGGATTAGGGTCTGCTACAGCCCACGAGCCACGATTTGCGCACCAGAGTGCCGTCGGCCTGGTCCTGACTCCTGAGTGCCCGTGGCTTGCGCCATGTTTGTTTGGCTCCGCTCCTCGGCGCTGCTTCTGGATCTGGATACGGCATGGATTTTCTTTTCGTTGAAAGTTGGACACGACGGCCTGATGAATTAATTATTAGCAGCACCGGTAGGCAGTGATGTCGCTTCTCATGTTATGCTGCCATAGTGCTGTAACAACGGAACAGTGTATATACTTGATCATCAGGAGCATGATTAAAGTATAAGCATAAGCCTAGCCGCCTAGCTACAAGCACCGACTGTGCAAAAGCGCCATGCTGCCGAACGCTGCGTAGTAGTAGTAGACTACCAATCGGCCGGCGACGACGTGTGAGTTGTGAGTTGTGACAGACAGGGGACTGGTGACAGATAGACATGGATTTGTTGTTGCGGCAACAAGCTACATTAACCTAGCTTGTGAATCGTACGTCGCCTCTCTTCTAATCATGAAACCCAATTGAATCTCTCACGACTGAGACTGATTAACCGCCTTGTTATATCAACGGTTCCTTATCGAGGAAGTTCGTTCGTCTTCTCCGCCGTGTCCATGGCCATGCGTGCATCCTCCGATCCTTCTTGCAGCGGGATAGATGCGCGCGTGACCCAGCCGGGCCCGGTGCAGTCGAGCTAGCTAGGCGTCACCGGTGCCAATATGCCATCATCAGCCAGCTGATGAAGCAACACGCTTGGCCGAGAAGATGAGATGGTGAGCGCGCGCGAGGAGCTAGCTAGCGAGGTGCCACCACGCGTGCGTGCGTACGTTGTGTCGCGACCGATTAGGACAGAGCGGTTACTATGCCGAGGTCTCACCAGATGCAAATGCAAGTAGATCTCTTTCAAAAAAAAAAGCAAGTAGATGAGGACGAGAAGCGCGGGAAATTTTACTAGCTACCAGCACTAGTACAGAGATGGGCTTTACTCCCGGTGAGAAACCCCCTCTAGTCCCGGTTCCCCACCCGGGAGTAAGCATCCGGGACTAAAGGGGTCTTTTAGTCCCGGGTCAGAAACCGAGACCTTTAGTCCCGGTGGGTAACACCAACCGGGACTAAAGGTCCTCCCAGCTTTAAAAAAAATAATACCTCACACCGCTGCGTCCTATGAGATTCGAACCCAAGACCTCATGCATTGCCTCGCACGTAGCTTACCACCCCACCTACACAACACATCTGACAATGGATGAGATGCTTCCCTTTTAAACTAACCCATCGGGGGACCTTTAGTCCCGGTTGGTGGCTCCAACCGGGACTAAAGGGTCTACCTTTAGTCCCGGTTGGTGTTACCAACCGGGACTAAAGGTTGAGGACTTTTAGTCCGGGTTGGTGGCTCCAACCGGGACTAAAGGTCTCTCTAGTCCCGGGCGCAAAAAATGTCGGGACTAGAGCCCATTTTAGCCTCGGATGAAAGGTCTGTTTTCTACTAGTGAAGAGAATCCGAGCCGGCTTTGCGCGACAAAGTAGGCGATCTTGTGACAGGGCAACACGGATTCGATCGCGCTAATTGCGTCTAGCTAGTGTCGTGCCAATAAACAAGATCCACGTACGTCGATCTTCAATCAATTTGTAAATAGATCTATATATGTAGGAACTTTATTTATATATGAGAATATATCTATCCCCGCGGGAGGAAACAACGTTGGTGTATACTCAAGTGCCAACGTCTGAATATTTGTCTCCGTTATATCATTATTTCCGAAGTGGACATTTAAAAAAAAACTCGACCCGCGGAGGTAAGACAGCCCTCGAGCATTGTGCTTAAAAAGAAGATATTCCCACACAAGTCGAGAAAATCCCTGAACCTTTGCCCTATCTATACACAGCGGCACCGCAGCCAATGACGGAGCCAGAAATTTTTTTAGCTGGGGCGAACTCTATACACAAGCTACATCCTAATCAAAAGCACCAAACAGAACAATGCTTAGGGAGAGTACCACACAATCATCAATCACGCTTACCCAAAAGCAACGCTTCCTAGTGAAGCTGCTCCTCTCCTCCCTCCATCGCAGGCTCGCAACAGAGCTGCCAAAGCAGTAGCAGTTGAGCAGCTCCTGCCTCCTAGAGTCTTGGCCGACCGGTGGGAGGCGGGCGGGGGCCGCAGAGGGCGGTCTGGGGGCAAGCTGGCGACGCCGACGGCCAATGTGGAGCGGCGGGAGGCGGCAGGCGATCTGGCGATCGCGCGACGGTCCACACTCGGCAGTCGGCGCGGAGGTGGAGCCGCAGTGGCCGGCGGGCATTTGGGCGGCGGGCAGCGACCAGCTCCTCGCGAGCTTGGCTGCAGGTCACGATTGGGGGATTTGGAATTTGTGAACGAATCCACCGGTTAGGGAAGGAGTGTGCTTGTGTGAGATGGTGGGCTTTCAAGGGCACGGTCTCACATTTGTTGGGCTGAACAAAGTAAATAAAAGGCCCATTATGTGCTCGTTTATCCTCTCACCTCTGCTTTCTTCTTCCACGCTCGAGCGGCGCAGGTCGCTGCATCCTGCTCGTGGTGGACACCGGTGTTAAGGAAGAAGGGGTCCGGGGGTCTTGGACGAGCTCGCCAGTAGCTGGGGCGGCCGCCCCACCCCGCCGCTAGGGTGGCTCTGCCATTGACCGCAGCTCCCGTGGGACTAGACTGTCTAAGGGGCTGGTCTTAGACTTCTGCTTTGACGTGGGACAGACGAGAGGATTTTTTTTTTCAACGCGCAGATAAATTGCACCTCCTTCAGCTAACAAATCCGCTCCTGAGGGAGTTCGAACTCTGACCAGGGTACAAAGTGCATAGCCAGACCAACTGGCTTTATTTGTCACATATCTCATGTCCTCGAGGGCAAGTGCATGTATCTTGGGACGAAACTGCATGCGTTTGTTTTTAGACAGGCAAGTACTTTCCCTGTGACCAAGTTGCACCAAGTTGCTGGATCAATATACACATGTATCTTGACGAATGTACTACCCATGATGTGCATACGTCGATCGTCGTCACTGGCCGGGGGTGGGGGATTGTATTCACGGGACGAAGGATCTTCTGTGGTACGGTGCCCCAGCTCCACTGTGGCGTCTAGGAGTTATTGCTATCTTCCCACAACTTGATCCTAGCGAAGCAATAATCTTTAATTAACTTGGTGAAAGTACGTCCAGATGCAAAGCATATATATAGCTGCAAGTAATCAACTACGATCGAGCAGTTATCTTGTGACACCGTACCACTACTTCCCCTATGTCTTGGCATACATACATATATAGCGCCAAAGGGCCATGGCCACTTGGGACCTGGTTTGAAAGCGGATGTGTTGGCCCATTGCAAATGAGTTGGTGCATACACATATGATTTGGATCGGTGATCAGACATCGCATTCGAGTTCGCGTGTGGCGCAATTGCAGCCGTAGCGGCGACATTTCCCGTGCTGCATTATGCGGTATAATTACAGTATGCAACGAGTGCGTGCGCGCGGGTACATCTCAGTTCAGTTTAATTACTTATTACGCGGGCCATGGCTGATGAGTTGCGAATGCATAATCGACGTAATAAGATCATTTGTCTAGGAAAATACATGCGTAGTACTGTCCAAGGAACATCTTTAGCTATACTGCTATAGTACAGTACGTAGTTTATTATGGTTGGGAGAAGGCCGCAGACCGATCATGCATTCATGAGACGGCCGGACAGCTGCTGCATGCATATGCATATCAAGCTTCAGTACGTAATACGTTCGTCTTGTTTCTTCCTTTTAACGCCAAAAGTTAAACCTGGCAGAAACACGCATGATATATACTGCACTCAACTACTCAAGCACTTTACCTGGTCTTTAATTTAAATAATAAAAGCATCATTCTCAATAACTTGAAGCAAAAAACCTATTAGGCAATGTGTTTGTTGGGACACAGATATATCAGTCGCGGAGGCTAAGCACCACTCTAACCAGAAAAGACTAACAGTGCGTATCACATGAGAAACTGTTTGCAGGGATCACACAGGACGCCTTTGCCAGCGCCCCCTGGACACGCGAGAGGGTCCAAGGGTAATGGCGAAGGTCCCCGGAGGCACCGGTTCTAGTGCGGCACCTAGGGCGAAGACACAAGGGCGGCGGCGAAGGCCTCGAGTGGCGCAGGCTCGGCGCAAGGCAAAGAGGATGGTCGCCTAGGCGAAGGCGGATGGGAAGACTCAGAAGGCGGCAGACGCGATAGAGGCCTCCGTCGATCGAAGATGGGTCTTCCATGACGCAGATATCCTGAACATTAGATGGGCCTCCAGTGGACAGGGGATAAGGCCCATAGAGTAAGGCGGTTGGCAAGAGAGAAGACCCAAAATGACCCTGGAGGAGTACACTTGTACGAGCATATTCTGAGGGATATGCCTTAGTTGGCATAGGGCAATGATGTAAAATGGTACTCCTGTGAATAGTGCCATATAAAATGGGAACCAAACCCTATGTAAAGGAGAGAGCTAGTTGAATGCCGCTTATAAAACCTTAATTGTGCTTGGGCCCACCCGTGTGATTCATTCCGGTGTCGAGCCTTCGTCCAACACGGAGGCTCCGCTTCTAGCTTACTATTCTGGGACGTATTTTCCCAACAGTGTTCATGTGAGCTGTAGATGCATGCAGTGACACCCCCGCCCACCACGAGTAACGAACATGATTTTATACAAAGTGGTCAGTGGATGTCATCAGCAGTAGCCTGCGAACAATTAGTCACAGGGGGTTGTGCGCAGGGAAGCCTCCAAAACCGGCACACAACTTACAAAGATTCCTACTTATCAAATTGTTCATCCAATCCAACTGAGAACAACAACTATGCATAACCTTGGATAGTTGGATTGGATCGGATGACACGGCGAGCCCGGGCCCCTGGACCTAGAGCTAGCCAACACGCCTGGATTTGCACGGATCTGAACGCGCGGCGAACGGCACTGCCGTACCCGTACTGCCACATGCCCACATCTGCCTTGGAACGGCCATTTCCGCACAGAAACGGCCTGCCACACTGCGCGGCTTCTCACAGGCCCAACGGGTGCGCAACTCATTTCTGCTTCGGCCCACAGCCGCAACAATGGGTCAGCCCAGATGCCCGGTCCCCGCCCGGCGAATCTCAGCCTTCTTCTCCCAAGCACGACGCGCACGCGCCAGACGCTTCCAGAGCATTCCACACCATTCGGTCTCACACGGTTCATCAACACAACACAAGCCTCTCCCGGAACACTCCCAATCCCAACCGCAGCCTCACACCACACGCCCGAACCGACGAGCACCTCAGCCCCACGCCACCGTCCAGCGCCGTAGCCAGCCCAGTGCTCCGCCGGCGATCCGGCCTCTCCAGAGTCCAGACGCGTCCCCCCCCGGGCGACCCCGACGCCGCCACATGTCGACGCAGTCCATTTCGCCGGCCTCCGCCGCCGCGCAGTTCACCTACCCCGCTGCGGCGGCGGCCGCGGTCACGGCCCCGTCCTACTTCCCCGTGCCCTTCCACCTCCAGAACGCGCAGTACGCCGCATGGCCAGCGGGGACCGCAGCCGCGCCGGCGGTGGCGCCGGTGCCTGCGTACAACGCCATCTACCCCATGCCCCAAATCCAGCAGGTATATTACGCGAGCTGCACCTTACGATTAGAGTTTCAAGTTGTTTTTGGTAATTTATTTGGGTATACGGAAGTAAAGGTGATTGTGGATTTAGCGATGGCCGATGGGGACAATCTAGCTAAGACGCGTTCTGTCTCCGCGGGTTGGGGAGAAGAAAGCACTCTCTGCACTTTTGTGTTTTCTTGATGTGGCCATTCTATTAATACTCCTATCTTCTATCTTGTTTGGTTGGTTAGACACCTAGGACATAATAAAAATCATTTGATTAGTGATGGTTATGCCACTATATATGTAGGACTTTAGGTATATTATTATTATCCTACCTTTGATAGTTAATGATTCTGACAAAGATGTATCCTAGTTCAGACATCCCTCTAGTTCATTGTAACTTTCAGACGAAACTATTTATTGCCTTGCAAGATCTAGCTGCAAAATGTTCGATGGAAACTAAACAATTGATTTCGAGATGCAATTCTTAACAATGCATTCCCTGTGTTATGTAGTAGCTCTTAGGCCATGAGGTCTTTATAAAACTATTTGTGCAAGATAACTTAGGTATGCAAAACAACCAATCTGTGTCTTAGTGCTGATTCTTTTTCAAGAACCATTCACATCACATCCGAATGAAATGAGAGTTGTGGTTTTGGTTTCACATACTGTCTTCGCTCCAAGAGAAATAGCTATTGTCATGTGATATCTTTTCCCTGTTGACACTTGACAAGTTAAAAGTGCAAGCTTTGGTTCAGTAGAAGTGCGTTATACCATTGCTTCATAAGATCCTTGTATCCTTTTTATTCCTTTGTTTATGTTTATGCTGTAAGTCTATTTGAAATATGGTTTATGCTGAAAATTTTTAGTGATTTGCCTTTTTTTTTGTCTTCCAGGCCCAACAGTTGTTCCAAAAGGACTCGAACATAATTACTCCTGAAGCTCTAGCTACTGTTAAGGCTGCTATTGCGAATAGTGTGAAAGATAAGAAGGTTGGAGCAACAAAAAAGGCAGTGCCTCGAAAGGCAGCTGGGCAAAGTTGGGAGGACCCTACCTTGGCTGATTGGCCTGAAAGTATGATATCTAATTCTCAATTGTCTTTTTTCACAATGTTTCTCAAATGCTCCAATTCTGTGGTTATGGAATCCATAATTTGGCAATGTGGTGTTTTTAGCTCTTATTGTCCATTATCTTGCAGACAACAACCATGAGAAAATGTCAGCCTTACAGGCAAGGTCTAATGCTCTATCTATTATGCTTTGATCTGAAACAAATTGCTCTTTTTTCCTTTCTCTAAAGGTGCTCAAGGATGTGATGTGTAGCCCAACAGATTGCCACACGGGATTTAGGTGGGCTTGCGATGATTACTAAACATTTTCAAATTACCTAATTCCTATGTTTACCTGATCTGTCACATGTAATTCAATATTTTTTCATGTGCCTTTATTAATCTTAGACATGCTTATGCTGTTATATGAAATACCATATTCTTCTAGTGATGTTTGATACAAACATATATGTAGGGTTTCAGTGTCTTCATGCATTAACAAGCACATCCCCCTACTGCTATGTTCCCTCGATTACTTAGTTCACCATATTGGCCAGTAAAGAGTCATGTAAGACTGGTGGCATGCTTGTTCTGTTAATTGTTGGTTTGTTGGCTGTAGGAACTTTGTCTTGGCTGCTTTCTTCATTGCTCCTTCACTCTTCCTATGGTTGATTTAAGTTTGAATGATGTCCATCCACCTAACAATATTTATGTATGTCCACAATTTCTAAGATGTGCCATAGATGTCATTTTCATATGAAAAAAGTCAGCATTGTTAAATTTGCACCATTTCGGTCAATGCAGCTCTTTAAGTATTTAATAGTTAAATATTCTATAATTGTTTTGCTAGCAATCACCTGCCCAGTGGCTACAACTTCAAGTTTTGAGTGTGCATTGAAAATGTGATTCTACCTTGTAGTCTTCCTGATGACAATTCAGTTAGTTTCTTTAGGGATACTTCAAGTACTCTCATTGACAATTGCTTGATCTCTCATCTACAGATGATTTTCGTTTGTTCTGTGGTGATCTTGGAAATGAAGTGAATGATGATGTTCTTGCAAAGGCATTCTCAAAATATCCATCCTTCAATATGGCCAGGGTGAGTTTGACCTTTTCCATACAGTTACATTGTTCTTATTTTCTACTCTTCCTAACAGGTTTAATCTTCTATTTTTTATTAAGTGAATGTTGATCACTTCTGTACCAGGTTATACGGGACAAGTGGACTGGTAAAACTAAAGGATATGGTTTTGTTAGTTTTGCTAATGCATCTGATCTTACTTCAGCCTTGAAGGAGATGAATGGTATGAATACTCGCTCCTTTGATGCATCCTTTGGCTACCAGAGGTACTGCAACTTACAGAACTAAGAATCATGCAGGTAAATATGTCGGAAACCGGCCAATCAAATTACGGAAGAGCACATGGAAGAACAGGATAGATTTTGAAGCTTTGGAGAAGGGAAAGGTTAGTTCTCATAGTCATATCATGTGTTCCTTTTATATATGAGTGCTCAGGTTGCTCATGTGCATTTTGCTAATTTTCTGCAGACTGAACCACAGAAGAAAATCAAACTGCAGAAAAGAAGTGTTCTTCACAAGTGAAACTGAAAAATTCTGCTTGTTCATCGTCTATCATCATCACATTTGGGAAATTTGTCTGAAGCTTTAACAGTTTTACTTAACATCAGATGTACGACCAATAGTCACAAAGTTCCCGGGGACACTGTACAATCACAGACGATGCTATGTTGGTGATTGAGCGGGTGTAGCCGAATAGTTGGATCCAATAACTTGCACCTATAGTGCAACGGTCCAATCTTATTATGGGAAATGTAGTTGTAAATACTCCAGTGACCAGTGCTATTGTGGTGAATTATTCTGTGATCTTTGTTCAGAAATTCATGTATAACCTTCAATGGGTGTTGGCCTGTTTGAGGAATCCTAGTGCTAATCCTAGCTAAGTGACCAGTGCTCATATTCTGTGATTTTGTTCAGAAATTATGTATATATACCCCTCTTTGGTTGTTCCAGAATCCAGTAGTGCTACTAATAGCAAATTGTTACTGGCTATTAGTTAGCTAGTGATTAACAGCGACTATTTGGATGAACATATCATTAGGTGGTTGGAAATTGGAATCAATTAGTGCATGTTAATTGTAAGCGGACTCTAGCTAATAGTCATCAGTTCCCCATGCTAAATTTAGTCACTAAATATATATTGGACCAATTAATCCAAATAGGCACTCACTGTTTGTTTTGATTACTCCATCTATCCTAAAATAGAAGTTATTCTCGCTTCCCGAAAAGTTAAATGTTTTAAATTTTGACCAATTATATAAGAGTATTAATATTTATAATATATAATTAGTATCTTTAGATAGATCGTTGAATATATTTTTATAATAAACTTATTTAGAAATATAAATGTTGTACGTATTTTCTACAAATCTAGTCAAAGCTAAGAAAGTTTGGCCTACACCTATCCCATAATGATTTCTATTGTGGGATAGAGGGAGTATGTTATCTAAATTGTCATTGTTGACTCAATTTCTCTCTTTAGTTCTTCTCTTGTGGTACAAATATCCTTGTCTGTCTTTGATTTCTTTTTCTTTTTTTGAGAATCGTCTGTCTTTGATTTCTGGGCGCTCTCGTTCAACTGTGTTGAAAGTGGGCAGCCGGCTGCGCTACTAGTCTATAATAATAACTGGGAAGCCTACGAGTGAGTGACGATGATCCTGCGGCAACAGAAAACCAAACTGTGATAAGCTCCGGCTGCATACTGGGTACCATAACTGAATTACAGCACGAGTTTCACATCATCATATGTAGATTTTCTGTAACAAGGGACTGAGTTTGGAAACTAAATTTGTTGAGTACTGTCAATTCTGTGTGTAAGTAGCCATGGTCAAGTAGTCAACCATGCTGACAAATTATTACCATCACGTATAGTTTTTCAAGGGGAAGATGGCTTATTTTGTTGTAATCAGCATGGAAGAGTTATATCCTTTCAAGAGACCAAAGTAGCAAAAAACAACTGAGCCCTTGTTTCTGGATAAAAGACATGCTTATTTTGTTGTAATCAGCATGGATAGCATTAAATGAAGACGAAAAGAAAAACTAATAATCAAGACCGACGCTCGCCTGCGTTTTAAGCTAATTAGTCAATGTTTGAAGCTATTTCAAATAAAGAGACCAAAGTAGCAAAAACAACTGAATCTTAAACAAGGGCTGAATCTTAAATTGGGAGAGACCATACCAGAAAGTTGTGATTTTCTTTGAGGAAAGGAGAGAAGGTTGTGCAAAATTTCTCAATATCTGCATTGATGTCACCAGTTCCACTAATGACCTCCATAAATTTATCTCTATTAGGAGCAAGCTTCATGGCCACCTGTGATCACTCATATAAGTAAATCAACAAACTGAAAGCACAAATAAAAGAGATATACTGACTAAAAGTATGCAAACTATCTTAAAAGATGAGCACGTTGACCTATTTCCACAGGAATGAAGCAACAGTTATTAAAAGATCAGGATTTCATTAGACATTTGCATTGGGAAAGCTCAAATTAAGTAAATGGCTATCTGTTGTTTGTCGTCTGTAGCTAGAAACTGTCAGAACACCTGTTTAAACTTTTTAGTTCCTCTTCTAGTCTTATTTGCTTTTTTCTTCACAAGACTTCTGGTTTTCACCAATCTTAAATAGATTTGGGTTGGTGACACTGATGCCTTGCTATTCAGGTTGGCAATCTATGTGAAAACTATACTTCGCATTTCCACAATTCATATGTTGAATATATTTTCTTAAACAAGAATGCTGAAGACAGATTGCCTTATGTGGATAGAATTTCAACACTTGTATAGATCATTATAGAGTGAAAGATTCTACCGTAAAACTAGAACTGGCAAGCCAGCCATGAAATTTCTTCAGAGTCTTGGTGTATGAATCAGTGCAAGCTTGACTCATGGTCCAGTCTGGATGCTCAAGCAGGTTACGAAACAATTCAACAAGGAAATCCATGGCCCTGACATGCGAAATTTTGAGTAAACAAAAGTCACATCCTTGCTGATCAAGTTGCAATGAGAAGTGACAAAACAAAAAGAAACAGTTCAAAAAAAGAAACTAAGTACCTCGTGAGCCACAGAAGCCCATTTGTGCAGCTTGAGGAACCTTTTGCGGTCTTGTTTTGAACTTCTTCCTGAACCATGCTGTACAAGTGTTCATACTTTGATGGTTCTGAAGAATACTTGTTTTCCAGCCTCTGACGGAAGAGGATCAAGTCAAGTGAAATTAAAAAAAAAACTTGGAACTCCGAGGGCTCCAGAAGTGACAAAGAACTAAGCAAGAGGCAGATCAGTCTAAAGTAGCTATCGATATGAATTATCACAATATAGATAACTGAAAGACAACATTAACACCACTGCCATCTATTTACCAGCATAAAAATGGAAGATAACCTTTGAATGATACTAGTATAATAGAAATTATACAGAAAGATTTGCTTACTGTGATATTGCCACCGATATCACTCTTTACAATTGCCATAGCAGCTCCAAATTTATCTGGTTCATAAAAGCAGGGGCTAAAGGGACAATTATTGAAAAATTGTTTATTGTTTAAGCAACACAAGTGTAACTCAACATAAAGGAACACAGAACCACAGTTTTAAGATTCAATGATTTGCTCTTCCACGGTTTAAAACAACACCGAAGCTTGATTTAAGGATCAACACAAGTATCGCACAGATGTGTGCACAAATCATGGTGATTACACAGAGAATGTCAAAAAAACTTGTGCGTCTCCAATGTGGCATAACCATCAATGATAATTTGTCTTAGCTATAAGAAAACTTGTTTAGACAATCAATCTATCATGTGTCTTGTGAGAATAACTCAAGCCCGTCCATTGCTCCTGCACCACCACTGAACTTCTGAACTAAGCATGGTACCAAATCTGATTAAGAAATGCAGCCACTGCTACTTAAATTTCAAAACATCTGTGCAGCTGACAGCGAAGCAAATGAGTTACCGAGGACAGGCAAGATTTGCTTGCAGACATCAAGGAAGGGCTTGGTGAGAATGACTCCGTTCTCTGCCTTGACATGCTTCATCCCTTCCAAAGAGGGGGTGAACACCGTCTCTGCCATCTCTGAACCTGCAAGAAAGTATATCAACCCATCATCACAGCAAAGAGAACATGCTCACTGAGAGGAACTGGCAACATGCCAACATCCCACACATGAATACATGATGCACGTCTAAATCTCAATCACCCAGATGGTCTGCCCCAAAACGCACCAGATTCACAGTAAACATACAGCTTCTGATCTCCTCATTGAATGTAACCACGAAATCCGTGGATCAGATCTCCACCCACTACACACAGAACCAGCGTGCCCGGATTCTGAACTCCACTAAGCCCACAAGATATGCACGCGCTAAGCTCGCGTCAAGATCTGAAATCATACATACAGTCAAGAGTGATTGCAAACTAACCGTTCACGGATCTCGCAATGGAATTCCCCTTCTTGCAACACGGCTTCCCCTGTCGGCGAGGAGACTGCAGGAGGGAGGACTGATTCGGAGGACACGAATATATCCCCTGCTTCCACTGGCGGCGAGAGAACGAATACCAACACCATACTGTTTTTTTTATACGACGGAATCTCTGTGCTCCCGATCATACGGAATCTCTCTATGCCCCGACGAGTGTGGTTCTCAAACCGAGGCGAAGACAAAAGCTAACACATATAGCAGGGCGGGCCTAATTTGTATGGGCCTAGAAATGGCATCTTCAGAATACTGTCCAAATTCTACCCTTCATAGTTCTATTTAGCTATCCATTCCATAAAATTCCTTCTTTATATCCCAGCAGTCTCTGACAGACTAGCCAAATTCCATTCTCCATATTCTATCTCATTGATATTCATACATTTATATATTTCTCATCGATTTTTTATAATTAAATTGATACCTTAAAGTTCAAATGATTTTAAAAGAAAGTCAACTTTGAGAATTTTTAATTTAAATGTTGTAAGAGATTTTAAGTTAAATCTAGTTAAAATGGTTTATCTTTTATTTACTCTACCAACAATAAATAGACACCATTTTAGGAGCTTATCGTAATCACCTTTTGAATTTACGAAAAGGAATGAATTTTTGGCACAAGATAAGGTAAAGCAACAGTAGCTGTGTTGTCGATCTCGGGTAGAGGAGGATGGCGAGGCGTTACCGCACGCCACATTTGTGAGTGGAAAAGATAGTATGGCGGGCGGTACAGGGATAGCGAGACGTTTGACGATGCTGCTAGAGCGTAATTTTTGCCGATGTTGTTGAGATGTTATATTGCATAATAAACAAATTTTGATAAAAAAATCTACATAACCCCCTAACTATTTAGGGTGGACTACTTCATCCCCAAACTATAAAATCGAATTTTTTACTCCCTGAACTTTTCAAAACCGGTCAAATAAACCTCCAAGCGGTTTTGAACGGTGATATAACGATGGTTTTGTCTTTTTCTTTTTTATTTATTTCCGTTGAATTTTTCAAAAATCATAGAAATCATAGAAAAATCATAAAATGGAAATTTAATTTTGTTAGACTCCACATGAGTAAATCTATACAGTGAACATATAATATGGTATGCTTTAGTATAAAGTTTTTGTTGTAGTTTTAGATCTATGTTTTTTTTAATTAATTAGAATAATTCATAGCTGCAGCATCTATGGTCCAATTATGGTGAAATTTTTATGTTGGGCTAATTATTGTATGCTTGAACTATAGTAAAAATTTCACTCATTGGATCATGTATAACTTAGTTATAGATTAACTTAGTTATAGATAAAGCATAGTTTTAACAAGCATAAACCTAAATAAATCTATAACTAAGTTATATATGATTTAATGAGTATAAAATTTTACTACAGTTCAAGCATACAATAATTAGTCCACCATAAAAAAATCACCACAATTGGATCATAGAAGCTGCAGCTATGAATTATTCCAATTAATTATAGAAAAACTACAGCAAAAACTTTATACTAAAGCATACCATATTATATGTTCACTATGTAAATCTACTCATGTGGAGTCCAACAAAATTGGATTTTCCATTTATGATGATTTACTATGATTTTTCAAATATTCAACGGAAATAAATAAATAAATAAGACAAACTACCGTCACTGTAGCAAAACCACTATCCAAAATCGCTTGGAGAGTTATTTGACCGGTTTTGAAAAGTTCAGGGGATAGAAAATTCAGTTTTATAGTTTGGAGGTGAAGTAGTCCACCCTGAATAGTTAGGGGTTACGTAGACTTTTTCCAATTTTGATATGTTCTCTCCGAGATAGAGATGGGTATCGTTACAACACTTATAACTAGATGCCTCAACAATATTTTGATTTTATTAAAATTATTTTTCTCAGAATGTTACTAGTTTGTTTTGATCGAGATGTGTTTTTCAATGTTGCAACAAGCGATTTAGTTTGTTTCAAACATTTCCAACCATGTTGCAACAATGGTCCGCTTAATGTTTTACTAGATAATTTAAAATGTTACAACAATCATTCTTAATGGGCCCACCTAGATACCAGCTCTCGGCAGAGATAAATATTTTAGCTGAAAAGTCATGCTAAAAAGTATTACTGATTTAATCCTTCCATGCTGTTTAATCCTTGGTGCCCAATGTCTTCATAGGCTTTCCTTCCATGATGTTTAATCCTTGGTACCTATGTCTTCATAGGCTTTCCTTCCATGCTGTTACATGTTCTTTGTTTGCCAAAACAATCCCCTTTCTTGGAAACGTAGTTTATCCGTGTTCCTTTCTCTCGTTAAAAATCCTGCCTGATACCATGGTCCAAGTTGGATCTCCTTTATGGTTCCATCATAGATAATTTGATTGTTTTGACGTTCTAAAGGTGTCCAATTTGGTAGTTCCTGCGTTGAAATTTCCACTATTAGCTTTGAAACTGAACATGGATCATTTTCTCTAGATACGTATTTTTATTTTATTTTTGTCCATGTATATTCTCAGTGTGAGCCCAGATGTTCATTTTATTATAATTTTTTGTGCCATCTATATATCTTATACTGCAATTGCATGTAAGTAAAAATGGGCAAAAGTTCTGTGCAATGACATGTAAGGAAATAAGGCAAAAATTTACCGTGACTATAGAGTGGCAAAATCTTCATTTCACTGTGAACATAACAGCAACTTGCCGCCTGATCGCTGGGCTGGCTGGGACTGGCTGGGCTGGCCAGCCCCCTCACATGAGTACTCTTTCACCGAACTAGCCAGCAGTATTTCTCTCTCACATTAAAAGAACCAGCAACGATACAAACCAGCCAACCGAACATGCCGTTGATTGTCACACGATGGGAGACGGGAATGGCAGTGAGGGAATCGAAATGAACAATTCAAATGGCTTTGAGGGAAGCCATGAAATTTCCAGTGGCATTGAGGGAATTTACTCAAGAGTAAATTAAATCCATCCAATTTTGATTGTTAGTTTTTATAATAATTGATTATAGTTGCATTGCATTCCGTAGGAGGCAAGGATAGGATGGTGGAGTTGTTTAGTGAGAAAGATGTGCCGAAGAATAGTTCTGAAACTAAAGAGAGCTGGGTTGAGCAAAAAGGACTACAGATTGATTTTAATATGGTTGACCTTTTGGTTAACAAATCTTCTTTATTTGTTATTTTTCTACCCACAAAGTTGTTTTAGATGTTGCTTGAGCATTTTGAATTGATATTGTTTTTTTGTGATCCTTGTTACATCGGTTATATCATTTGGTTTACTGTTAGCAAGATTTGTAGCCGCCCGGGTCCGCCACTGGTGGAAATCCACCTGGAGTTGAACCGATGCCTTCTCTCCTTGGTGAAGAAGCCCTAGCTTTATTTAGATGGTTTGATTGCTGAGAGTTAATTTGTGTTGGTCCTTCCTTTCTTTGCTGTGAATGAGCTATCAAATAAAATGTAATGTTGTAGCAGTTTTTTTTTTTACAAACAAAGAAATTGTTAATAATCAACTGAAACCCAATGCCTCAATTTACTGGATGTACTTTTTCCATGCCTGATAATATGCGACTGATTCTGAGTGTGGTGCCTTTGATACTTGACTACGAAATTTTCTTCTTTGTTGGAAAATTGGAGTGAATAAGTGTGCGTTTTTTTAGCAGTGGAGAATTTATGTTGGAGAAATGCAAGTTTGAGGACAGAAGACCTCTTCAGGACTAGCACAGTTCATGAAATCTACACGGCTCAGTGTTTCTTCTGGGGATAAAGCACAGCAATTCATTATGAAGAGCAGCGATGGAAACCGAATCAGGTTACAACCAGTGTGGAGAAAAGTTGCCTATGGGGGAAGGCAGTCAGGATATGATGATAACTACACCGATGAGTCCTTCCTCGAGGAGAAGGTTATGAATGCCAATGTCGTCAAGAGGGACCTTCTGAAAGTGATGATCGACTCTGTCTCCATATCACAGTATCTCTGCATCGTCGCTCTTATGGTTTCTACATGGATCCTAACGCTGAACTTGGATATTGATGAATCTACTCTTCTCAAACTAGATGTTGGTCTTCTCCTTGTTGGGTTCTCGGTCCTCTTGCTCACAACTTGTCCATTCTCACTGAAGCTTCTGACAAAGTATGTCCTCAATATATCATTCTTCATAAGTGGTCTTTATGTTCTTGCGCCAATTTATCATACCCTCACCAGGTCCATCAGTTCAGATTCAATATGGGCCCTTGCTGTATCTCTTCTGCTGGTTCATCTTTTCTTGCATGATTATTCTGGTTCAACGATAAGGCCTCCAGGCGCATTGAACAATCCAAAGTTAACTAGCAACATCTCCTTGAATGCATCGATAGTAGCCTCTGTCCTTGTGGCTTCGCGGCTTCCATCAAGGCTGCATGTTTTTGCAATTATGTTGTTCTCCTTGCAAGTCTTCCTCTTCGCACCCCTCATTGCTTTCTGTGTGAAGAAATACCACTTTAGGCTTCATCTGCTATTCTCCTTTGCGCTGATGGCTGTATCTCTGAGTGTCACATATCAGTTGCATCGAATGTTCTTCACTGTGCTATTGGCACTTCTTGTTTTTGTCTCAATCGTTTGCCCTTACTGGCTTATAAGGATTCAGGAATACAAGTTTGAGATCAATGGCCCCTGGGATGAAGCAAAACTCTGCTTTGATATAACTGAATAGCAGTGCTAAGTTTTCTTAAGGATTGATTTGTATTGAAGATTGTTTTGGTGGTATACTGGCATATATGGCTTGTTGCTACCCTTCTTAGGTGTTTTCATGTAAATTTATATACTCTTGAATGGATTTATTGTGTAACCGAGACTAATTCTTGGCATGCTTTGACATGCCTAATTATCACTAATTCTGGTGTCACTGACAATTTGGGATGTTAAAACGCTACTTTGTAAGCACTTTCTGTCTTTTGCTGACTGGCATATTTGTTAGGTGAAAAGCTATTGCATTTGTGAATTGTGACTCTGGTTTTGTTTTCCTTTTGTGTATGTGAGCATGGTGATCTTAATGACGAAATCATATGCTACCGACAACTAATGAATAGTAAACAATTGTCTTATGATATTTTTTTTGTCACGACCAAGAAATTATTGTTGAATCCAACGTGGCACAATGATCCTTGGACAGTGAACAACTTAAATGTATTGTGTGAATGGAGTGCACACTGAAACATGCGTTTGCGAGTTGCGATACTGGTAAGTGCATTATGGTGACTGCGGACAAATCCATGTTAGTGTGCTGTGTGATCACATTCACTGATCAGACAGAGGTAGAAAGACACGACGGAGGCGAGCGCGGCGAGAAGAATTCCGGAAATGAACAAAAGGTACTGCGGATCAAATGGACTGGGGAGGATGAGGCGGGGGCGAGCCCAGAGGAAGAAATACCCTTCTTACTAGTTGGAGAGGAAGAAACATCCCAAAAGACGAGTGCTGGTCCAAATTTACTTGTTAGTTTTCCCAATATTTAGCTGGTGACAAAAAACGCTTTATAAGTTTTTCTAGATCAAAGCTCAGAGTATCTCCGAAAGCTCCTTAAAAATCCAAGTCAATAAAATAAATATAGAGTTGGATTTTTTTTCCTTTCTACAATAGTTTTCAACAGATAGTTTCCCATAAAACTAGAAAGAGAAAAAACGGTACACACGAAAACTAAATGGCAGGGGGGCACCCGGGAAGACAACTTGAATACCCCAGTGAAAAAACGCATATCTTTGTTGGTGTTGAGGGGGAGATGTTTTACAAAACTGTCAGATTTATTTATGTTGACAAAAAAGAGCTGTTTTAAGAAGTTTTTCCTTTTTGTAAAAATAAATAAATTTGGGAGTTGTTTTATGAATTGTTTAGATGCAAATATGAAAGGTGATATTTGCCTTGTTTGGATTCATAGAAGCTTACTAGTCTATGGCCTGTCTGGATCCATATAGAACTAATAGTTAGCTGCTAATATCCTTTAGATTCAAATAGGTCTAGCTAATTATTTGTTAATACCAGCTACTCCTCTGTCCAAAAAAGATACAATTCTCACTTCTCGATGAGTTAACCAATTTTAAATTTGATCAAATATTTATTAAAAATTACTAATATTTATAATGCTTAATAAATATCATTAGATTTATTATGGAATATATGTTTATAATAAATCTATTTGGCAACATAAATATTGGTGATATTTTCAATAAAATGGTCAAACTTAGAAAAGTTTGACTTTGCTCTAAATCTAGAATTACATTCTTATTAGCACGAAAGCAGTAACAACTATTTCACTAGTTAAACTAAACCATCTAAAGGCCTATTTGAACAACTAGTTACTAGCTGAGGTTAAAAGTTAGCTCAAATTAGCCATAGTGAGCTACCTAGTTGGCTAACTAGTTGAAGACTTAGCTAAAAAAAATAACCAGCTAATTTTTTTATGCAAAGCTCATTATATTACTCACTCGTCACAGCCGAATCGCTGGACACCAGAGACTCAAGCAATTAGCCCCAGTATCAAACAGACCTTAGTAGAAGCTAATTATTAGCTAACTAAAGGCCTATTTGGATCCATTATAGGTTACAACTATTATTTGCTGTTATTAGCTACTTCAACCAGTGAAATAGTTGTTAATTGAGTATTCAACTAATAATTAGCTAAACTATTAGCTTGCCTTTTTGGATCTAAGGAACTCATTATTATCAGCTAACTACTATCTCCTTGGGTCTAAACAGGACCTTATATTAGTTATGAGCTATTAGCTAGCTAACTATTACTAGCTAACTAATCAAACAGGGCCTTATGTCTAATACTCCACCACAAAGATGAAAATCCTGCTTTCGCAAATACATCAAAGGTAGCGAGCTATTTTTTATTTCATTGTCATTATATAAGTATTAGAGTCATCTTTTTCAACCACCACGGCTTAAACATTGCAGCCGATCCCCGGTCCCTCATAACGGGGTGTAAAATGCTTCGCTAACCGTTTGGAAGAAGAGTTAAACGAATGTACAGGACTCAAATCATCTGTGCCAAGATTCAACGAGCACCGCTATGTGCAGAGCACAGAATCATTTAACTTGCTCATCAGTAAGCATCATCTGGAACCGAATGGATATTCTGTGAATCAGTATACTCGCCAGTGGGAGCAGCTCAGATCTTTTGCTCTTCCAAAGATTCATTTCCTCTTCTCTGCGCTAATAGTAAGGCGCTCAAAACTCCTCATAGTAGGATCATCATGGCTGATTCTTCCAGGTTTTGGAAATGATGAGGTCCTACCCTCAAGTCCAGTTGACTGGTGAAGCCTTTGATTAGTTGATGGACGGCTGCTGGTGGTGGTGGTCGGGACTAGGTGGCTACTGCGATTTGGGTCACTGGGATCTCCAGAACCTCGGCTGCTTGACAGAAGAGCCTTCCTTGATGTGCTTCCATTCCGAGATGATGAATGCCTTCTTTTATCTGAATCAACAGCCTGGAATACATGGTGAAAAATGTTGTGCAGTGAGCTCTTTAGTCATCAGCATGGGATTGTAAATAAATTCATGGCCCTGAACATGACTAAAGACAGAAGAACAAAGAATTTCAATTACTTCAATCACTCACATTATCTGACGACTAGAGCTACATCAATATTTTTAAGGCACCAAAATAAAATATATTAGGTATTAATTTCCCAACCCAAAATAACATATTGGCCCTCTCCTGCTTACATTCATGAGTACAAGCCACCAGACTCTTCAAACAAACATAAGAAATACAGTCTCATTTATCACCTAAACATGAGGTTTGCGTGACAAGTACATGCATGATCACCAATTCACCAAGTATCCAGAATAAATGTCAATAGAATTTGATTGAGAGTTCTCACCATCTTGGATGCCATAAGGGAATCCAACAGAGTTCTGTGCTTTGTGTGTTCTCCATAATGACCAGAACCAGAGCCGGTTCTTCTAGCAAATGCATCAGCTGGACCAGTGAATCTTTCCGGAACATCATGTCTTGCTGTTAAAGAGAGAATCCAAAAATTTGAGCCTCCAGGTTTCCACCTTGCTTATATTTCCTAAATGTAAGATTTCAAAGTGAGCGCAACTGACAAACTTGCAGCTCGTTCAGCCCGATCCACAGATGGTCCCACCAACCCACCTGTCTTCCCGTTCAGCTGGCAGTGGGTGAAAAATGGTACAAATTCAGCACAGTGAAACTAGTAAGTAGCAATACTGGTAATTTTCAGAAAAGGAACAGACAAACTCGCAATCTGTTATTGTCTACAGCTTGCCTTGATACAGTCCAATCAAATACATAATCAGGCTGGTAACCTGCAAGTATCCAAAATAAACCATGTGAGCAATATGAAGATGAGCAAGAAAGTTAAGAATTACCAGTCAATAACGTTAGTACGTAATGAATTCCCAGATACCTTCACGGATGAATAAATCCCGAAAGATTTTCTTCAAATAGCTATAGTCTGGCTTATCTTCAAATCGCAAAGAGCGGCAATAATGGAAGTATGTAATGAATTCTGATGGATAAGATTTACAAAGGGCCTGCACAAATAATGAAAACATGGTCAACAAGATTATATTACAATCCAATCAACCGACAAATGAAGCTTGCCACAAGAATTGTATCTGTGGGGACAATTCAATTACCTCAATTGAGGTTAGCATTTTCTTCTCACTAATTTTGTCATACTTTTCTTTTTTCGTTCCAGCTTTCAGGCCTTGCCAGGGAAGGCTGAGAAGACAAGCATTCAGGAATATATATTGTTAACATGCGAAAAGGTAATTTGAACACTAGAAAGCAAGTGATTCTCACCTTCCTCTTAAGAAGTACATCAGCACGTAACCAAGAGACTCTAAGTCGTCTCTCCTGCTTTGTTCTGTAGAGAAAAGCAGCATAATAAACACCAACAGTCAAAATAACACACAGAAGGATATAATTAACCAAAGCTTGCGAAACAAATGTATATTGGACTGCTGGTGAGAATTTTTGGACGAGTGACATTTTCTGTAGATTGGCATGGCAAGGCACAAATTTGAGGTTTCAGAAGTGTAGACAGTGGGCTGGCACAATGGTAGAATCTCTCCACTTGTGGCCTGGAGGTTTTAGTATCGAATCAGCCTCCTTGCAGATCACCTTGTGTGGGAGCTAGCACTGGGTACACCTCTATTACTATCACCGTCCATAATATAAGGCATTTTTTCTTTTGTTAGAACAAGGCTGACCATCAATTACTCTATTAATATGTCACTATGTAATAAAAAATCATAACCATAAGTAACCTTTTGAGTATAAGGATCTAATAACATCACTTTTAAAAATTTATTGTACTAATATAATAATTGTTGGTCAAAGGTTTGTCCCAATGAAACATACACCTTATATCATGTGACCGGGAGTGTTAATGCCTTTTTATATTTTATGAGTTTTCCTTTTCGTTGGGTCTCATCTCTAGCCTACCCCAACTTTGGTTGGGACTAAAAGGCTCTGTTGTTGTACTAGATTATACCCATAAAAACCTAAAACTTGCTGTTCTGTATTATTAAACTCTTAGTACCACCTCTTAGTAATAGGTAGTGATACTCACCTACTCCAAGATGGGTGTTTACACTAGCATATCGTGCTGTTCCTGTGAGGTTTTTGTTCTCCCTACAGTAACAACAAAGAAAACATATAAGCTTCGAACCTGTATCCCAAGCTGTAACAGGAAAAAAATCTTTTCTGATAACTGTTTTTAGTAATCACCTATGATAATTAGTCATTTTCTTACAGTGGCAGTATGGTACTAATAATATGTAACTCATGTCCCAGTTCTTTCTTCAAATTGCAACGATGATCTTTAAAAATGGCTGTACATATTCCTTTTTTCGGGTGGGCGTTGGGAGAAAGGGAGGGGTGGGGGGAGGGGTCACATCGCATGGAGTTTTAAATCTAGAAAAGAAAACTCAGTTTAAAATCATTCAGATTTTATTGAACAGCGACCAATTTCAGGTAGATTGGGGGAATGGCAGTAGAAATATAGTTTTTGGAACCGATACATTCAGTAGCAGATATCAACCCATGTTATGTTCCAAGCACAGTAACACAAATTCTTAAGCAAGGTTCAATTAATTATTAAACAGCCATGCACAACCAAGCTGTTAACCAAAATAGGCAAAACAATACATCCGTCAAACAGGATATAATAAGTGAAGATTATCCCAAAGGTTGCTTCTACAGGGTTCGGAAACTAGTGTTTGATACTAAGCAAATAGCATTCATAGTGAATGACAAGTACCATGCTAGAAACGTTCCAGGTATAAAGAGAAATTGCTTCATAACAATCATAAGAACCGTTTCTGATTACCTGTATGGTATGTGTCTATGAGTTTGGAGGTCTCGATACTTCTTCGCAAGGCCATAGTCAATGACATAAACCTGTAAAGAGTGCACTCAATTTTTAAGCAATTATACCTTTGCTGGCAGTAAACACATGTTATATCAATCACTTAAAAAACACACTTCTTTCTTGGTAGTAGTTGCACGAAATATACATGGCAGCAGTTTGGATGCAGATAATATCTCATAAAAGTTAGCATAGCTAGAGTAACCTTCAATGCAAAATACGAATTTTAGTCCTTCCAAAGACTTGATATGTTATAAATATCATATATTAAATAAAACATATTCAAGCTGAAGCCATTCAAATCCATAGATATCAATTGAAGTAGTTTCTCAGTTGCAGTAAATATTGTAACAAAAAATAAAGGAGTCTGGGTTAATTCAGTCATCATGATCCAGAAGTGGGCTGAGTGCTATAAATAGCGGGCCCTGGCATTGAGCAATCTGTCTCAAACAGCTAATCGCCGGCCAAATCGGGCTATAGCGGCTAAATTGTACATGGGAGCAAATAACTAGACCCTCCTCAAACAGCTATATCCTGAGATAGCTTGAGCTATAGCGGGAGATTTAAAAGTTAAAACCCTGACTGTGACGGCAGCTATGCAGAGAACAGTCTATGGCCATTGTGCTTGAATTTTAGCCTGACTTGTAAGCTATGATTGGAAGACTCAAACCAGCCACAACAAAAGTTTTATCAGTAACATGCTCATGAGTGGCACCAACCTGACTTGCTTTACGGCCTAAGCCCATGAGGAAGTTGTCTGGCTTGATATCACGATGAAGAAACCCCCTCGTGTGCATATACTCTACCCTGGCTATCTGTATGAAAACAACAGGAAGACAATCACTTGGCAAGCATCCACCAAATAAAAATTCAAGAATTGAGAAATAGGGCCATCAATTTTACAGGTATGGCAGGTAACAAAAGCTAAAGAACAAAATGATACGACCCGAAGAAGAATCTAACCATCTGATCAGCTAGCATAAGTACTGTTTTAAGAGAGAACTTTCTGTTGCAGTAGTTGAACAAGTCTTCAAGACTTGGACCAAGAAGATCAATGACCATGACATTGTACTCCCCCTCCACTCCAAACCATTTCAAATGAGGAATTCCAGCTGAAGTTTGGAAAAGAAATATATTAAATCAGTGAAAGCATATGAAGCAAGCGACCTATGTCCTTGTATTAGTACTTACTTCCCCCTTGGAGAAGCATGTATAGTTTCGACTCATAATGAAGCTGAGGATGCCTTGATTTTACAGATTCCTGGTAAACATGAGATGAAGGAAACGGTCGGGTAGCATGTCTTGAGGCTGAAAGGGGCACTACCAAGACTAAGACTGACAGATCATATTGCTTGAAAATGGCTAACCTCATTCTGTCTCAATATGTTCAGGCTAGAAAGCCATTATATATAGAACAATACAACCTAAATCCCCCCCCCTTTTTTTTGGCTTCAGTCAATTCATAATCCATGTCATATATATACAGGATAAAAAGTAAAATTCAAAATTCTCTTATCATGGACCACCAGAAATCAACTTTCTGCAAGTGCTTTTTTCATATGATCAAAATGGCACTATGAAAATATGACTTGTTACTTTCTTTTTTTTAAAAAAAATAGTTGCTGTTATACAGCCAGACTAATGAAAGGTAACAGAACCATGATTCGAACTGGATCCACAGGTCAATTCGCATGGACAACCAGGAAAAGGTTTGAAAGTCTTGTTATCAGTCATGTAAAAATATAACTCGGAACCATACCAATCTTTTTGAAAGCAATTACATGCAGCGCCATTCATTTTCATAATTATGACATGCCGCAATCTACACAAGAATTCTTCACGAAACCGTTTCTAGCAATGGTTGACCAAAGATATGTATGCATATGGAACAAACTAATGTCAGGCATATACTTCCACGAGAGAAAGAAAAATGGTCCACGAACAGTATCAGATTATCTCATACCAACTTGATAGCCACCTCCTCGCCGCTCTGTACGTTGACGCCTGCAGCCAAAAATAAAAAATCAGCGCATCAGCAACAAACGCGGAACGACGAGCAACACAAAACAGTGGCGCGTAGGAACCCGCAGAGACGAGTAAGAGATTCAATCAAGAACCCGGCAAGGCGCGTACCGAGATAGAGCTCCCCGAAAGATCCGCTCCCGATCTTCTTCCCAAGCTTAAACTTCCCTCCGATCACGTGCTCCATTCCCGCAACCCCGCCGCACGATTCACCCGGCCAACAACCGCCCCGCAGATCGTCCACCTCCGATGGGGAGCGCTCACATTGCCCGTCCGCAGCAAGATTCGAGCCCGGAACGCCCGGGGACGAGGGTTTCCCCGGATCTCCCAACCCAAGGTAGATTCCGCGCCGCGAACCGCCGCGTGCGATGGAGCAGTCAAGGCCGGCCGGCGGACGGGCGGGCGGCGGCGGTGAGGCTGATCGAATTGGCGAGCGAACTCGGAGGTTTCGGGTAGGAATCGGGGGGGCTGGGGCGAGGGATTCGCGTCTCTGATTTCCGGGGGATTTTAATTTCGGGTGGTGGGATGGAGGGGCTCGTTAATAGAGAAAGCGTGGAGGGGATGGGTGGGACGCGGAAATCGTGGGAAACGGACGGGGGCTGGACAACGGATAGGAGGGATAGGGGAGCACGGCGATGCGTTCCCGTTTCTTTGTGCCTGCGGTCTCCTTTCCTTCCTGATCCTTGTCTGCTTTGTGTGGGTTGCCTTTTGCCCCGGTCTTTTGTTGCGTCTGGTTTCTGTGCTTTCGCATGGTTCTTTCTTTACGTAGATATACTAGTTTTTGTGAGATGCTGAAATCGTGAATATCCTTTAAAAGGTGTATATGTACGTTCTCGTTGCAGGAAAAAGAATATCTAGGTACTCATTGAGTGCATGTTTGAAACGTACGAATTTTGCAAAATTTTTGTAAGAATTTTATAAAAGTCAGTTCATTTTTACCGAAAAATAAAGGAATAGGAAAATTTTCCACCTTCCAAGTAGATATTAATCTAAGAGCTTCCCCAACACGAGCTGGGAGTCTCATCCTCCGTATCATTAACGAGCATCCAATTCAGCATAGATGTCCGACAGAATGTAGTCAATGTACCAATGCCTCATTTGACATAAACAGCTTGTTTGTTGGTTGATTTCTGAATTAATAAATTTAATCGGTGCTAATTTATTATGAGAAAAAAATATTATACCATATCTGATAAGTCCCGACTAAAGCTAAAAAGCTCAAGTTCTCGTACCAACATGCGTCGTGGCAGAGAGAACAAGATGCACTTATATACCTTTCGAAGTTGGATGAACTGACGTTTCAAAAGAGGACAGTGATGGGACCGAAAGTTATTGCCTGCGATCCTATTTACAGACGTGGAGTGTTGCATTTTGTTGAGACCATCATTCTTGGGTTCCTGCATTGGGGAAGCTCTACGGCGGCGTGTTATTTCCGAAAAGAAATGACTTTTGTACGAGTTAATATGTCATTGTTCTCATATCTATGTTCATTGAAATAGAGTGAATGCGTCTTATTTATTTATTTATTTATTTATTTATTTATAATTCATATGTAAGATTTCGCTAGTAAATATTGAAGAGCTTGCACTAATTTCTTACAAATTAGTTAACAAGGTTGCCATATTTTATAATAGGTTTTTTTACTATATAGCTGATTAATCATTTATGCACAACGGTTTGTGAATCATAGTATTTTTGCTATTTATCTGGAAAAACAAAAAGCGGTGTTGGTCATCTATCACTAAGAGCAACATTTGTACCTGTTAGATCAAATTTGGGACAAAAATTTTTTCCTTGAACTAGATTTCTTGGTTGGAATCGATGGAACATGGTTATATGATTTGAGTCTCTACTCAACGTATATTTGTTGTACTTTAGCTACCCATTCTTTAACGATAAACGACGGTTTGTTCATGAATAGTTATATGTCTGTGGTGACTTCATCAATATTATATCATCATCCAATACCCTAGTCTATTATAGACATCTGCAATTGCCTAATCTCATAAAAAGTGTACATATAACTACCGTTCGAGTTCTAAATAGGAAATAGAAGAGAAATACACCGCAGAACCCACTTTTCAATAAAAGCATGCAATGGTGCAATTGAGTTGCACCAATTTACATGTGTGAATGAGACACGCCAAGTACCATGGTGGGACTCAGCTCTATATATCGGCCGCAACGGCGCTTGTCCTTCTTCTTCCTCTTCCACTGTAACACCCTCGGTGTTACTGCTTAAACAACTTGCTAAACTATGTCATGAGCATCATGTTTTTGTAATAATACATGTGATAAAGTGTGTAGATCAATTTCCGTAACTCAAAATGATCAATAAAAATGCTAAACGAAAGTTGATTCGATAGTTCATGCATATCAATTAGGGTTTGAAACTAATTTTTATTGAACAAAAATACTATAGAACATGTATGCGACACTTAAATAAAGTTTGAAGTGCAAACTTGACAATGAAAAAGTTGCTATAGAAAAATAATGTTACTAGCTGGTATTTCTAATAGTGTAGAAACGTAACTTGAAAACAAATCCAGCTCAAAAACTTAGAAATTTTCAAGTCTGTCAACAGCTAGACATTGCTATGTGTAGCAATTTATTGTGAGAGAATGGGTTAAAGGGTGGTGTAGTGTTATAGCTCAATTTGGTAGTCTCATATGCCATCTTGAGCATGGTGAAGCTGGTTTGGCTCCTGGAGCAACTGCTTGGTCGTGTTGAGCGCTATAAAATTCGTGCGCGTCACATGTCTTGAGCTGGTTGGTCGTGTGGCCGTGATCACCGCGCTCAGGCGTTTGGCGTCGCCGCGTTGGTCACGCGTGCGCGTGCTGCCGCGCGCGGCCGGCCGTGGCCGCCTCTGGCCTAGCTATGGCTCAGCTGCCGCTGGCCCCGCCGCGTCATGACGAAGCCACTACCGGTGCTATCACCTCACCGTCGCGTCCGCCACTGATGCCTCGTCGCGCTGCCGACCCGCCTCGCGCCACGACGCTGCCGCTGCCGTCGCATCGTTGTCGTGTCCACGCCTGTCCGCTGCATCTCTGCGTTGTTGCCGCCCAGTAGCGTGTCGCCTCACCAGCACAAGACATGGTCGGTGCGCCGTCGCCTTGTCATTAATGATCTGCACACGCGTTGACCCGCAGCGCCTTTGTCGGCTAGCGCCGACGCGTGGGTCTCCCGATCTCGCCTGTAGTAGTACTGTGGAGGAGCCGCCGGAGCCCCAAATCCCTGGCTCCTTCGGTTTGCACATTGCTTTTTGCTGCAGCTCCTCCCGTCCGGCTCCTTGCTACAGGGAAGAATAGGGATGCACAGTGCAGGGTCACAGGGGGCTAGAGCCGCAAAAGCCGGGCCAAACACTGCCTTAGTTGCAAGCTTTAGATCCACTAGAGGAGCCAAAGTCAACGCCCTTTTAGGAGTAGCGAGAGTCCTACCAAACTATCCGAAGTACCTAGTGAAGGGATCTCAAGTGAATTATGCGGAGGTTGTAGTTGATGGTAAGCCAAGGGTTTGAAAGCTCTCGTTTGGTTTTGGTAATTAAGGGACAACTAATGGACTAACGCATACTTAAGTGTTGTATAAGCTAGGTTATGTCCACACTCAAGTGTTGAGCAAGTAGGCTACCATGGAGATGATGGTGATGTCCAAGTTGATCAAGTGCTCAACATTGGAAAGAAGAGAAGAGGAAAGGAAATGGAAGCAAGTCCCAAGGAAAAAGGTATAAGGTAGGGGGTTACATTTGACCGGTCGGGATGCAATACAGTGCATGGTCGGATTTAGGATAGATATCATACCAATAAGAGATAAACTCTAATGTGATTGTGGTTATCTAGTGTCATTAGGTGTTGTCTAACTTTGCATATGCATGAGACCTAGTGATATGATGAGGATGCAAGTGAAAATGCTTTGAAAAATATTTTTGAAAAGCTAACTCGGTGTCTAAGGTGATGGTACTCTAGTTACGATTTGGGGGTCATTGAAGAATAGGTAAGCCCAAACCCTACGAGTAAACTGACTTAGTATGTCCTTGGGGGAGTCACTGGATTTATCCGGTGCCTCAACTCATGTGGCATCATTGGAGATGCTATCCACTAGTGGACACGACACATGGAGTGCGGGGGAGATTTTGAACGCAAACTGCTTTCTCCGGTGGTAGGTCACTGGACTTTTCATGTGACCCCCCTCGAGCTCTCATGTGGATGAACAATAAGGTTCTGGCCCCATCGTATTTATCCGCACGGTCCCCGCCGAGGAGTGACTAGAGAAAGGGGGTTTGACCTTTGAACTTCCAATGATCGACTACATCGTTGTTAAAGGTGCCGGGGAGCCATTGGGATCTCCGATGGTGATCCCTCTTCAAGCACCAAGAAAGGGTTGGCATAGTTTGGTGAAGATCAAATACGGACCGTTAATCTTCACTAATTCTTTGTCCTGTGGGGTTTCAATTGCTTTGAGAGCCCAACGACTAGTTTCTAGAGAGGACTTATAAATTGAGGGGAGTTTGACCATTTTACCTCTCTTGGCACACTTGGTTGATACTCTTGTATGCATAGAGCTCAAGAAACTCACTCCACTCACTTGCACACCTTGGCATTTATCTAGAGTGAGATTTGGAGAGTTCTAATGTATTTGCTTAGTTGGGTTGCATGTTGTGGCACTACAGAAGCATGGTGGCAATGAATTTCTTGTTACTCTTGGTGGTTTCTGCCGCCTTGATGGTCTGGAGCTATTGGTGACCATTGAGCACCTTGTGGTGATTGTTTGGTGGCTCGCCTAGTTTAGCTCAACTAGAGTAGTGCTCGCCTCTTTGCTTGTTTGAGTGCCTAGTAGTTGTGCTAGACTTGCTACTAGACTTGTGTAGGTTGGGTGAAATAGAGCTAGAAAAGTAGTTACTATTAGGACTTTATATTGGTCTAACCACCTTGCTCTATTGCTATGTTATTTGTAGAGAAAACTTTTATAGGCTATTCACCCTCCCTGTATCCATCTAGATTCTCTCACATATGCTAGCCATCCTTGGTCCATTCTCCATCCTCTTGGTCCCTCGACCCAAGCCTTTGTGTTTGGTCTTTATCACACGTGGTCCATTAGACCGAACTCCTTTCTTAACCTTCTCCATTGTTATCGGTCACCTTGATGCACTCAACACATGTACATTCACAAGCCAAGAAACATGTTGCATAATACACACACGAACTTGACACCTCGATTAGTCCAAATAACCCTAAACCAAAGCTCGATCATCGTCCACCCTACCACTAGACCCACACTTCCATGTCTACAAAAATTAGGAGGTTAATAGGGGCTTAAGACCTGTCCACCATACCACTAGACCCACCCATGTTCAATAGATTGGAAGCGCTAGCCCATAGGGGTTGACTTAGTCGGTCTAGTTCACACATATTTACCTATGACCTGGCGTAGCGATTGCCTATATACAATGACTCATTACAAAGTGTTGTCACGGCATCTGATCTCACATGGCGATGGTCAATTTGTTGTAGCAATAATGGCCCACACACATGTGGTTGGGGTGTGTGGGTTGTAAGCGATTTTTGGACGTAATCCATACTCATTCTACAGATGCCAAAAGATAGCTTTGCCTCGTGACACCCGCCATGCCTAAATCCATTCTGGCGGTCGTTCACTGGATTTCCGGCCGGCGAACGATCCGACCGGCAAGGCTGCAGCGTCACAGTCTCCAACTGCCCTGATGTCACTTTAAAAAAAGTAATATATTTATTTTAAAATGCTATAACTTCTGAACGGTGTATCCATTTTTAATTCTGTCTGCACCGGTGTGTTCTACGCGATCGAGACGAACAAAACTAGATCCCATTTGCTTATGTTTTAAATATTTTTTTCTAGTAACAATTTATGTATATTAACTTATAACGTACAACTTGTAACTTACAACTTATGCACACAAGTTAGATTGAATAACTTATGTACACAAGTTGTATAGAATAACTTATGTAAATAAGTTTTGTTTGATAATTTTTGTACATGAGTTTTGTTTCATAACTTTTGTGTTTCTAAGTTTTGGTATAAGTTATAAGTTAATTTGTCCCTTTTTGTGTTAATAACTTTTGTGTTTATAAATTTTGACACAAGTTATAAGTTAATTCGTTCCTTTGTGTTTAATAACTCTTTATAAATAAATTATGTTTTCATAACTCTTGAGTTTTTAAGTTTTTCACGTAAGTTATATGTTATAAATTATACGTTGTAAGTTATATGTTATAAGTCAGTACACATAAATTGCTACTAGAAAAAAATATTTAAAACATATGTTAGTGGTGTTTAGTTTTGTTCACCACGTCGCGTAGAACACACCGGTGCAGACGGAATTAAAAATGAATATACCGTTTAGAAGTTATAGCAATTTGAAATAAATGTTTTGCTTTTTTCGACCACGTCAGCACTGATGTCAGCATGCAGGGGATGTGCGCCTGCGCAGCCGAGAACCCAAAAGATAATGAAGCACTCCCGCGTCATCCAAATCAGGAAAAGATGGAATTTTTTAAAAAAAAGAAACATAAGTAGGTCGGAAATTTGATCGCTGTGTTCAATCTAATGAACATTGGTCATTTAGTCTGGTCGCCCACCATATTCTCAGTAGAAGGTATTGTTGTGAAACCCTCACCTCATGGTTTATTTGGTTGAAAACCAGAATGCTGGATTTTCGATTGTCATCCATTGGCATCGAATCCTCCCCGGATTCCGTTTGTGCTGGTTGTTGCAAGGTGCATAGTAGCTCGTTTTTGCCGGTGCAATGGTGAACCCACACGTGCACTCAGAGTTATAGGTGTGTTGAACATACGCTTATATAGAGTAGTAATAATATATATATATATATATATATATATATATAGAGAGAGAGAGAGAGAGAGAGAGAGAGAGAGACCGGTAGTTAACTTGCTGAGGCATATAGCTGGGCCGTTCGGACAGCGTCAGTGTGGCATGATCAAGGCTACGGAAGCAGGCAAGCAGCCGGTTGGTACTGGCCTCTTCAGGTACAGTACCGACATGCGTGTCATCAGTGGCAAAGCAACACTATACTGCAGTAACCGGTAACTAGTAACCGAAATAACAGAGGATCAGCTCGGCAGGAACCAGGATCAGGACTCTCAGTTTGTACGTTGCAACCCCCGCCGTTCATTTGGCCACCCATCAGCTCCGGACTTTTCTAACAAGCTCCCAAAACACACGGTCCCGAAGCCGGCGGGCGGGGGCCAGCCGTGCGCCCGTGCCAGATGAGGTCGCCATCGGTTTTGCTGGATGGTTGATAAGCTGATAGATCCGCTAGGTACTGATTTGTTGTAAGAGAAAAATATTATATCATAATTAATAAGTTTTGGCCGAAAGCAACAAATAAACAGACTGAGTGTGGCAAGGCAGGTCCCAGTGTTCTAGAACTACGGCCGTGCCAGATGCCGTCAGACGAGAAGTGTTTCGATTAAAAAAAGTACTCTGTAAGTCTGTATCACACTATCACCCCCATTCAGTTAATGAAGTTGCTATTGTTTAATCAATGCTACTAACAAACTGACAATCCGGAGATAAGATAACAACAGATAACCACAGAGTGAGAAAGTCCATTGAAAAATAAAGCTCCGCTCCGGGCCTCCGGTACACGTCGTTGTCGCTGTGTGTGCCGTAGAGCCGTAGAGGCAGCGGCAGCTGCACGAGGTGACCTGAACCTCCATGCTGTGCCGTTATAAGTCTCGGTGCCTCCACTGTGTTCGTCCACTCCCCTCAAGCTCAGCCGCAGCCCACGGGTTCCATCACCACGCGAACCAGTAGTCGAGTACAACGCCACACGCTCGTCACCAGCAGGAGGCTGCCATGGGCGCGGGCAACAAGCGGGGACACCCTCTCCTGAGGGGAGGAGGCGCGAAGAGGGAGCGGTACACCCACGGCTTATCGGCGTCCCAGATGGCCGCGCTCACCGCCCTCTGCGGCGCGCTGGTGCCGTCCCTGCCGCCGGACCGCCTGAACGGTCACCACCGCCACCACCCGCAGGAGGACGGCGGCCGCGGCGGGGGCGGCGGCAACAACAATGTCGTCGAGGAGTTCCTCCTCGCCTCGGCCGCCGACCCGCCCGTGCCCGGCGAGGTGGCCGAGCTGATGTCGCGCAAGTGCCTCCCCGAGGCGCTGGCGCTGGCGCGCACGGTGCTGTGGCTGCTGGGCACGCGGCTCGGCTCGCTGGCGCTGTGCGGGGCCCGGTCGTGCCTGTCGTGGCGGTTCCCGTTCGTGCGCCGGTTCGACGAGCTCCCCCTGGAGCAGCGGGAGGCCGCGCTCCGGCGGTGGAGCCGGCAGACCCTGCTCCCGCCGCTGCGCATGTTCTTCGTCATCACCAAGGTCTTCTGCCTCTACGTCTTCTACTCCTGGGTAAGCCTGCAATTTCCACTCACTCTAGTGGTCCGCCGGCGCCGCGGTAGAAACACAGTGGCGTTCGCGTCGGTTAGCCTCTGCTACTGCCTGTGAAGCTGTCCGTCCGCTAGCTAGCTGCACTGTAGTAGTTGCATCGAGCACGGGATGAGCCGGCCCGGCCCACCGATCGATGAGGCTAACGCATGTGCTGTGAGTCTGTGACGCTGGCCACGCTGCATCTGCATATACATATACATGAGCACGACCAAGGACCACAGGCAGGTCTGGGTCTGCGCCAGATCGTCGTGGTGGTGGATTCGTCGATCGACATTCTACCACGTCCTTATAAAACGTTGACGATGAGGCATCGAGGCGGATTCCGCCGCGCGTTCTACGGCGGGCTGCTCTGTAGCTGCCCTTCAACTGTCTGTACTGTGCAGCAGCCCTCGGAGACTTTTAACAACGTTGACGATGAGAACTCAGGCAAGAATTGTAAGAGCAATGGTGATATCAGCTGATCAACGAACCCTGACAAGGACGCATCACGCATAGGTTCATGTTCCATTTTTTTTTTGAATTTGAATCCTTATTATCCATGTTGTGTGTGTGTCCTTGCACTGCAGACCGATGAGAACTCAAAGAATCCGCACTGGCGCGCGATTGGGTACAGCCCGCCCCTGGCCGACGACCAGACGGCGCCGGCGGAAGCAGAGCGTCCCGAGAAGCGTCCCCTCGACGACGGCATCGTGGAGACCACCAAGGAGACCGACGCGTCCCTGCAGGCGTTGCTAGCCGCGAAGGGCCTCACGGTGGCCGATGACGCGGCGCGGAACGTGTGCAGGGTCGAGTGCGACGTCGTCATCGTCGGCTCCGGCTGCGGCGGGGGCGTGGCGGCAGCGGTGCTCGCGGGGGCGGGGCTCAAGGTGGTCGTCATCGAGAAAGGAAACTACTTCACGGCGCGGGACTACACGGCCGTCGAGGCGCCGTCGATGGAGCATCTCTACGAGGGCGGAGGGTTCGTCAGCACGCTCAGCGGCAGCGCGCTACTCCTGGCAGGTTCGACGGTCGGCGGCGGCACGGCGGTGAACTGGTCAGCTTGCATCAAGACCCCCGACGAAGTTCGTGGGGAGTGGGCGCGCGACCAGGGTCTCCCGTTGTTCGCCACCGACGATTACGCCGCCGCCATGGACAAGGTGTTCGAGCGGCTCGGCGTGACGGCCGGGTGCGTGGAGGAGGGGCTCCAGAACAAGGTCCTCCGCAAGGGGTGCGAGAAGCTCGGGTACAAGGTGGAGTCGGTGTCGAGGAACTCGTCGGAGGGGCACTACTGCGGCAGCTGCGGTTACGGCTGCCGCACCGGCGACAAGCGCGGCACGGACCGTACGTGGCTTGTCGACGCGGCGAGCCGCGGCGCGGTGATCCTGACGGGGTGCAAGGCCGAGAAGCTACTGCTGGAGCCTACGGTCGCTGGTCGTGCGGACGGCAGGGCGAAGCGATGCGTCGGCGTGGTGGCGAGGAGCACCAACCCGGCAATCACGAGGACGCTGGAGGTGCGCGCCAGGGCGACCGTCTCGGCGTGCGGGTCGCTCCTGACGCCGGTGCTGCTGCGCGGGAGCGGGCTCAGCAACCGGCACATCGGCAAGAACCTCCACCTCCACCCGACGTCCCTGGTGTGGGGCTACTTCCCGGACACCATGCCAGACCTCAAGGGCAAGATGATGTACGAGGGCGGCATCATCACGTCCCTGCATAAGGTGGAAGGCGCTCCGGGCGCGCCGGCACGCGCCATCCTCGAGACGCCTGCGATGGGCCTGGCCGGTGCGGGGACGCAGTTCCCCTGGGTGTCCGGGAGCGACATGAA
Organism: Miscanthus lutarioriparius; assembly: GCA_904845875.1. Taxonomy (NCBI): domain Eukaryota; kingdom Viridiplantae; phylum Streptophyta; class Magnoliopsida; order Poales; family Poaceae; genus Miscanthus; species Miscanthus lutarioriparius. Next base: position 25,586,295 of record CAJGYO010000008.1, read on the forward strand.
GGAGCGGATGCTCAGATACGGCCGCACGGTGCACCTCTTCTCCATGGTGAGGGACCGCGGTTCCGGCACCGTGCACGGCGAGCGGCGGGTGGCGTACCACCTGGACGCCCCGGACCGGGAGAACATGCGCGAGGGCCTGCGCCGCGCGCTGCGCATCCTGGCGGCGGCGGGCGCCGCGGAGATCGGCACCCACCGCAGCGACGGGCAGCGGTTCGCGTGCAGGGGCGCCACGGAGGCGGCGCTGGAGGAGTTCCTGGACGGCGTGGACGTGGTGCGCGGGCCCCAGTCGAAGGCCGAGGCGTGGAGCCTGTGCTGCACGGCGCACCAGATGGGCAGCTGCCGGATGGGCGCCACGGCCCGGGACGGCGCCGTGGACGCGCGCGGCGAGAGCTGGGAGGCCGAGAGCCTGTACGTGTGCGACGGCAGCGTCCTGCCCAGCGCCGTGGGCGTCAACCCCATGGTCACCATCCAGTCCGTGGCCTACTGCCTCGCCACGGGCATCGCCGAGTCGCTCAGGCGCGGCGTCCCGGTTCCTGAAGAGATCTAGTGATACCGCCCTCGTGTCACAGCACGCTTAGTACTACTAGGATTTCCGTATTGTTCTCAAGGAATTGCTGCAGAATAGCTCTACGGTGATTTACTATTCGTGTGGTGGATAATAATAAGAAGAAATGGAAATGAAACAGATTTATATCTTTTCATCTCGCGTGTTCTGCTTGCTCGCCGTCGCCGCACATTATTTAGTTCGCCGGCACGGCGAGTCTGAAGAAATCCATTTGATACTAGTACTGGTTTTTGTGGAAGAGATCTCTGTCACTGTGAGGTTCATGCTCGTTTAGAAACGCCACGGAAAGTTTATGGAAACTTGGAGGAGCCGGCATACCCTGCATGCACGGGAACAGTGACCATACCGCACCCGTGTGGTGTGGCTGTCCATGTGATGGCGCGCTCGCCTGATGTGCCGTTGGTCTGCGTACGTCGTCGGCACTGTACGCTCATGTTGGGGCCAGCCGGCCAGATTTCATTTAGTACGCACGAACACGAAGGCTACTCGTCCAACCAGCTGCGGCTTGCAATTGCAAGGCTACTCGTCCAATCGTCCAGGAGTAGGAAGCAATCAGAGAGGGGGCTGGGCTCCCAGATGATGGGCACCATTCAGTGCAGGATGGAAAAATCGATACTGAACGGCCAACCGATCCGCGGTCCATGCACCGCCACATGCGATGGCAGCAGGTTTGCAAACGTCTAGTGTACTGTACATAATAGTTCCACGTTAAAGCCCTTAATAAAGTATATATAGATGATAAAGTACTCTTTCAGTTCTCCCTACTTATTTGTAAATTCAGAGTGGTTGGAAATTCAGAGGTATTGGTCTCAACACGGACCACGTGCTGGATGTCCTTAATCTAAGTGAGTCTCGTCGCTATCACCCTTTTGCCTGAACTGCTACCTGCAGGTTCATGAGGGCAGCCACCGTGGATGAGTCTGCCACCTAAACATAGCACATACCACCATTATGTGATGCAGCTCGTAGGGACGCTATACAAGGTGCGCTGGGAGGACGGGCAAGGTTGTGCCATGAACTAAAGTCATCCTTCTACTTCTATATATAGGCTTCTAGCCCCTCCAACCAACACACCTTGGCCCATTGATCTTGTTAGCACATTGTGTGTTCAGTCTGACGATTCCAATCCAAATCAATAATTAACAGGCCTGAAAATAGAAAATCATGCTAATCCATTTCTCATGTACCAGGCATGTCAGTTCAAGGCTAGCTCTTGAGTTACCAATTCTCATAGATGCACACATGTCAATGCTATCGCTCTTGAGCAATTCTGATAGACGCACATGCCAATCCTATTATATGCTAACTGCTACCATTTTTAGTGAATATATTTCTCCCTGCACTTCTGTATTAACATTGCTTCTCCGAGTTTTTGTGGCTAGCTAGATTTTATCATTAGCAAGTAGCTTCTTTGCCTTATAATTTCACTCATACGTAAAGTTTCATAGGATGATATTGTTCAGATTGACATTATACTGCTAAATTGTTTATCCTGTTTGGCCCAAGTCTGTTGGGCTATAACTGAACTACTAAGTCACGTTTTGCATCAATAGTTCAATACATACATCTGCACTAAATGGAGTTATCCAAACGTGTATCTAAAATGAAAAAAAAAGAAATGTCTGCATCACAATTCCCAATCCATTTGGAAGCTCTGGCAGTATTATCAGTGAAATAGAACGGGGTCATGGATGCCTCGTTAATGCATCCATTCGCTTTCTCCCTCCATCGGATTGCCTCCCGTACACATGCCCCTTCGACCCACGCCGCATGGCCGCCGCATCAAGTCGCTCGACCCGGACATCGCGCTTGCCGCCGTCGCCCGCCGCTGACCAGTCCATCTCCGGCGCCATCCCGGTGCTGCTCAAGGAATATCTGCGGCCGGCGACGATGCACTGCATCCATCCCCGTAGGCTTTTGGCCCATGGCGGCCAGGGCAGGATCCGTTTGTTCCTTTCTTTTTCTTGTTTTGTTCCAAACTTGGTTTCGTGCAGACATAGAAATCTTTGCCGCATGCAACACCGATTGGTTGGGAATTTTGCATCATATTTATTTGTTAAAAAGAGAAATCACTTGTGATACGTATCATCCAAGGGCATATTAGGCCATTACAAGAAAAAAAACCCTATTCTTGGAGCTAGAGTAGGGTTACATGCCAAATAGATCCACCTGCTCTAGTAACTCCGGAGTAGAGCTGCTCCATGGTGGAGTTGATGGAGCAGAGCAGTCCCAAACAGGTCATACATGAATGCAGGTACCAGGTAGCTTTCGACAATATGAACTCGCTCAGTTTCATTTATTGTCATGTGGATACCAAAATATAGTGGCAACGTATAAGGTGCAAACCAATCAACCTATGCAAACTTGAAAATTACCAATCAGGACCACTAGATGTTGATCCAATGGATGGGGTGAGAGGTGGGATTTTTTTACGCTTAAGCCCCCCACCCGCCGGCCCTTTTTTTTGCGGTTAAGCCCCCTCACCCCATCCATTGGATCAACATCTAATAGTCCTGATCGGTAGTTTTCAAATTTGCATAGATTCGATTGGTTTGCATCTAATATGTTGCCAAATATAGTACCTACACAAGTTTTTAGGATATTAGCCTGATGTTGTCTTTTCACCTTATAGGTGATTTCAGTTGTAAGATTAAATGTTTGCTCCATGAGGTACCTGCTGTCTTTTGCTTTGGCTTTGGTAACAGCTACTTCCCTTTCACTCTTGCTCTATTGATGTTGACACATAGCTTTATTTTAGTTTTCACTACTATCTTTCTTTCATTTTCTATTTGTTCTAGATTATTAGCGGCAATAGTGTCTCCAATGTGTTGCCACTGATAGCAGCAGCCACAAGAAACTCATGTTTTCCTATGTGGCCTCAGGATTTTCATTCCACCTCTACCCCAGCTTTGATTCCGAATTTCTAATGGTCCACCAACCTTTCCTGTGATTTTTCATAGCCAACGTGCTCGTTGTTTTTTAAGTGCATCAATATGAATCTTCCATGTTTGTTACCTAGTGCCATGCCATGGCAAGGATAGCTCCCTGAATGTGTAGGTGTCTAATGACAACCACAAAGCCCAAAGTCAGTGACATGGATTTAAACCAGTGCACGTCATACCAACTAAACTATCTGCTAAGCTCTTCAGTGATGCAGCCTATGTTTCCTGCTCAGCAGCTTTGTGTTGTATGTGATAGATAAGCCTAGTACTAAAGCACTTGTATCTTACTTTTTCTGCATTTTTATTTTTCTTGGCTTCTAAGCCTAGTGTTAGAAATATGCTCAACATCCACTTTAGTGGTTAGAATATGCTGTAGCAAGTGAGAGTCCCCTTTGCCTATAAAGGGCAAGGGAGTGTCATTGTAAAAATAAGTCATTGCATTTCCATTCAATCCAAGCGGCCAAGGGCCAAGCTGCTCTCTGGTAATTCCAGATCTGAATCTGAGATCCAATCGGACCATCAATCTACTCCACAGCAAAATGGCGTGGTCGAGCGCCGCAATCAGACGGTGGTGGTAGCGGCGCGCGCGCTCCTCATACAGCGCGGTATGACAGCGGTCTACTGGGGAGAGGCCGTGATGACCGCCATACACCTGCTCAACCGCTCTCCGACCAGTGCGCTCAACGGCAAGACGTCGTATGAGGCCTGGCACGGGTGCAAGCCGGCAGTCAGCTACCTGCGCATCTTCGGCTGCCTCGCCTTCGTCAAAGAGCTGAACCACGTCGGCAAGCTCGATGATCGCAGCTCGCCGGGGGTCTTCATCGGCTACGCAAAAGGGGCTAAGGCCTACCGCGTGGTCGACCCGGCGATACGGCGCGTGCGCGTGGCGCACGACGTTGTGTTCGATGAAGGACGCGGCTGGGCATGGGACAAGGCGGTGGATGACGGGTCGACGACTGCGCTTCGCGACTTCACCGTCAAGTACGCGTGGGCTAGAGGTGCTGAGGAAGCACAAGGTGCATCTTCATCGACGTATGGGTCTTCATCACCAGCGCCGACCTCTTCACCAACTCCGCCTCGCTCGCCATCACCAAATCCGAGGGAGCTCGGTAGCCCATCGGCAGTGCTCGGCAGCCCATCGGTAGCAGCTCCGACCTCTCCAGCACCGCAGCCGACCTCTCCGACCTATACATCATCAGAACCAATCTCTCCAGCGTACTAGCCAACCTCCTCGGCGTCTTCTACCTTGTCCGCTGCGACACTAGCGCACGCAGGGCAGCCGGAGGTCGAGTACGCCATGCCGCTGGAGGACGATGAAGACCGCCTGGATGTCTACTACGACGATGAGCCTCTGCGATACGGCACGGTGGCAAGCATCCTCGACGACCAGTCTTCACCGAACCAGCCCGAGAGGCTCTTCGCCCAGCTTCATCTGACGCACGCCGGTGAGCCGACCACTTACGCTGAGGCGCAGGGTGATCCGGCGTGGCGGGCGCCGATGGAGCAGGAGCTCAAGTCCGTCGAGAAGAACCGCACCTGGGAGCTGGTGCCACTGTCTGACGGCCACTGCCTTATCACCCTAAAGTGGGTGTTCAAGCTCAAGAAGGATGAGCTGGGCGCGGTGATCAAGCACAAGGCGCGGCTGGTGGCATGCGACTTCGTTCAGCAGGAGGGGATCGACTACGACGACGCCTTCACCCCCGTGGCACGCATGGAGTCAGTTTGTGTCCTCCTCGCACTAGCAGCTCAAGAGGGGTAGCAAGTCCACCACATGGACGTGAAGTCCGCCTTCCTCAACGACGACCTCAAGGAGAAGGTCTACGTGCGCCAGCCACCTAGCTACGCCGTCGTCAGAGAGGAGGGGAAGGTGTACCGCTTGCGCAAGGCACTCTATGGCCTACACCGCGTGCCTGGAATGCGAAGCTCGACTCCACATTCAAGAAGATAGGCTTCAAGCAAAGCGCGCATGAGGCGGCAGTGTATCGGTGGGGCAGCAGACGCAACGTTCCTACTGGTCAGCATCTACGTCGACGACCTCATCATCACCGGCGCTGAAGAGCAGAAGGTGGAGGTGTTTAAGGCGCAGCTGAAGAAGGCGTTCGACATGAGCGACCTCGGCCTCCTCTGCTGCTACCTCAGCGTCGAAGTGCGCCAGGACGCCACCGGGATTGCCCTCCGCCAAACCCACTACACCAAGCGCATCCTTGAGCTCGGCGGTATGACAGGCTGCAATCCGTCCCACACCCTGATGGAGGAGAAGCTCAAGCTGAGTCGGGAGAGCACGGCGGAGGAGGTCGATCTAACCCATTACCGGTGGATGATCGGGAACTTGAGCTACCTGGTCCATACCCGGCCGGACATCACGTTCGCCGTTGGGTACATGAGCCGGTTCATGGAGCGGCCGACGATGGAGCATCTGCAGGCCGTCAAGCGAGTCCTGCGCTACGTGGCGGGCACCCTCGACTATGGTCTTCACTACGGAAGGGCCCCGACATGGCGCGGTTCGTCGGCTACTACGACAGCGACCTCGCCGGTGATGTGGATACCAGTAAGAGCACAACCGGGACGATGTTCTTCCTCGGTGATTGCTTGGTCAGCTGGCAGCCCCTCAAGCAGAAGGTGGTGGCCATCTCAAATTGTGAAGCGGAGTACATCGCCACCACCATTGCCGCATCAGAGGCACTGTGGCTGTCAAGGATGCTGGCAGAGCTCCTTGGCAGGAAGGTGGATGTGGTTGAGCTGAAGGTGGACAACAAGTCTGCTCTAGCTCTGGCCAAAAACCTTGTCTTCCATGAAAAAAATAAGCACATCAGCATCAAGTACCACTTCATCCGAGATTGCTTGGAGGACGGAAGCATCAAGGCCAGCCACATTGCCACTACTGATCAGCTGGCTGACATTCTCACCAAGTCGCTAGGGAAGTCCAAGTTTCAGAAGATGAGGGAGAGGATTGGGCTACAACAGATCACCTCCAGTGCTCAGCACAAGGCTTAGGGGGAGATTGATAGATAAGCCTAGTGCTAAATCATTTGTATCTTACTTTTTCTACACTTTTACTTTCCTTAGCTTCCAAGACTAGTGTTAGGAATATGCTCAGCATCCACTTTAATGATTAGAATATGTTGTAGCAAGTGGGAGTCCCATTTGCCTATAAAGGACATGGGAGTATCATTGTAAAAATAAGCCATTACATTTCTATTCAATCCAAGCGGCTAAAGACAAAGCTATCCTCTGTAGTTTCAGATCTGAATCTGAGATCCGGGCATATAGCCAGCCTTACGAGGATACTATGTTTCAGAATTTTCCTTTTTTTTGATGAGGTGGTTCGGCGCTGCGATTTCTGTATCCTCGATTTCTTGTGTCTTGTTGGTACAAGTGTCACTTCATGCTAACCAGGTTGTAAGGTTATCTATCTACTAAGCTTTTCAGTGATGCAGCCTATCTGTTCAGGTACAGTGCTGACGAAGATTAAACAAATTGTCCATTTTTTATATTCTATCTACGATACATGTGAAATCTATGTTTTTTTGCCTGCCTTCACATATACAAGTTTAGGTTTGTTTGGACTGCCTTAAGGTTTAATTCAATCGTCATATTTTTTTTTTCATAGGCATGTGAATTTCTAATCCTATCCACATACAGTTGCCGACAAAAAAGGCACTCTATTGCTTCAGGTGAGCTATCACACTCATTCTTCTTCAGTTGGGTGTGCGTATACACTCTCGGCTTCTTCCCTTCCCCCTCTCCCTCTGCCTATGGCCTTCATTGTCACGGAAGAGAGCTAATAGATATTACTTCCTTTCATGCTCCTAAATTTATTTATCATGCCTCATGGTTTTATTTATAGCCTACAAATTAAACTGCAGTCCTACAATGTGATTGCTTTGTTCATGCAAGAATCGACAATAGGATACTGTCAATGCTATTTGCTTCGGTGAGTTATTGTCTTCCTACTGATATACTTAACTGTCTAGGCATATAGTTGTTTGCTTTGCTTACCAATTTTATGTACCGTGCCCATTGCCGTGCCCCCTAATTATGTGTAGGATTAGCTCCTTAACATACAATTGCTAAGTACATCATATTTATGGACAACCGTATACTACTAACCTAAGTACCTTATATTCTGTTATTGAGACTGCCTTATTAAGCAAAAATGGCTGACATGTTCATCTTTGTGGTTTTTCCCTTCCCTTTTCCCCCCTCCTATTTGTAAGTAGACTTCTCATAATTCATGAGTGGTGAATTGGGTGTATATTGGCATGTCTGCAATTCTTGCTTTTTGCCAACTTTTTGGGTGTGAAATTTCTTACAATTCTTGCTTTTTGCCATGGCCCCACTTCAAGCGTTTCAGCGTGTTACTGTGCTCTGTCATTTTCTTTAGCAGACCACTTCACTTCAGCTGATACGTACTGCGAGTAATGCTGAAAGTCTCAGTTGTAGGCCTCTTGCACCCAAAGCGCACTTCCCTTTTCTGTCAGTGAATAAGAATCCAGAATACCAATATAGACAGTTCGGTTGTACTTCCGAATCCATTTTCCAGCACCGTATCTGTTGGCTACTATATGTTTCTGGTTTCCTTTAGTTAAAAAAGAAAGGATTCATCTCTGACTACAGACTAATTCAGTTTCAGTGCCTGCCAACCTTTCAATTGCACGGTAGTTCTATGATTTCGGTGTTGTTCTAACCTCAATGAATCGCTGTGTTTTCAGCGCTACGAGCACATATGTAAATGTTCCTCACATGTCACCGTGACATTCCGATCACATACCTGTGGGTAATCTAATTTGTCTTTGGTTCTTCCTCATACCTGTCCTGTTCGTCAGGCAATAAATGGAAGATTTCTCCACCTACATTCAAATATTATAATAGACAATACATATCAAATAATATTTGCCCTGTTGTATATTGCATCTCACAGATTCAATAAAGTCTGCTTAATGATATTTCTTCTATTTAGCCATGTCCAATTACTAGGTTCGAGGTAAAATACATATTTACTTTCTCTTGATTGTGCCATGTTTTTCATAATGAAAAATCCTAGGTTATTTTGGATAAATCACTGTGTGCCATGCCGGTGCCATACCTTACCTTTAGTTTTTTTTACTTCTTTTTTCATACCTCCGGTGACTTTATCATTGGTCACCTGGCAAATATGTGTGCCACGCCTACCGCCCGGCCATACCAAGATCTATCCTTACTACTTCATTACATGTAAATAATGTTGGCTTACCATTTTCACTGAAATCCTTGTGGGTGAATGAGTGACTATTTGAATGCTGAGAATTAGCATTATCTTCTGCTGGTTGGAATGCATGGATGCCCTTGCTCGCCCGTTATGCACACTGTCTTAGATTTCATAATATCATGTCAACTATTGCTGCTACTATTGTGTTGTACTTTGGTTTCTTAGAAATCACAGTAGCATTCACCGGAGCCCAAAAAAACAGTGATGACTTTCCAGAAACAGTGAATTCAGTTTCCATAGATCCCGCTTTTATCTTCTTTGTACCTTTTATTGATGAATGACATTGTTGCTTAGTGAACCCTTCTAACCGATTGTCAGCACACTTTCAAAGTCAAAGAGACAAGATGAACTGCTCCATACTACCCGCTTAGCACCAGCATATGTACCCCCGGAGGTGAGCAACAAGATGGACTATGATGATGTGGAATCAGACATCTGGTTCCCGGCTATCTCCCTCTTGCAGAGGTTATTTTCCATTGCTTTCTGAATAGTCCACCTTTTAACCGGTGGGCAGCCGCCATGTGCACATATTTTCCGCAGCCGCCGGCTAATTCTACATCATGCCCACGCCACTAGCTGTGTCCTGTCCGGTACGATGTCCGCCGTCTAGCTGGCTGACTTCGCAATTTTTCATCGTGCAGACGTGCACACGCCGCCGACCGCGTCCAAAGAAGCCCAAAAAGTATCAAAGAAGCCCAAAACATAATTTCACCCCAGGACCAACACCTCCCTAAAAACTAACGTACCCAGTGGCATGTCTCATCCCTCGGTCAAGGAGCAGCAGTGAAAGATCCCATGAGCAACTAAGAGGGGGTGAATTGGGTGTCTAATTGAAAACCTAAAACCTAGGGCTCAATTTAAACTACCACTAGAAAAACTATAAACTAACTCTAGCATGATGTGCACTTAAGGTTTTTCTAGAATGCTCTTATCTTACGTCAACCAACAAAGAGTTTAGCAACCTTTAGCGAATCCTAACAACTTCATAGTTGATCTAGGAAGATGAAAGTCACACAAGCAAAGTACATAAGGAAGCAATAAACACAGCAAGTAAAGAGCTAAGGATAGAGAGGGCAAACTCCTAGAGACACTTGATGCATCACGTGGTATCGGTTGCCAAAACACAACCTCCAGCTAGTCCACATTGGGACTCCATTGAGGTATGCACCGAATCACCAAGTCTCTTCCGGTCACGATGTTTGCTTGCCCAAAGGCAATGGAGTCTAAACTGTCCCTATGCCACCCTATCACTACTACGATGTTGGATAACCACACAAGGCTGCTCCAACTGATGACAGTGTTGTGACTCACCAAGTCTCACAACTGCCACCACTATCACCTGATTCGATCACATTGTCAAATACAAACCAAAGACAGGTGTGAGTCACATAGTCACACCACCTCCACCCGATCACGGTCACCTTGACACCATAGATGTTAGGTTTAGTCACACATTAGTAATTGATGGTGGGGGAGCACAACATATAAGGCGGGGTAGTCCTCATCTATGAGACTAGTCTTTTGGGTTGAGTTAGGCCCAAGGCCTTGGTATGTTGGTCTCCGGTGGATCTGGGCATGAGGGGCACTGTCTTGTGGTTATAACAGGCTAGGCCGGATCCGCTGCGCACTCTAACAAGTGCTATCGAAGCCCATGGTCGGAAAAACCTAAAAAAATCTCAGGGTCAAATGGTGATGGGAAAGCTTGTTAGCGTCTTGGAGGTCCTACGGGTGGTGTGTGACATAGAGCGTTGAATGTCTTCCGGAGATCACACGTGGTTGTGTGATATTGAAGAGTTTGGTCCGATGTGTGACGGAGAGACTGTTAGGTTTAGTCCCACATCGTTAATTGGTGGTGGGGAGCAGAAATCACACGTGGTTGTGTGATGTTGAAGAGTTGGGTCTGATGTGTGACGAGGGAGACTGTTAGGTTTAGTCCCACATCGATAATTGATGGTGGGGAGCACAACATATAAGGCGGGAACAATCCTCACCTATCATACTAGTCTTTTGGGTTGAGTTAGGCCCAAAGCCTTGGTATGTTGTGGGCTCTGGGGGACCTGAGCCTGAGGGGCACTGGCTCGTGGGTATAGCGAGCTAGGCTAGATTCAGCTGCGCACTCTAACAATAGCCACTATGGAGTTTCTCCACATAAGGGGGGGGGCACCAACACGATGCTGCTCCACACGAAAAATAGAGGGTCCCTGCCTCAAACGCCACCATGCTTTCACCGGAACATCAGAAACACCACAAGTGCTCTGGATGGACAAGATACAAGGGTAAATTGTCCTGTCACTCAAAATACAAGGGTAACATTGTCCTATCACTCAAAGCTAGCTCTCAAACTCTAAGGCCTAATTCTCACAAGGATGCTCCATAGTGTCTATATACTAGGCTTGGATGTGATCTTGAATGTCTTGAGAGGGTGGATGGAGTGTAGAAACACTTCCTCTAACTTGTGACAACCTTGGGGCACTCCAGCACACTCAAAAAAGTTAGGAAACTTCATATATATAGCCACATCCCCCTCAACTAGCCATTGGAAAAATTAGACAAAAAAACTATGAGCACCAGACGATCTGGCGCCTTCAAAAGATACACAGCCAGACCATCCAGTGCTACTAGCTTTGAACTAGCCATTAGCTTATTCCAAGCATCGGATGATACGCTGATTGTGTTTTATTCTATTGCCAAGTTGTCCAGTGAGGCATTGAGTGTAAACTCGCTTTGGCCACTTTATTGATCATCAACGGATGAAACATTGCTGCTAATTTTTCCTTCACTGGATCATCGATGCCCTTTGTCAAATTGAGCTACACTACACAGTGACCAAGTCACTAGTCCACTCTAGATGATCTACCGTCACATCATATCATCTGGTGCTTGTTTTGTCCAGGAATATTTCTTGGGCACTTATGTTCAATAATCGTCTAACATTCTTCTTTTTCTTAGAGCTGGATCATCTAGTGCTTGCAAACTTCTCCGTGCTTGCTTCTTTTGATTTGCTTTCTTCTCTAGTCTTAATGCCACTTCTTTTCTTTCATCATTAGGACGTATTATAACCTATCGAACACACCTTTAGCACACATGTCTATCCTAGGCTTGCGTTGATATATAAATCACCAGAACTAAAAGATATGAGCATGGGCACATGATCCTTACAAGCAATGGCAGGGAGCTCCTTGCCTCTACTAGTACTCTATATATGACTGGCGTGCCTGCACATCCAACCTGCTTCCCTGCTACCTGGTCACAAAAGTGGAGAAAGAAAAGAAAGAGGAGGGAAGAACAAAGGGGACAAAAATGACATTTCACCACTGTTCTCTCTCCTTAGGAGCAAGAATTTAATATTTTATTTGGTGCGGTGTCCATGAGCAAATTTGATAACAACCAAAGTGTCTACAAACAAACTGCTCCATTTTCGGTGTCCAATAGCAAAGAGAGGTCACTTTCAGTGTCCCGTAGAAAATTTTGCCATATAACTACCATAAGATTATTGAGTTCTAAATAGGAAATACAAGAGAAAAACTCGGCAGAAGCCACATTTCAATAAAAGCATGCAATGGTGCAATTAAGTTGCACCAATTCACATGGCATGAATGAGCCACCCCAAGTACCATGGTGCGACTTGGCTCTATAAATCCGTTGTGGTGACACTTGTCCTTCTTCTTCCTCCCCTCCCACTTCTCTAATTTGATCTCTAGCCACCCACCCATGGCTCTACCCCAGAGGTTCCATCCATAGATATGCCCATTCCTTCATTGATTTGAGCAACCAAGACGTGGAAAATGTTGCTAGAAGGTATCTCCTTATCATTGGATTGATTTGATTCACTTGCATGAATGTGCTAGGATTTGGGGTGGTTAGGGTTATGTGCTATGGGTGTTCGTATGTATGTGACTAGATCAGATAGATTGAAGGTACCACACTTTTTAGCTTATGTATAGTTCCTTTTTTTTCTTATGTACACATTTAGTTGCATGCTTTAGATCCACCAGAGGAGCCAAAGTCAAAGCCCATTTAGGAGGAGCCAGAATCCTGCCAAACTGTCCCTAAGTACATAGTGAAGGGATCTCAAGTGAATTGTGCGGAGGTTGTAGTTGATGGTAAGCCAAGGGTTTGGAAGCCCTAGTTTGGTTTTGGTAATTGAGTGACAACTAACGGACCTATGCATGCTTAAGTGTTGTATAAGCTAGGTTATGTCCACACCCAAGAGTTGAGAAAGTAGGCTACCATGGAGATGAGGTGATGTCCAAGTTGATTTAGTGCTCGACATTGGAAAGAAGAGAAGAGAAAGGAAATGGAAGCAAGTCCAAAGGAAAAGGTATAAGGTAGGGGTTTCCATTTTAGCAGTCGAGGTGCAATAGAGTCCATGGTCAGATTTAGGATAGATATCATTCTATTAAGAGAAACTCTAATGTGATTGTGATTATCTAGTGTCACTAGGTGTTGTCTAACTTTGCATATGCATGAGACCTAGTGACATGATGAGGAAGCAAGTAAAAATGCTTTGAAAAATGTTTTTTAAAAAGTTAAGTCAGTGTCTAAGGTGATGGTGTTCTATTTGCGAATTGCGCACCGAAGAATAGGCTAAGGCCTAACCCTATGAGTAAACTGACTTAATCTGCCCTTAGGGGAGTTATTGGATTTATCCGGTGACTCAACTATCCACTGGTGGACGCGATACATGGTGTGCGTGGGAGATTTTGAACGTGCACCGCTTTCTCCGGTGGCGGGGCACCGGACTTTTCGTGTGACCCCCTGGAGCTCTCGGTGGATGAACAGTAAGGTTTTGGGCCCCAATAGTAAGGTCTTCACTGGGAGTCACTGGAGAAATGGGGGTTTGACCTTTGAAGTTCCAACGGTTGACGACATCGTTGTCAAAGGTGTTGGGGAGCCACCAGGATCTCCCGATGGTGATCCCTCTTCAAGCACCGAGAAAAGGGTTGGCATAGTTAGGTGAAGATCAAATCTAGACCGTTGATCTTCACTAATGCTTTGTCCTGTGGGGTTCCCCGTAGAAATTGCTTTGAGAGCCCAACAGCTAGTTCTAGAGAGGGCTTATCACTTATGAGTAGAGGGGAGTTTGACCATTTTACCTGTCTTGGCACACTTGGTTGATACTCTTGCATACATAGAGCTCAAGAAACTCATTCCGCTCACTTGTTGAAAAGGATCTGGCAAGCCTAGAGGGAGTGAATAGGCCTGTTAAAATAAAACTCGATTGCTGCTGTTAGTATGTAACAGGTGCGACACAGTCGCAGTTTCACGCAGCACTGGGTGTAGCTTGTCGGAGCAGCTCGTGTACACAATTCAAAATCTGTGCAATGGAAAGTAGATCGAGTAAATTACTGATGTTCCTGAGATAGTGTAGAGCCTATTTCACCACTTGAACAAGATCACAAGATAAGGCACAAGTACATCCGGAGGAAACCCTAATTCACCAACACAAACTAGTAAAGGGCACAACACAATAGCACGAATACAAGAAACAAATGATTTATCCCGTGGTTCAGCTTACCACTAAGGCTTGCCTACCTCCACGTTGTTAAAGAAGCCACCAAGACTTGGGTTTCGCAAGCCCTATCCTCTTCTCAAGTCAAGAGCACAAGTCTCTAGATTTGAGAGTTCTTACTAGATGTAGGGTGATTACAAACATCCCGGAGCACCCACAAGAGTTGGGAGCTTTAATGGGCGACACCTAGCCGGCTATGATCTCTTGCTCCAAGAATAATGAACACTATCCACTGGCTTAGAACGCAAACTTAGTGCTATAGGAGTTGAAGTTTAGGTTGGCAAGCTCTCTAATGGGGTTCGGAGGCTCAATCTCTCAAAGAATCTTAAGGGAATCAGAATCTTAAGGGAATCAAAGGGGAGAGCTCATGCTTTCCAAAAAAAAGGAGAGCTTGGGGCCTTCGATAGAGTTGGAGAGGCTTGTCTGGTTGCTGGTGAGAGAATGCTCGAGATAGCCATTGGTGAGGAAAAAGAAAGGGTACAAAACCCTCCACCTTTCCCAACCGATTGTTAAGTCGCGGCAGTGCTGCGCCCGCCAAAACAGTAAAAGAGTAAGATTTATGTATGGGCTGGCTTGGCTTGGTTTGAAGATTTTGTATGGTGGTTATTTTTAAAGCTTGTGCATTAGATCTCGTTCGTAGCTCCCAACACACACGGTCTCGAAGCCGGCGGGCGGTGGCCAGCCGTGCGCCCGTGCCAGATGAGGTCGCCATCAGGGTGGCAAGGCAGGTCAGAACTAGTTGGGCCGGCAGCAGAATAGTAGTTAGCTGCCGTCAGACGAGAAGTGTCTCGATTAGAGAAAGTACTCTGTAAGTCTGTATCACTCCATTCAGTTGAAGTTGCTATTGTTTAATCAATGCTACTAACAAACTAACATATCCAGACAGTAGACACCAGACTCGAGGCCATAGAGCCGTAGAGGCAGCATTGGTGCAAGAGGTGACCTGAACCTCCACGCTGTGCTATTATAAAGCCTCGATGCCTCCACTGTGCTTGTCCACTTCCCTCAGGTTCGGCCACAGCCCACGATTCCATTACAGAGGACTCTCCGCCCGCACGGCCGCACCACGTGAACCAGTAGTCCAGTACAACGCCACACACTCGCCACAAGGATCCAGGAGGCCGCCATGGGCGCCGGCAACAAGCGGGGACACCCTCTCCTGAGGGGAGGAGGCGTGAAGAGGGAGCGGTACACCCACGGGTTCTCGGCGTCCCAGATGGCCGCGCTCACCTCCATCTGCGGCGCTCTGGTGCCGTCCCTGCCGCCGGACCGCCGGAACGGTCACCAGCAGCAGGAGGACGGCGGCCGCGGCGGGGGAGACGGCGGCAACAAGGTCGTGGAGGAGTTCCTCCTCGCCTCGGCCGCCGACCCGCCCGTGCCCGGCGAGGTGGCCGAGCGGATGTCGCGCAAGTGTCCCCCCGAGGCGCTGGCGCTGGTGCGCACGGTGCTGTGGCTGCTGGGCACGCGGCTCGGCTCGCTGGCGCTGTGCGGGGCCCGGTGCCTGTCGTGGCGGTTCCCGTTCGTGCGCCGGTTCGACGAGCTGCCCCTGGAGCAGCGGGAGGCCTTGCTCCGGCGGTGGAGCCGGCAGACCCTGCTCCCGCCGCTGCGCATGTTCTTCCTCATCACCAAGGCCTTCTGCCTCCACGTCTTCTACTCCTGGGTAAGCCTGCAGCTTCCAATCATTCTAGTGGTCCGCCGGCGCCGCGGTAGAAACACAGTGGCTTCCAATCACAAATTGGAAAGGAACATGTTATAACTGTCTGAAGATCGCTATTAGTGAACGCAAGCAAGAATTGTAAGATCAATGATGATATCAACTGATCAACGAACCCTGACAAGGACGCGTCACGCATAGGTTCATGTTCCATGTTGTTTTTTCCTCTCTTTTTTTTTTTTTGTCTGAATCCTTTATGCTCCATGTTGTGTGTGTACTTGCCATGCAGACCGATGAAAACTCAAAGAATCCGCACTGGCGCGCGATCGGGTACAGCCCGCCCCTGGCAGACGACCAGCCGGCGCCGGCGGAATCAGAGCGTCCCGAGAAGCGTCCCCTCGACGACGGCGTCGTAGAGACGACCAAGGAGACCGACGCATCCCTGCCGGCGTTGCTAGCGGCGAAGGGCCTCACGGTGGCCGATGACTCGGCGCAGAACGTGTGCCGGGTCGAGTGCGACGTTGTCATCGTCGGTTCCGGCTGCGGCGGGGGAGTGGCGGCAGCGGTGCTCGCGGGGGCGGGGCACAAGGTGGTCGTCATGGAGAAAGGAAACTACTTCACGGCGCGGGATTACACGGCCATCGAGGCGCCGTCGATAGAGCAGCTCTACGAGGGCGGAGGGTCCATCAGCACGCTCAACGGCAGCGCGGTACTCCTGGCAGGCTCGACGGTCGGCGGCGGCACGGCGGTGAACTGGTCAGCTTGCATCAAGACCCCCGACGACGTTCGCGAGGAGTGGGCGCGCGACCAGGGGCTCCCGTTGTTCGCCACCGACGAGTACGCCGCCGCCATGGACAAGGTGTTCGAGCGGCTCGGCGTGACGGCTGGGTGCGCGGAGGAGGGGCTCCAGAACAAGGTCCTCCGCAAAGGGTGCGAGAAGCTCGGGTACAAGGTGGAGTCGGTGTCGAGGAACTCGTCGGAGGGGCACTACTGCGGCAGCTGCGGTTACGGCTGCCACACCGGCGACAAGCGCGGCACGGACCGTACGTGGCTGGTCGACGCGGTGAGCCGCGGCGCGGTGATCCTGACGGGGTGCAAGGCCGAGAAGCTGGTGCTGGAGCCTACGGTCGCTGGTCGTGCGGACGGCAGGGCGAAGCGATGCGTCGGCGTGGTGGCGAGGAGCACCAACCCGGCGATCACGAGGACGCTGGAGGTGCGCGCCAGGGCGACCGTCTCGGCGTGCGGGTCGCTCCTGACGCCGGTGCTGCTGCGCGGGAGCGGGCTCAGCAACCGGCACATCGGCAACAACCTCCACCTGCACCCGACGTCCCTGGTGTGGGGCTACTTCCCGGACACCATGCCGGACCTCAAGGGCAAGATGTACGAGGGCGGCATCATCACGTCCCTGCATAAGGTGGAAGGCGCTCCGGGCGCGCCGGCACGCGCCATCCTCGAGACGCCTGCGATGGGCCCGGCCGGTGCGGGGACGCAATTCCCCTGGGTGTCCGGGAGCGACATGAAGGAGCGGATGCTCAGGTACAGCCGTACGGTGCACCTCTTCTCCCTGGTGAGGGACCGCGGTTGCGGCATCGTGCACGGCGAGCGGCGGGTGGAGTACCACCTGGACGCCACGGACGGGCAGAACATGCGCGAGGGCCTGCGCCGCGCGCTGCGCATCCTGGCGGCGGCGGGCGCCGCGGAGATCGGCACCCACCGCAGCGACGGGCAGCGGTTCGCGTGCAGGGGCGCCACGGAGGCGGCGCTGGAGGAGTTCCTGGACGGCGTGGACGTGGTGCGCGGGCCCCAGTCGAAGGCCGAGGCGTGGAGCCTGTGCTGCACGGCGCACCAGATGGGCAGCTGCCGGATGGGCGCCACGGCCCGGGACGGCGCCGTGGACGCGCGCGGCGAGAGCTGGGAGGCCGAGAGCCTGTACGTGTGCGACGGCAGCGCCCTGCCCAGCGCCGTGGGCGTCAACCCCATGGTCACCATCCAGTCCGTCGCCTACTGCCTCGCCACGGGCATCGCCGAGTCGCTCAGGCGCGGCACGGTTCCTGAAAAAGATCTAGTGATACCGCCCTCGTGTCACGCACGATCTCCGTATTATGCTCGTGGAATTGCTGCAGAATAGCTCTACAGTGATTCACTATTCGTGTGGTGGATAATAAGCAGAAGAAATGGAAATGAAACAGATTTATCTCTTTGAGTTTTGCTCGGGTGGTCCTCTTTACTTGTTATATTTTTATAGTATACCTATATATTATTATAGATCTGTGTAAATTTCTCTATAATTTTGGTCAAATTTAAGTTGTTTTGATTTTTCAATAAAATTGGAATGACTTAGACCATGTTTAGATAAGTTTCGGATTCTTAAAAATTAGTTTTTGCTTCTAGTTTCTAAAATATAGATTCTGAGTAAAAACTGATATGGGTGTTTGATCCCAAGTTTTTAAGAATCTGACTTCATTTATTTCTCTATGCGTCATAAGAAACTGGCAAACGCTGGATATCAACAACTTCCCGATTTTTAAGAATCTAGCAAAGACTGGCAGTAAAAACTGGTCAGTTTAGATCCAACCTAGTTTCCAAAAGCCATATTCTTAAAAACTGACAAAAACTGGAGGAACCCAAACAAGAATTTATAATTTGAAATGGAAGAAGTAGCTAGTTTTAATGTTCATAATTTGTCTAGAATATACTACTAGTTATTTACGGGCCAAGAATGCTATGAGCGTTGTAACACGTTTACTGAGATACTCCGTCCTAAAATAGAAGATGTTATACTCCCTCCGTCCTAAAAAGAAAAACGTTATTTGATACATGCATATCAAATTTTCTTAACTTTGACTAGATTTGTAAAAAATACATGCAATATTTATATCTACAAATAATTTTATTATGAAAGTATACTCAACGATCTATCTAATGATAATAATTATATATTATAAATATTAATATTCTCTTATATATAGTTGATCAAAGTTAAAAAAATTGACTTCTCGATAAATGAGAACGCATTCTATTTTGGAATAGAGGGAGTATGATTCAAACTTTGTCTCAAAATACTTGACACTTTCATTTTTCAACGCACATTTCTCTTCCTCCAATATACCTTTTTTCTAATACATCTCTATCTCTCTCCATCTTGTTTTCTATGCACAACATCTTTCTACATCTCCTTTAACTCTCGTGTCCAAACCTAAAATGTCCTATGTTTGAAACGTAGGGAGTATATATTAACACAAGCTCTCGTGTTAGTTACTGCATCGCAACTGCATGCGTGCCTTTGCCTGCACGCGATCTGGAAAGCAGAAGCAGATCAGGAATGCGCATGCAACTTGCACTTGCAGTTGCAGTTGTCGTCTCACATGATTGTAACAATATAAATTTTAGTCGCAAGTCAAATGGCACCAGGCACGCTATCAGTTTATTTATTAGTGCCACGATACTGTTGCCAGACAGGCAGATTCTCATCGGCCACGCGCCAATAATAATAAGCAGCGTGAGTATGGATGGCAACGGGGATAGTACCCGTATCGTCGGAACGTTCTCTTTCCCGCTACGGAGAATTTATCCTGTTTCCGTCCCTGTTAACTGTCTCGGGTATAGATTCTTGCTCATCCCCGTACCCGTCGGGCATCGGTCGGGTAACAGATACCCGGCGGGTACTACATACCTGATAAACAAGGACACTTGGGGTCGCAGCTTGCAATCGGAGACGTTTCTTCTTCACCCGGGTATAAGTGTCGAAGTCTCGGAGATATCGAGGAGAAGGAGCGAGGTTGCGAGGAGGACGAGCAAAGGTGGCAGAGAGACCGAACTGAGGAAGCGAGGGGCACGAGCGCTCGTGAGGCAGACGTGCCTGTGCTACTGGCGGAGATGGTGAGGAAAAATTGAACTAGTGTTCTTAGAACACACAAACTATATATATGATTGTTCAGATTTGGGCCAAAATACCTATTTTGAGCTTCTTTGGGCCTAATACTCGCATGACAGCTCAAATAGTCGAGTTTCCCAACGAGTAATGGAGACGGCTAAACATGGAACGTTCCCGTACCCGCTATACCCGTCGGGGATGGATTCTTGTCCATTTAGATACTCACGGGTAAAGATATGATTCCATCCCTGTCCTCTAATGGATCAAATACCCGTCAGATATCGGGTATCGGGCCCCGTTGCCATCTTTAAGCACGAGGACGTCCTCGCTGCTGGCAAGCAGATACATACAATATACTAGTACTCCGTATAGGCACGAAGGGACAAGCCAACAAAGCTGCGGCTTGCAAAGGCACGTACTCGCTGGCCCCTCGTGTTGGATTTAATTGGAATTGACTAATTATATTTAGTAATTAAATCAAAGAAAATTTCAAGACCAGAACTAATGCTAAGTGAAACTCACGATGTGTTATAGCCATTAGTGGAATGTTTTAAGGTGGGCTGGTGGTTGATTAGTGAGTTACTAGTAACGGACAATTGATATGTTAGTTACTAGTAACAAATGTGGTTTTCATGTCATTATCAACCAGGTTGATTAGATGGTAGTTACTAACGAACAATTCATTTGTCAGTTACTGGTAACATACACGGTGTTCATGACCATTATCAACCACAACATCTGTCTCTTCGTGTCCCTGGAAGGCTACATAAGGCGGCGTTTTCTTCTTGTCCATGAGCGCATGACACACAACCATGTCTCACCAATTCACTGTTGAGTTGCTCTCTGTCATCCCCGTCCCGGTTCCTACGCGCACGGCAATAGGGAGAGCAGGCCTTCCAAACTGGCGCCGTTCGTGAGTTCATCTGCTCGGGTGAAGACCAGCAATCAGGTTTTTGGGGAGCGACTACGCAACTGCTCGATCGTTCGACAAATCGTTCATCTTCTTCCCGGCATTCATGGCGGCAGCGGGAGATCGGCACTGCAACCACTCTACACTGCATCGAGCTGGACGACTACTACAACAGGCGCTATGTCGACTAGCGCAACCGGCTTTGGTGCCGCTAGGTACATTCTAATTCATCCCCTATCTTCAGCAGTTAAAATCATGATTATCAGTACCATCTATATGTTCTTGTCACTTAGATCACATGTGCACATATATGAGGCCACAAATTTGTTCTTAATCTTTTTCTGCATTAAATTAATACTGAAATTGCCTAAATTTCTAACAATCCAAAAATCTGATAGGCATTTTTTGGTAGCCGGCTTTGCACATGTACTAAAACTAAATGTTTTTGAGGGCACACATTACAAGAGGTGGCGTTAGAGATGCATATTGTGGTTGGCCGCTATGTATTGCTATTTTATTGCCAAACCTAGATCAGCTGGACCGTATACTCCTGAGGAGAAGCATGCGTTTCAAGATGCTGATATTACGTTCAGGGGGCAATAATCAGCGTGCTAGCAGACTCCATAGTAGATGCATATATGTGACTCTGCATACTGGTAAAGAGATGTGGGGGTGCACTTGAGGCCAAATATGGAGTGTCTGTCGCCGATAGTGAGTTGTATGTCATGGATCAATTTCATGACTACAGAATGGTTGATGACCATTCTGTAGTAGAACAAGCTTATAAGATACAAACACTGGCAAAAGAGCTCGAGAATTTTGGTTGTGTGCTGCCGGGGAAGTTTGTGGCAGGCTCCTTTATTGCTAAGCTGTCACAGACTTGGACCGACTTTGCTACTTCTTTGAAACATAAGAGACTAGAGTTTGGTATTGCCAACCTCATTAGCTCTTTGGATGTTGAAGAGAAGGCGAGAGCAAAGGACGTTCGTTGCAAGAAAATTGTTGAGGGAAATTCTAGTGCCCATGTGGTGCAAAAAAATCCTCAAAATTTTCATAAGAAGAAATTCAAGCAAGAACTCAAACAAAAGACCACTACTCCTTTTAAGAAGAAGAAGAAGACCAACAAGAAAGGCAATTGCTACACCTGCGGCAAACCTAGGCATTATGCTAAGGATTGCGAGGAGAGCAAATGGAGGCCTAAGAAAAAGTCTGCAAACATGATTGAGGTTGATGAAGAAATATCGAGGTATGGTAATTTATTACCTACAGTTCTTTTAGTTTGTCATTCTCCTGATTGGTGGGTTGACACAGGTGCCAATATTCATGTGTGTGTGCTGACGTTTCCTTGTTTTCTTCTTACCAGGTCAGGCAGACTTCCTCCTTATAGATGGGGAATGGAGCTTGTGTTGCTGTTCATGGTGTTGGTACGATCGATCTGAAGCTTACTTCAGGAAAGACCGTGCAACTAAAGAACATGCATCATATTCCCTCAATAAGGAAGAATTTAATTAGTGGATCATTTCTATGTCGAGATGGCTATAAAGTTGTGTTTGAGTCTAATAAGTGTATACTTTCGAAGTATGGAACCTTTGTGGGTAAAGGCTATGAGAGCGGAAGCTTGTTCCGCTTGTCTTTAACTGATGCTTGTTTTAATTTTGTGAACCATGTGAGCCATGATAATGAGACAAATGTTTGGCATTCACATCTCTGTCATATAAATTTTGGTTGTATGACTCTTAGCTAGTATGAATTTAATCCTGAAATTTGATATGGTCAAAGGTTCTAAATGCCATGTATGCTTGCAATTGAAGCAACCTCGCAAGCCTCACAAAGATGCTGTGGCGAGGGACTTGGCACCTTTAGAACTAATTCATTCTGATTTATGCGAAATGAATAGTGAGTTGATCAAAGGTGATAAAAGATATTTCATGATGACCATAGATGACTATAAAATCAAAAGATGAAGCGTTGCATTATTTTAAGATCTATAAAGTTGAGGTAGAAAACCAACTTGAGAAGAAAATTAAACAGTTGTGGTCTGATCACGGGAGTTAATATTTCTCAAATGAGTTTTATGAGTTTTGCACGGAGTATGGTATTATTCATGCGAGGACACCACCGTACTCACCACAATCCAATAGGATTGCTGAGAGGAAGAACCGCATTCTAACTGAGTTGGTTAACACCATGTTATAGACAGTAGGACTATCTAAGGAATGGTGGGGTGAGGCAATTTTCTCATGTCCTGAATAGGGTGCCCAGAAAGAACAAAGAAATCACACTATTCGAAGAATAGGAGAAGAAGAGATTAAATCTTTCTTATCTGCGAACATGGGATTGTTTGGCAAACATGGATGTGCCAATTAACAAAAAGTGAAAGCTTAAACCAAAAATTGTTGATTGTGTCTTTCTCGGTTATGCTATTCACAGCGTGGGTTATAGATTTTTAATCATAAATTCTAAAGTGCCTGATGTGAATGTTGGTACTATTATGGAATCTAGAGATGGTACATTTTTTTAGAATGAATTTGCTATGAAAATACACCTAGCACTTCTAGTCACGATTCTATAACACTTTCACAGTTGCATGAACCGATAGAACACGTTGACATTGAAACCCATGTGGAAAATCATGAGGAGGATAATAATATAGTCACTCAAAAGAGTAAGAGACAAAGGACTGCAAAGTCTTTTGGTGAAGACTATATTATATACTTTATGGATGACACTCTTAAAATCATAGAAGAGGCATATTCATCTTTTGACACTGACTTATGGAAGAAAGTTGTTCAGAGTAAGATAGACTCTATTATGTCTAATGGAACTTGGAAGGTTGATAATCGTCCTTACGGGTGCAAACCTGTATGATGTAAATGGGTGTTCAAGAAAAAGATTAGGCCTGATGGTACTTTGAGAAGTACAAGGCGAGGCTTGTGGCTAAGGGTTATACCCATAAAGAAGGTGAAGATTATTTTGATACTTATTCACCAGTTGCCCGTTTGATGACTATACGAGTGTTACTTTCCTTGGCTGCCTCACATGGTCTTCTTGTTCATCAGATGGACGTTAAGACAACTTTCTTGAATGGAGAGCTTAAGAAAGAGATTTATATGGATCAGCTTGATGGATTTGTAGCAAATGGTCAAGAGGGAAAGGTGTGTAAATTATTGAAATCTTTATATGGCCTAAAGCAAGCACCTAAGCAGTGGCAAGAGAAGTTTGACAGAACTTTGACATCAGCCGGCTTTGCCATTAACGAAGCTGATAAGTGTGGTTATTATCGGTATGGTGGGGGAGATAGTGTAATCTTATGCTTATATGTGGATGATATACTAATTTTTAAAAATAATATTAATGTGATTGAGGAAGTAAAAGGATTTTTGTCAAGTAACTTTAAAATGAAAGATTTGGGAGAAGCTGATGTTATTCTTAACATAAAGCTACTCAGAGAAAGAAATGGTGGGGTAACTCTTGTACAATCCCACTATGTGGAAAAGGTGCTGAGTCGCTTTGGGTATAGTGATTGCACACCTATTTCAACTCCTTATGACCCAAGTGTGCTATTAAGAAAAAAATCACAGGATAGCACGGGATCAATTGAGATATTCTCAAATTTTTGGCTCAATTATGTATTTAGCTAGTGCAACGAGGCCTGATATCTCATTTGCTGTAAGCAAACTTAGCCGATTTATTTCAAATCTGAGAGATAATCATTTGCGTGTTCTTGAGAGGGTATTGCGCTATCTAAAAGAGACTATAAGCTATGGCATCCACTATACTGGGTATCCGAGGGTACTAGAGGGCTATTGTGATGAAAATTGGATATTTGATGTTGATGAGATTTACGCAAGTGGATATGTGTTCTCACTTGGAGGTGGCGCTATTTCTTAGAAGTCTTGCAAGCAGACCGTCTTAACGAGGTCAACAATGGAAGCAGAACTCACATCATTAGATACTGCCACTGTTGAGGCCGAGTGGCTTCGTTAACTCTTTATAGATTTACTTGTGGTTGAAAAACCAATACCGTCTATTTTCATGAACTATGATAATCGGACTGTGATAATCAAAGTGAACAGTTCTAGGGTAACACGAAGTCTACAAGTGAAAGTGCAATCAAGCCCTAATTGTGGGTTTTGGTGATAATGACCACGCAATTAGAGAACTAATGAGATTTATCGAGATGACAAGGAGGGAATTTATATTCGAGGATGCTACATGAAATGGAGGAGCCCCCAATTACAAATGTTGATAGCTTCAAACTCAAAGGAGGTTTAAATTCTTATATTTTGAACTTGAGCATAGGAAAAGACGTACTACAAAGGGGGACACAATGCTTAAGCTAATATGTGCTACCAAGTGCTCAAACATACACATGCATCCTTAGATTCACAGCCAAGACAGCCTAAACTTCACTCTTACCCTTGCTGTCTTGACTGGTGCGGCACTGCTGCACTTAAAGAGAGGCACTGCCGCACTTAAACCACGGCACTGCCGTGACTTAAGTGACCGTTAGGGCTGAGGGAGTATTTATACCCATCCTCTTCCTCCCCAACAGCTATCTTCTTCCTTCTACTTATTCCAGCTCATCCAAAATAGAAAAGGAGCCCTATCTCTCTCCCTTTATTAGTGATATTGAGCCCTCAAGCAAATCCATTGATTTTCCCATCAATCCTTGAGAGAAAAGGGTCCAAAACTTGATTAGAGAGCAGCTCCATTGATTCCTCAACTCAAAAGAGCACTTGGTTCACGTTTTGGCCGGCGGTTGTGTTTGTTACTCTTAGAGCTTGGCTCCTAGCCGGCTATAGCGTTGCCCGTGAAGCTTGCCAACTTGTGTGGTAGTCCCGAGAGGTTTGTAACCATCTCCTCAAGCTAGTATACTCACCCCTCATCTCAAGAGTTAAGTCTCTTGACTTGAGAACGAGGAATGGTTGGAAAGCCCTAAGCCTTTGTGGCTAACCTCAACAACGTGGAGGAAGGCAAGCCTTGGTGGCGAGCCGAACCATGGGATAAATCATTGTGTTATTTGTGCTTGATTTACATTACTTGCATTTTATATTGTTGGTTGAGGTGATTTCTAGGGTTTCTAGTCGATCTACTTGTGTGTGGTGTTCCTACAACTCCTAGCTCTTGATCTGTGACTATCATACCTGCAGTAGGCTGAGAAATTTCTCCGATCTATATTTCTATTCACTGATTTTGAATTGTGACTCGAAATTTTTTGTAGGTACGACAGTGCCGTTGTTCTGGTCCGGTAGTGCCGTAGTCCGACAGTGCCACCCTCCAGAGTGGTAGTGCCGTAGGGTGAAATTGATAAAAGTTTGAGTGTTTGTTTTGACATGCCTATTCACCCCCTTTAGGCCAACCAGAGATCCTACAAGTGGTATCAGAGCAGGTTACCTCATATACGCTTCACTGCATGAGATATGGAGCCTGGAGGAGGAACTAGTGGTGTAAAGCCAGTGGATGTCGACACGGACAGCAGCGAGCTGAGCGTGTCGACAGCAAGCAACACCAGACTACTACATTTTGAGGCTACCAATGTCGTAAGAGCTCTCAATGATAATGAGAGAAGAAAAAGGAAGGAGGCAAGAAAGCTAAAATGAGAAGCAAGAGAGAAGGAGGAGGAGGAGCGGTTAAAGGAGAAGAAGCGAAGGAAAGAAGAAAGAAGGCTCAAGAGAGAAGCAAGAAGAAAAAGAAGAGATGCTAGGAAGAAGAAGGAAGAAGAAGAGAAGGCAACAAGTATATCATCAAACATATCAAGTAGTTCCGAAGATGGAGATGATGATGAGTCATAACAAGTGTCGAAGGGGACAAGAAGGAGAAGAAAGAAAAGGGCAAGGCTGACAACAATAAATATGTTGTCGTATCCTTTAACTATTCTTCTATTCCTATGACTAATCATGATCGGAGGTCTTTCATCACTGTGTCCGCGGGTAAGTTACCTCATTTCAATGAGACTAACTTTGCCAAGTGGAAGCACTTGATGAGAGCCTATCTTATAGGTCTTCACCCCGGCATTGGAGAGATTGTTTGCAACGGATTTGAGCCACCGGTTGATCCCAATAACCTAACACTAGAAGAGATGAGAATCATTCACCTCAATGGTCAAGCCATAAGTGTGTTGCTTAGTGCCTTGGATGGTGATGAGTACAATAGAGTGATTGGAGTTGATGTTGCCAAGCAAATATGTGACACTTTACACCTAGCACATGAAGGGGTTGACAAAGTGAGAAAGGCAAGAATTGACTTGTTGATGTCAAAGCTCAACCGGTTTATAATCTTGGATGGAGAGGGGCCACAGGAGATGTTTGATAGGTTGATGACAATAGCGGGTAAGATTAGAGGCTATGGTTGTGATGAGCTAGATGATCACAAAGTTGTCAAGATTATGTTGGAAACTTATTCACCTGGAAATAAGACCGTGTCACTCTAATTAGAGACAAGAAGAAGTTTGAGTACTTCACACCAAATGATGTACTGGGGAGGATCTTGACCTTTGACATGCAAAAAGAAGAAGCAAATGAGAGAAAGAAACTTGGAGAATTGCAAGCAAAGCTAGAGGGCATCAAGATCAAAGATGTAGCTCTCAAGGCCAATAAATCAAGCAAGCAAGGCTCTACAAGCAAGTCCAAGATCAACCAACAAGCTTCAACTATTAAGCCCAAAGCAAGCAAGCAAGTTCAAGAAAGAGTAGAGACCACATCATCTTCAAGTGAAAGTGAAAATGATGATGATCAATATGAGAAGATTGATGATGTTGCTCTCTTTATGAAGAGGTTTCACAAGGGGCTAAAGAAGCAAGTGTCGCAGAACCGACCAATTTATAAGAGTACAAGTACAATGACGTCCTGCAAGCGGTCGCGCTGTCATACTTAAACCCATATAAACCCGGTAGTCCGTCGAGTACCACGACGGGTTTCGATAAACGATTTACAACAACCAAGATCGTACATGATTCAACATACATGCCACATATTACATAAAGTTCACAGATACATTTTCATCATCAGAGTATGAAACCAGTTATTACAAAACGAGTTTGATAGATAAAAGCGGAAGCAATTTAAGTTTGAAAGTAAAGTTTCCAACATAGTTTAGTACAGTGCCAAAATACGATCACGGTCCACAAAAACATGTAGAAGGATTAATAATAAGCCTGCCCAAGGCTTACTCCTCATCCACAGCGGGATAGAAGCAACTCTTGCAATAACCATGATACACAGTGCCATCTGCAACATGGGAAATAAAACCCTGAGTACGAGAAGGTACTCAGCTAGACTTACCCGTCATAAACCAGAAATAAAATGACTCCAAGGATTATGCAAGGCTGTATAAGTGGGGATAGCTTGACAACATGTTGCATAAAAGCGATTAACTTAGCTATACAATTATGGTTCCAATATCAGGTTAATTATAACTATCCATCTCTAGATTAGCAACTATCATGTGCCAAACATGTGGTATATCCATTTAAAAGCATACAATAGTAACCATAGAAGATATCGCAATTCCATAATCATCCGAACCATTATATTCCATAACACAGTTACTACGATGTTGGGACTAGCCAAGTTTCTCACTATCCGAGAGAGACGGCAATTTGAATCGATTTCAACCAGCTGGGAATTTATTCCTAACACAAACCCAGGCATACCGCGCGAAGGCAGCCTTAGGTCACCTTTGGTACAACTCAGGTACACATTTCGTGGGTCCGTACCGCGCCGCACAGTCTGGGACACCAGATGCCAGGACGTTCAGGCCTAGCCTGCCCTTGGGCTCAGTCTGATCGCCCCCCGCAAGGAGTGCACAACAGAACGGGTCCCGGCCTGAGTTGAGCTACTCGGCTTCGCGATCGGAACGAGTTATCCGGCCAGCTAAGTGATAGGCATGCGTTCAATCTTATCAGAAGCACCAACAACGGTACGGTCCTTAATCGATACAGACGGGATAGATCCACACCCAAGACCTCCATGTCTTGTTGCTTCTCTATCGACATCCCGCCCGGTCTCCATTTACATTACCCCATGGTTCTTTTCCACGATAGCAAATATAGCCAACCGTGCTTCGGTATCCACCTATATCTCACAGGTGATAGGAAATCACCCGACTTCTACCGGTCTAAGCAGGACTAAGCATATATTCGATCCTGGACCTATACAGGGTGAAAGGTGTAATATCTGGACAAGGAATTTAAATGCATCAAGTGGTTCCATTCAACTCTTATAACCTAATGCTTCAATCATAAGTACTTAAGTAATCATTTGTAAAATACTGGGAGACTTAGAATGCTCCGGGGCTTGCCTCGCAGAAAGGAAGTAGGGCGGTGATCAGGGCACTCCAGAAGCTCTTCAAGATTCTGCTCCTCGCCTTCGGGAGCTGCGACTTGAGGATTCTCCTGCTGGTCCCCTTCCTTTATTTCGTCGAATTCCAGCAACGTTATTTCTTCCTCCGATCCTAGATGCATGAATATGGCATAAGATATTGCGAATGCATATATGTTAACAAGTGCATCATCTGAGTAGGTGCATATCTCTTCTTGATTATGCAATTAATTACTTCGACAATGCATCTACTACTCCACAAACAACAACTACTTGTTTTACTCATAACTGGAGTTCTAATTATCCAAATGCAGTGATCCTGGACTTTCTGGAAATCTTATAAAATTACCCACAACTTTGTTATTAACCATTTTTACAGCAAACATCATTTTTATCATGCAACTTATCAAACTCCAGAATCTGTCCGGAAACTATTCTAATTCGCATTACAATGTAACAATACTTCTACTTCATGTAATCATTCAAAGTTTGACAACACAAAGTCTACCAACAGTTTAAGCATACCAAATACATCCAAGAAAATATAATGGTGAAGCCCAAACTATTTCTTTATATGCCTTTATTATTTTATTTAGATACATAGGTTAAATAATAAACATATACCAAATGTGCATCATAAATTCTCAGAAAATTATAGTGGCTTACTAGTGCTACCAATAGACTACTGTAAAAGTTTCATGCCATTTTGCCAAGTAAAACATCCTATACAAAAATGACAAGGCAGCAAGGCTTGAAATAGCATAAATAGAAAACCCTATTGAAAAGTGTCAAGCAACAGATTTCCTATTTTTCTTAGCATCCTTCTGGTACTAGGATAACCTCCAACAAATTTCATGAATATTGAATTCATAAATAATTTATAAAAATTCATACAAGGATCTTCTAATTATAAAAGGAAAATCTATAACTACAAATCTATACATGCACTAATCCTCAAATTTTTACCAGAGCTCATACATGTCAAGAATAGCTTGCTACCAAAATTTTATAATTTTTGGAGCACAGGAACTCTAGATATAAAATAAACAAGTTTGCATGCATTCAAAAACACATTTCAAATTTCTATTTAAATCCTCCAAAAATTATACCACAAGTGTCAAGATTATAAGTTTACTAAATACTACACTTCCTAAGGAACACTACAAAATTTATTCCACACTTTTTGAATCTACATAGCTCAACTTATCAAATTTTCAAAGTGGCACATGAAACAGGAACAAATGAACTAGCCCACTTCACTTCTGTCGCTGACAGGCGGGACCCACTGGTCAGTTGACCCCACTGGTCAGCGAGACAAAACAGAGCATGGTGGCGCTGCTCGACGCTGCGCGGCCAGAGCTCGTCGACGGCGAGCTTCACCGGCAATGGCATCTACACATCATGACCCCCACTACCTCCCGGACCTATTGACCTACTTGACCGAGCCTATCGTCGGAGCTAAGCATGGTGGCGGCATTCATGGCGGCACGGTGGAGCCGGACAATGGCGCTACGCCGGCGGAGACCACGGCGAAGCACTATAAGGCCCGGATGAGCTTCCACGGGCTCAGGTGAACCTAGCGCACAAGGTTGCATGGCCGATGGTGGAGGGAGGTGCCCTAGCCACGGTGACGGGCACGGCGGGGATGCTCCGGCGAGCTCGCGCGCGGTGCTGGAGCTTACCGAGCACAGTCAGCGAGCACGGGTGGAGGAGACGAGTCATGGGGGTGCTGGTGGAGCAGCTGTGGTGGTGGAGAAGTGGCGAGGGCAAGCTGGCGTCGGTAATGGCGACGACGGCACTCGGTGTGGAGGCGGCGGCTGCTGCGGGCGAGGAAGGAAGCCGAGGCGAGGTGAATGGCGTGCGCGGCTGAGTGCGGGCGGTAGCTAGGAGTGAAGTAGCGCGCGTCGGCCTGCCTTGGCCGCGTTGGGCAGGGCGCCGGTGACGCGCGGCCGCTGCGGACCTCCACGCGGCGCGCGATGCCTAAAGCCGGTCGGCCATCGAGCTGGGCGATTCAGTCGGTTCAGTCGCGCGAGGAGCCGCCTGACAGCGTGATTTGCAGCGAAGAATTCTCTAAATCCGTGGATTGTTAGCTAAAACTTCCTAAACCAAAGTTAAAGCCCAAAGTACCAGCTCCAATTGTTGTTTAGAACTCATGCCTTGAATCTCAACCAAACTCAAGTTCTATCATCCCAAAGTCGACGCGACCAAACTGTCAATGCACATGACTTAGACAAATTTTGCTAAGTGCTGAAAACAGGGAATTGATGATTCTTGTGAGCCTAATTCAAGCATGTTAGGAGCTAAATCATTCCATGACCCAAAAATAAAAGTTGTTCCTTATATCAAATACTACAACTTTGCTTTAGTGACCACCTCCATGCAAGGTCTCTAACACCTAGTTCAAACTTGGTCAAACATGGCACATTTAAATGATGATACACTTCAAACTATGGCTTAATGACCTATTTACCCCTAACCATGAATATCAAAGGTGTTCATAATGATACTCTAAACATGTTTAGGCTAATTGCAAGGTCATACAATCACTTCATGTATTAGTCACTCATAGAGCTATTTAGTGTAATCACATGAAACATGACTTAAGGGCTTGATCATGGAAAGTGACATTCATGAACCATGTTCCATTTGCTAACCTAAGTGTTGCTAACATGTTTTTGTGACTCATATCAACCAATCACATGTATACACTCATGATCATATGCATATATACCAAGAAACATAAAATAACAAGCAATGTTGCATATGTTTCAATCAAATGTTTCAAGTGTAGATGCTTATATATGAATGCTTGATGCTCAGGCTCATGCTATGCAAGTCAATTTATGCAAGGCTAACACCTAGGGTGTTATAGCAAGGCTACAAGGTAGTGAAGAAAAGCTTTCCAAATAAGAAAAAGAGGACATGCTACAATTGTGGAAACACCGATCACTTCATTGCTAAGTATCCATATGAGATCAAGGACAACAAATACAAGAAGGACAAAAAAGAGGACAAGGCCGAACGTAGGAAAAGCAAGAAGAACATGGAAGAGGCTCACATTGGGCATGAATGGGACTCAACTAAAGAGAGCACAAGTGAAGAGGATGAGAAGGTTGCAACTATTGCTATTCATAAGTCATCCCCTACACTAAGGCTCTTCAATGACATGTTCGATGATGACTACTACTCCCCTCACATTTGTCTCATGGCAAAGGATGAGAAGATAAAATCCAAATCGAAGGCCAAATCTCCTCCACCTCCTAGCGATATCTCTAATAATGATATTAGTGATAGCTCTAGTGATGATGAATCTAGTGATGCAGAAATAACACATGATAATTAAAAATTTGGATGGAAAGACTAAATTTTTCATTACTAAGCTAATGGAGGATTTAGAGAGTGTCCAAGCTAAGCTAGAATCTAGAGAAGAGACTCTTATCCAACAAGAGGATCTCTACATTGCTAGCAAAGAAGCTCTTGATTAGAGAGAAGTAAGGTGGAATCCTTGTGCAAGGGTTTGGCCAAAGAGCAAGAGGACCATGCTATTACAAAGAAAGCAAATAAAGCTCTCAAGAAAAAGTATTGTGACTTGGATGAAAAGCATAAAGAACTTGAGATGCAATATAGCATTCTTTGGGATAGCAACTCACGTCTCCCTAAGGAAAAGGAAACCTCTACTCCCTCCACTAGTCAAGGTTGTGGAAAATATTTTAATCTTGATTTGAATGCCTATTCCACTAACCTTGCAAACATGGAGGCTATGAGAAAGGAGATTGCTAGGCTCAATGAAATCATTGGAAAATGGTGGATGAGCGTGACCCAATTCAATGACAAGAAGAATGATAAATCAAAAGGACCATAATTTAAGCAAGGAAGGCATCCCTCAATCAAGCATGGGCTCGGCCATACAAAAGGAGCCAAGACAAATGGAAGAAGGATAGTGAATGGCTATGAGTGTGTGCAGTTTGAGAGGAAGGGCAAAATTAGTACATATCAGCCTGCACAGACCGTGGCAGTGCAGCGTCCCGGAGCGGTAGTGCCGCAGTGAAGGGCGGCAGTGCTGCACCCCATAAAAATGGGAAGACTACCAATACTGCTCCTGATCAAACTAAGCCTAAGAAGAAGGTGTACCAGTAGAAACAGGTTTTCTAGAAGCCTAAGAAATCATTATGGGCCACCAAGAGCAAGTATTTCTATCAACCAAAGACTTATGCACTTCGACAAAGCTGGACATCTTGCTTTGTTTTGAAGAACAATAGCAGTGGGAAAGTGGTTTGCAAAATATGTTGGAAAGGAGATCAACATATATAGGAATACTTCTATTTGGGTTTCTAGGATTCTTGTGACTAACATGCAAGGCCCAAGACAAATTGAGGACCTAAATCTAGCAACTAAACTTGTTTTGTAGGCATACTCCTCCGGTGGATCAAGTTAGGTGCTTGATAGTGGATGTATAAATTATATGACCGAAGAAAGGAGTATGTTCTCATCATATTCACTGATGATGCACTTAAATAAAAATATTGTCTTTGGAGACAATTCAAAGGGGGATGTGATTGGTCTCGGTAAAGTTGCTATAACTCTTGAGCATTCAATTACAAATGTATTACATGTTGATTCGTTGAGTTACAATTTGCTGTCCATTTCTCAATTATGTGAGATGGGCTACAATTGTCTCTTTACGGATAAGGGCGTGGCAATCTTTAGAAGGGAGGATTCCTCTATTATCTTTACGGGTCAATTAAAGAACAAGCTTTACTTAGTTGATTTCAACAAAAGTAAAGCTAAGCTTGAGACTTGTTTAGTCGTAAAATCTAGCATGGGTTGGCTCTGGCATCATCGACTAGCCCATGTTGGGATGAGGAACTTGGCCAAACTTCTAAAAGATGAACACATCATTAGACTAACAAATGTTTACTTTGAGAAAGATATGATTTGTAGTGCTTGCCAAGCCGGAAAGCAAGTTAGCGTACCTCACCCACCAAAGAGCATCATGATCACCAAGCAACCATTGGAGCTAATACATATGGATCTCTTTGGATCGGTTGCCTACCTAAGTATTGGAGGTAATAAATATGGTCTTGTTATTATTGATGACTATTCTTGTTTTACTTGGGTATTTTTCTTGCATGACAAGTGCCAAGTTCAAGAGAAGGTGAAGATATTTGTTAGAAGAGCTCAAAAGGAGTTCGGTCTTCCCATCAAAAAAGTGAGAAGTGACAATGGGACCAAATTTAAGAATACTCTAGTTGAGGAGTTTCTTGATGAAGAGGGCATCAAGCATGAGTTTTTAACTCTATACACCCCTCAACAAAATGGTGTAGTAGAGAGGAAGAACAGTACACTCATTGACGTGGCCAGGACAATGCTAGATGAGTACAAGACTCTGGACATCTTTTGGTGTGACACCATCAACACCGCTTGCCATGCCATCAACCGCCTCTACCTACAGAAGAAGTTGAAGAAAACTTCATATGAGTTTCTAACCGGTAACAAGCCTAAGGTGTCTTACTTTAGAGTGTTTGGGTGCAAGTGTTTCATACTTAACAAGAAACCCAAAACCTCTAAGTTTGCACCTAAAGTTGATGAAGGTTTTCTTCTTGGTTATGGATTAAATGAACATGCCTATCGTGGCTTCAACAAAACCTTCGGGAGAGTTGAGATTACGGTAGACATGACATTTGATGAATCTAATGGCTCTCAAGTGGAGCAAGTTGATTCAAGTGTTGTAGGAAAGGAGGATCCACTATGCGAAGTAATCAAGCAATTAACTATTGGTGATATTAGACCACAAGAAGATGAAGTCACCGAAGTGGTGGTTCCTCAAGTTGCTGCTGCACCTATTTTCGCTGACGTACCTGATGCTACACTGTAGCAAACACCTGCTACAACTCCTACATGCGGCAGTGCTGCACCTACACAGTCAGCAGCAGTTGATTCGACTCCAGCTCATGGACAAAACCTACAACCCATATTTGAGCAAGATGATGATGAAGATCCAAAAGATGAATAAGAGGCCATTGAGCATCAAGGGAAAGCCATGGATACTAAACTATATCGCTCCATGATCGGCTCTCTACTATATTTATGCACATCTAGGCCCAATATTATGCTTAGTGTGTGCATGTATGCTAGATTTTAAGTTAACCCTAAAGAGTGTCACTTAGTGGTCGTTAAGAGAATCTTGAGATATTTAGTACACACTCCTAACCTTGGCTTGTGGTATCCTAAGGGCTCTAGGTTTGATCTACTTGGGTATTCAGATTCCGATTACGCCAGTTGCAAAGTAGATCAAAAAAGCACTTCGGGGACATGTCAATTCCTTGGACGGTCCCTAGTGTCTTGGAGTTCTAAAAAGCAAAATTGTGTAGCCCTTTCCACCTTAGAAATTTGAGTATGTTGCGTCGGTGCATGTTGTGCTCAACTACTTTGGATGAGGCAAACCCTTCAAGATTTGGATGTCACTTCACTAAAATCCCACTCTTATGTGACAACAAAAGTGCCATAAAGTTAGCCAACAATCCTGTAAGCCACTCAAGAACTAAGCACATAGACATCCGATATCATTTCTTGAGAGACCACGAAGCCAAAGGAGATATCGAAATTCACCATGTGAGCACCGAAAAGCAACTAGCCGATATCTTCACTAAGCCTCTTGATGAGTCAAGGTTTTGTGCTTTGCGTAGTGAGCTAAATATACTTGATTCTTGTAACATGATTTGAACTATAACACACCTTGATTGAGGAACTAGCGTGGATTGGAGAAATAAATTGTAAAAGTTTAAATATTGTGCTTAAAAATGTTTATCATAAGAAACAAGTGCATTATGATCATTGTTTGTATTGATTATTTGTTGCTGATCATAGTGTGCTTGAGATATGTGTCCATATCCTATATGTATATAGAGGTATTTAGTTAGTAGCTAAATTTGTTTGACAGGGAGTCTTGGTTGTGTGCTTACACGCTTTCTGTAATAATGCAGCGATGTGGCGAAGCGGCAGTGCCTCACTTTGAATTCCAATCAGAATTCAACCCACAACAGCCAGTTACCGTGGGGCCCATCTTACCTCCTTTTACCAACTGGCCAGCGGGAACTCTCTCTCCCTCATTCTGCCCGACGCCGACGCCTTCCTCTCTCTCATGCGTCTCGCGTGTCCGCCGTTGCCGTGCCATCGTCCAGTGCCGCCGCCGCTGTCTGGCAGTGCCGCGCTGGTTGATGGCACTCTCCCTCATCACCAGCAACCGCTGAAGCCCGTGGATGGAGCCATTCTCTTCCTTTCCTCCTCAATCGGCAAAAATCAAGGTGAAACCCTAACCTAGTCTCGATCTATGCCATGGAGCTCTATCTTTGTTGAATGATGGTTTCTAGTGGCTGCATGATTAGAGTAAAAACTAGTTTGATGAATGAATTGAATCAAAACAAAGATTCATTGGTTGAGCCTCATCTGTGCCCATGGCAGTGCCGCATGTTGGGTGCGGTAGTGCCGCACTCAACAGAATGAATATGTAAATACATATGTTGTTCCATCGATGACTCTCTGTTTTGGTTGGATTTGTGCACCAGATGTATTTCTATCTTAAACATGTAGCTACTTTATCTACATTGTAGACAACTCCATGTATTTGTTTAGGTCTACTCATTCTGAGATTGTCTAGTGGTTTAGGAGAATGGTTGAGAAATAGTCTGAATAGTTGAGAAGAAATGAATCGTGAGAGAGGTGAAGCACTAGGTGTGACAGTGCTGCTCCTAGGGTGCGGCAGTGCCATACCCTCTGACCAAATTGGTTTAGAGTGCTTTCCTAACCTAAGATTTAAATCATCTCATCTATCCAGTGTTTTACAAGTGTTCTTCTATACCCCTTATGTACAATTTCTCATTTAGACCTATATTTGTTTGCATAGATGGCCTCTAGAGGTGATGATGATCAGAGAGAGAAGAGGAAGATGATCGAGCCTCGGGATAAGTAGATGCCTTATCGTGGTCATGGTAGAACCACAGGGGGCAACAACAGTGCAGTAGGCAGAGGGGTTGCTAGTGACTGGGGGAGAAAGGATCAGATGATCTAGGAGGAGGAGAACCTAGAGAGGGCTGGCCGCACCATTCCTTCAGGTGCTTGCCCAAATACTCCACCTCATCTTGAGGAGTTTGACAGGAGCTACATCAGAGAGTATTCTGAGGATGTAGTTATGAGACATCCTATTGACACACATCCTCATCCCGTGCTCAATTATGTGGGAAAGCTAAAGATGCTGGAAGAAGCACGGGAAAACAATCCCTATGAGCAGCCAAAGGATTTGGGGATTGACTATAGGTTTTGGAGTGAGTTTCATTTCAACTTCTATGCATCTGTTAACTTCAACTCCAAGAAATCCAAGGTTGTCAAGATGCAGTATGTTGATTGGGAGGAGATGAAGGGAAAGAATGAGCCTGAGTTCAATAAGGTGATCAAGACTTGTAAGTTGTTTGGCCTCACTAATATTATGAGCTTCAAATATAATTAGAATGAAGAAGTGCTAGCTCAGTTTCATGCCACTTTCTTCTATAACATCTACACTAATGAGATTCACTGGATAACTGAGGGATGACATTATAGAGTTGATTTTGTGACTTTCAGCCGGATCCTTGGTTTTAGAGAGGAGGAGCGGGGTTTCTTTTATATTCATGATGAGGCTAGAGCTAAGATCCGTGATATTGCCTATATGTGGATTAACAGGAGAAGTGCAGATGGGAAGGTCAATGGCTCGAAGAGCTATTATTACATTCAAAACAATTTGATCAGGCACACTATCAATCCCAAGGATGGAGCAGTTTCTGATATTAATGGATATGTGAGGAATGTGCTTGCTAGATTTGCTCCTAGAGGTGACAGGGTTTAATGTCCCTCACTTCATGTGGCATGAGTGAGGAACGCCATGGAGGATGGGAGAAAGGGATACCCTATGCCCTCTATCTCATGTTTATGATTGAGAGGGTCATGGCTCTGATTTGTGAAAGATGGTCTTCACACCATCTACAAGATTGAGAAGACTTGAGGAGTAGGTGCTAGCGAGGCGGGTGAGACGCTCTCCATCAGTTGTGGACGTGCCTAAGTCATCCCGCCTAGGCCTCACAAGGAAAAGAAGATGGAGAAGTTTGGGAAGTGGATCAAGGCAATTTTCACCACATGCACCTATGCAGTGAGAATAGCATATCGGGACCGGTTGGAGAGCTGTGAAGACACAACAGGAGGCTAGAGAGCGTGTGGGGCTACCACCTCTTTCTCTAGTTCGATCACCGCCGAGGTTTGATGACCTCCCTAGTCTTTCCGAGACAGATTAGGAGGATGATGATGATGAGGAGGAGGAGCAGGAGCAGCCAGAGCTTGATCCTCACACAAGTTTGAGGTCCACCTTGTAGTCCATGAGGAGGAGCACCGAAGCGTGAGTGTCACACGCCGACCACTCATCGCCAAGGGAGGGTGGTGGTGTCTTCTTCCTCCCACGCAGCGATGATGATGGTGGAGAGGAGAACGTTGCGAGGAGTGCTAATGGAGTCTGCTGGTGGGGATGATGTCGATTGGGACACCATCCAAGAGGATGAGTGAGTGTTGGTCTTTCTTCTTTTCTTCTTTCTTTGGTGCTTTATGCCAAAGGGGGAGAAAATTAGAGGGGTCAACAACTTTTTCGACGCCATGGAGAGGAGGTTGCTGCAATAGAGTCATGTTCATATCTGTTTAGAGTAGTCTTCGTTAGGTGAGAGTTTGAGAGTCCATTACAAACTCTATTTATGTAATAATGCTACTTAAGTACTTTATATATGTGTAGGATATGGATATATATTAATCTATGATGTCGCTTGTAATACAATTGTGTTAGAATGTATATCTTTATATGTATCACATGTTGTGTGGTGTCTGTTCTGATTTGTGCTGTTACAGCAAGTGCGGCACTGCCGCACCCAGCTGTAACAGCAAAACATGTTGTACATAAACTGTCATTCGCATCACGTTTTACATACCTGACATAATATGCAGCATCCCACAGGAGCATGGATGTAGGGGGAGCCCCATCATTTTCACTAAAATGTGAATCTTGGCTTCTTATGCCAATTTGAGAATTCAATTCTCTATTCACACATTTAGGGAGAGGCTCTACACACATGGCTCAAAAAATCTCATTATTTATTTTATATTTTTTGTAAGCTCTAATTGGGTTGTCATCAATCACCAAAAAGGGGAGATTAAAAGTGCAATCAAGCCCTAATTGTGGGTTTTGGTGATAATGACCACACAATTAGAGAACTAATGAGATTTATCGAGATGACAAGCAGGGAATTTATATTCGAGGATGCTACACGAAACGGAGGAGCCCCTAATTACAAATGTTGATGGCTTCAAACTCAAAGGAGATTTAAATTCTTTTATATTTTGAACTTGAGTATAGAAAAAGCCATACTATAAAGGGGGACACAATGCTTAAGCTAATATGTGCTACCAAATGCTCAAACATACACATGCATCCTCATATTCATAGCCAAGACAGTCTAAACTTCACTCTTACCCTTACTGTCTTGACTGGTGTGGCACTGCCACACTTGAAGAGAGGCACTGCCGTACTTAAGCCGCGGCACTGCCGCAACTTAAGTGACCATTGGGGCTGAGGGGGTATTTATACCCATCATCTTCCTACCCAACGGCTATCTATTTCCTTCTGCTCATTCTAGCTCGTCCAAAACAGAAAAGGATCTCTCTCTCTCTCTCTCTCTCTCTCTCTTCATTAGTGACCTTGAGCCCTCAAGCAAATCTATTGATTTCCTCATCAATCCTTGAGAGAAAAGGGTTTAAAACTCAATTAGAGAGCAGCTCCATTAATTCCTCAAATCAAAAGAGCACTTGGTTCATGTTTTGGCCGGCAGTTGTGTTTGTTACTCTTGGAGCTTGGCTCCTAGTCGGCTACAGCGTCGCCCGTAGAGCTTGCCAACTTGTGTGGCAGCCCTAGGAGGTTTGTAACCATCGCCTGAAGCTAGTATACTCACCCCTCATCTCAAGAGTTAAGTCTCTTGACTTGAGAACTAGGAAGGGTTGGAAAGCCCTAAGCCTTAGTGGCTAACCTCAACAACGTGGACGTAGGCAAGCCTTGGTGGCGAGCCGAACCACGGGATAAATTATTGTGTCACTTATGCTTGATTTACATTACTTGCATTTCATATTATTGGTTGAGGTGATTTCTAGGGTTTCTAGTCGATCTACTTGTGTGTGGTGTTCCTACAACTTCTAGCTCTTGATCTGTGACTATCATACCTGCAGTAGGCTGAGAAATTTCTTTGATCTAAGTTTCCGTTCACTGATTTTGAACTATGACTCGAAGTTGTCTGCAGGTGCGGCAGTGCCGCTGTTCTGGTCCGATAGTGCCGCAGTCCGACAGTGCCACCCTCCTGAGCGGTAGTGCCACAGGGTGAAATTGATAAAAGTTTGAGTGTTTGTTTTGACAGGTCTATTCACCCCCCTCTAGGTCAACCAGAGATCCTACAACAAGGCATGTGAAGAGGCGGTTAAAATCTATCAGAAAACTGAGAAACTCTGGAGTAATAGCGTTGGACTATGTCCATATATCTAAGAATCTGGCAGATCAGTTCACAAAGAGTCTGTCACGTAATGTGATAGATGGTGTATCGAGGGAGATGGGCTTGAGACCCACGTGAAGTCATTCCATAGTGGTAGCCTATCCTATGTGATCGAGGATCCCGTGAAGTAGGATGATGAAATAAACTAGTGGTTGACCGATGCAGAGATCCTTTGAAATAAGGTCCATATCGTTTGAGATGCATATTTCTCCTATGCTGTATAGTAGGACGGCATAAACCTTAATATGATCCGAGTGGCTTACTTAAACAAAGATGTCAGCCTATTGGACATCTTAGAAGGAACACACCTATATGAGTTCGACTGCTAGTCACAGTCTATGAGATATGGGTAATCTCTAGATACTCATGAAAGGTCCAGGAGTTTGACTTATATGCTCGAACCATAGGGGATGCTTTAGGCAGCCTTGTATCAGTAAAGGACTTAGGTGAAACTTATTTCATATAAAACTATCAATTTAAGGCATAGTCCATTGTTCAGTTGTGAAGAAGCGTAACCTCTGTTCTAGGTGGATGTTCAACTTAATAGTTTCCACCGAAACACCGGTATATTGAACAACAGTGAAACTGAGAGCATTTCTTCTATGCTTTGAAATTTTGTGGGGATTGTTGGATTTAATTGGAATTGACCAATTATATTTAGCAATTAAATCAAAGAAAAATTCAAGGCTAGGATTCATACTAAGTAAAACTCATGATGTGTTATAGCCATTAGTGGGATGTTTTAAGATGGGCTGGTGGTTGATTAGTGAGTTACTAGTAATGGACAATTGATATGTCAGTTACTAGTAACAAATGTGGTTTTTATGCTATTATCAACCAGGTTGATTAGATGGTAACTAGTAACGGACAATTTATTTGTTAGTTACAAGTAACATACACGGTGTTCATGATCATTATCAACCACTACACCTATCTCTTCGTGTCCAGGAAGGCTACATAAAAGGCGACATTCTCTTCTTGTCCATGGCGCTGACACACAACCACGTATCACCAATTCACTATTGAGTTGCTCTCTACCATCCATGTCCCGGTTCTTCTGCGCTTTTACGGTAATAGGGAGAGCAGGCCTCCAAAACCGGCGATGTTCGTGAGTTTATCTCGCTTTCGGGTGAAGACCGGCAATCAGGAGTTTTTGGGAGCGACTACACGATCGCTTTCGATCGATCGACAAATCGTTCCTCATCTTCTTCCCGGCGTTCAAGCGGCGGCGGTGGAGATCTAAGACATCGCAACCACTCTGCCTTTGCATCGGCGGGGACGACTACTACAATAAAGCGCTATCGACTAGACTAAGCATAACCGCTCACGTTCCACTGGGTACGCGTTCTAATTCATCCCCTATCTTTAGCGGTTAAAATCATGATTATTAGTATCATCTACATGTTCGTATCGCTTAGATCACATGTGCGAGGTCACAAACTTGTTCTTAATCTTTTTCTAGATTAAATTAATACTAAAATTACCTAAATTTCTAACACCTCGAGCCTAGAGGTTCCCTGCCACCCATCACGGGAACTCCTTTAACCAGCGTGCAGTGGAAGGGACTCTCTCCAACGGCACGCGAGATCGAATTTAGTCATATATTGATATTCGTATCGAGGAGCAGGAGTACGAAGCAATCAAAGCAGATGTTTTAGTTTTTATATTCCATTTTTTATTCAATATTTATATTGATTTTAACGAGAGCTTCTTTCATATAAAAATATATTTATTTAACATCATATGGAAATATATGATTTTTTTCTAAAAATATAAGCTCTTGTGCGTGATTAATATGCCCCTTAAATTTTGTACTCCCTCCAGGTTGGTAAAAGAAGTCGTTTTGGACAAGGTTCGGATCAACATTGGGAATATAAATCATGAATAACTTTTAAGTTATTGAGCTTGAAAAAGTGAAAATGACATGACTTGATTTGTCTTAAAAATACTTTCATAAATATATATATATATATATATATATATATATTACTTTTTAATAAATATTTTTATAAAAATAAGAAGTCAAAGTTATGCTTTGGAGATCGTGTCTCTGTCCAAAACGACTTCTTTTACCAACCTGTAGGAAGTATTATTTTCTTGAGCATCTTAACAATCTCAAATAAAAGACCTCAAAAAAAAGTTTTTGATCCCATCAATAACTATAACTTTGATATAAACAATATCTTTATTTGACATTATACAAAAAAAAAACATATAATTTCCGTGAGGCGACAAGCCCTAATACAAAGTAGCTTTTGTGCATTATAATTTCACTCACTCAAATGTAAAGTTTCATAGTATGCTATTGCTCAGATTGACATAATACTACCAAAAATCCTTTGTCTTGTATTTGGCCCAAGTCTGTTGGTCTATAACTGAACTACTAATTCACGTTTTGCATCGATACATACATCTGCACTGAATGGAATTATCCGAACATGTATCCAGACTGAAAAAAAAGAGAGAAATGTCTGCATCACAATTCCCAATTCATTCAGAAGCTCTGGCAGAGTGAAATAGAACGGGATCATGGATGCCACGTGTTATCAATAAAAACTCACAAATATCATGTTGTGCTATTAGGTTACATGGTGGTAGAGGAGTAGTGTTCATGGATTAAGTGGAAAGTCATTGTGCTTGCACTCCATTTGGAGAACTAACAAACAATACAAATGAAGATAACTTATTAATATGCAATATACAAATGATGTATGTGGATCCTTTCAAATGTACCCGGTGACATCATCTACTAATCACAATGTATGTGGTCAAAATGCATCCAACTCATAGTCACATGTCATCGATGCTAAGGAACGTAGGAGGCAACGGGACAGAGTCAAGAGTACTAGTCTATCAATCGAAGAAAGGAACGAAAGAAATAAGAAACGTTGCGAAAAAAAATTACAAAGGAAGGGGTTTGTCTCTTCCTGAAACATCTAAGGGGCCGTTTAGATCCCTTTATTTTGAAGGAATTGAAATATACATAATGAATTATGTTATTTGACGTAGAATTTAACATTTCATAACTTTTCCAACCTCACAAATAAGCCTATCTCAAATTCATAGGGTGGTAGATAAAAATGAATTCTATAGATCACTACGCTATAATTCTACTCTTCAACTTATAGCGCACTTTTCAACCCACTTCCTTACAATAGAAATACAATATATAAGTGTGTCACTTGTATACCTAACAATAAATATACAAATATATTTCATATACAACTATATTAGC
This sequence comes from Miscanthus lutarioriparius, assembly GCA_904845875.1. NCBI lineage: Eukaryota > Viridiplantae > Streptophyta > Magnoliopsida > Poales > Poaceae > Miscanthus > Miscanthus lutarioriparius. The sequence goes on from CAJGYO010000008.1 coordinate 25,630,159, forward strand.
TTAATTAATCTATACCTAAATTATAATTATTAGAATGAATTCAATTTCAAGAATTCAAGCGGGCCAGTAGTAAACGTTGCACAAGAGTATTGGCATACTCACATACATGCTATACCTGCATGTTTTATATATGATATGCCACAAAATTAAAGATGTCTGATGCCACAATAAACAAGAAAGATGTGGATCCTATCAGTAACAATGACAACGCATCAGGCTATGGAAACAACGAAATCAATACCTCTAGCACCGACCACCGTGTGACAATGACAACGCTAGAGGTTGAAGACAAGGGTAAAAAAAGGACACTTATCTCATCTTCTCTCTCTAAAGCTGAGAAATAAATAAATAGTTGGTGGTGTCCAATGGTAAATAACTGTGATTTTTATAATGAGTAAAGTTCATTAGTGGTTCTTGAACTTGTTCGGCTGTGTTATCCCAGTCCTTAAACTCGCAAATCGACCGTTTAAGTCCTCAAACTTGTTCATCCGCGTCCCTAAACTCGAAAGTCGCTCGTTTATGTCTCAAACTTGTTTAGCTATATCATCTCGATCCCTAAACTTACAAATTATCCGTTTATGTCATCAAACTTATTCATTTGTGTCATCATGGTCTCTAAATGTTGTAAACTTGTAAAGGGGCCTTAATCATAGCTGTGCAGCACGACCTGAGAGCGTGGGGCCTTAACCACAGCTGTGCAGCTGAGAGTGTTGTGGCCGCCTTTGTGGGGTACCACGCCAGCCTAGGCGTACATCAGGGCCTAGCCGCGGCTAGCAACTGGCTTGTTTATGAAGTGAGGAAGAGAGGGAGGAAAATTAGGAGATTGGTTCCAGTTTATTAGAAAAGTGCACCGGAGATATAAATGGCACCTTAGATTCATGTGTAACCATCGAAGAAGAAATAAACCTCCCTAAGTGGGTGAATTTCCCTTCGACGGTGGCTGCGCCTAGTTCTACCGCTGCCGCCGACAAACCACCCACCGCACCATTGCCTCACTAGCCCTTATGTTCCAATTCCCAACCCGATTGCTCCTCCAACTTTCTGATGTAGCTAAAGGCATTCAAGAAAGCCTTTGGTCTACATTGTCTGATAGACGGGTGCCAGTTTAAGGATCCATAAACAACAAATTAAGTCCAGACATATCTGAAAGACAATTCAGCATATTGATTTTTATGATTCATGGCGTGAAATCATTATTAACAAGAGATCACAACGTTCCTGCTCTGGCAACGTAACAAAATAAACTGGCACTGGCGCATTTTTTTATTTTTAACACTTCTTGTAAACTAATTTTAAATCTAACATTGTTTATTTTTTTTTTCAAAACTAACACTTTTGGTCGCGCCTATTGCCCTGGCGCGGCGCAACGCCTGTGTCGCGCCATACATGGTGGCGCGGCAGGAGGATGATGTGGCGACGACCGGGGCGCTAACCGATGACGTGGCAGGGTCTGCCGCGCCATAGACCACGGTGCGGCACTGACATGTCAAGGCCCACGGCGCGGCAGGACCTGGACGCAGAAAGAAGACCAGCCTCAATTGCAATTGAACGGGAGCTGCTGTCGGTGAGGATCGGCAGCGACGCGACCATGGACCCCGGCTTCACTTCGCAGCTGAACGACACCTGCAGCTCCGACCCCAACGCCTTCGCCTTCCTCGACCCCTCACCGATGGGCTTCGACAACTCCTTCTACCAGAACCTGCAGGTCGGCAAGGGGCTCCTGAGCTCCGACCAGGTGCTCTACTCCGACATGAGGTCACGCGGCAAGGTCGACTACTACGTGTCCAACCAAGGTGTCTTCTTCGGCGATTTCGTGGCGGCGATGACCAAGCTCGGGAGGATCGGGGTCAAGACGCCGGCCACCGGCGGCAAGGTACGCCGGGACTGCCGGTTCCCGAACTAGTTGCTAGTTAATCTCGCCGGCAGTGCTGCCGCGACGCATTGAAACGAATATGAAGCAAATAAATAGAGTCTGTGCGTAAGTTGACAAGTTGCCACAACATTTGTTCGACATAAGTTTCGGACGACAATATTTGTTCGACATAAGTTCGACATAACCAAGTACTAGGAGTGTAAGGATCCCTCGGACGCCTCTGTCTCTTCGGATTTATAGGCAACACATTGGGAGTGTAGCCAACGTCGGTGTGGTCGCATTGCCGCAATGCGGCACTGCTCATGCACCGCAAGTATATGATATGCACGATTACTTATAATCTGTATGATCGTTAGTTCATGGAGCCTCGTATTTAAAAAAACTACCTTTGTTACTACATGTGAGGCTCCTTGGGTACCAAGCGGGGCACCACCTAAATTTGAGACATGCCGATCTCGCCCTCTGCCGCCAATCGTTCCTTTGGTGGTCTTTGTATCGGAAGCACAGGGGGTCGTCGTCGTCATCATCGTCCTCGTTGTTCTCGTTTTGTGGTCCTTCCCAGCACTATGATGTGGTGGTGTATGCCACCTTTGAAGCGGCTTTGTCACCGGTGAGAAGAGCGGCTGGTGTCCTCAAAGAGCCGAAGACGTGTCACCGACCATGGCCGGGTAATCGGGTTCCACCCAAGGAGTGTCCATACACTCTCACCGAGCTAGCTTCCCTCTGACTCTTCTTCACCTTTTGCATAAATAAGCGTTAAAGTTAGTGCATTTCTCAAACGCATATACATTAAAGAAACATTTTGAACGGATAAGTTTATGTTTACCTCCACAAAAGCCTCGAGAACGCCGCCCTCGCCTCTAGACTCGTGAAGCCAAAGCAAACGCCGCTTCGTTTGGATGTACCTTGACAATTGTGTCGCCTTTGTGTACGTAAAAGCGGTTGGACAATTTTAGTACACATACTTAATACCAAATGGATAACAAATTATACCATTCAAGTATCTTACAACGATCTTTGAAGCGGGGCTCTCTGTAGTTGTGTGTCGTCTCTAGTGGCAACGTCGTACACATCTTCGATCACATCTTTCTCGTCGTTTCGTCAATCGCCTCCTCGGTGTCACGGGGCTTGATATGTCCTCGTGAGACTCTGTGAAGCCACCGCAGTACTAAATCAAAGGTGTCTTTGGTCATGTGGGGACCCAGACGATTTAATGGTGTCGGATTCTGATACGCCACAAGCTGGATGTACGCGTTGTGTGTCACGCGCCAATCCTTGGTCTTGTACCTCTTCTGCGGTCATACACGCAACAAAAGCGATTGTTAGTTGTACCATACACACCTCTAAATTGTAGCTTTGTTATTAATCGAGAGCGCGCACCGTGCAATTCTTGGTTGGTGGAGTAAAGCGGTGGTGAGTAGCCTGTCATTCTTCCAAACTGCCTGCAAACCCTGATGGGCAAGTGAATCTCGACCACGTGGACAAAAATAAGAGGGACGTTGCAGCGATACTCGTCTCACTCATCCCTAGTGATGGGACTCGAGATAGTTCGGAGCTCGGAGTATTCCAAGGACACCAATACACCTGAACATTTCATAATTAAGTTAGGTTGTGATATAGTGTACATCGAACAAGACACATGTATGATAGTAAAGAGGGCGTAACCTGGTGCTGTGTCAGGACATCGAGACAGTCCGTGTACTCCCTGTACTTGCGCCCCGCATTCCCTCTAAATAACTCTGCTTGGCCCGGATATCAGAGTATGTAGAGAGTGTATTCTACCCGTTCCAATCTTGCATTGAACACGATAATGAATTAACCATTAATAATTTCATCATATGTAAGCGCCTCGAAGAATATAGTGAATCAAGTACTTACTGGTAAACCAAGTAATAAGGGGCCTCTAGCAGGCCATCGTTCCCAACACCAAAACTGGAGTAGGTAGGAGCAACCCCAAGATTCGTGAGATACCACGAGGCGAGGTGCGACGGCAGGCAACGCATAGGTGTATTTACGTCCATGCCAGGATTGCGCTGCCCCAGTTGTACGCCGCTATGTTATCCTACGGCTGGCGTAGTATGTCAAGAAAGATGCAGCTGATGGTATTGCCCGAGGCGTCTAGGAATAGGAAAGCACCAAGGAAGTGCCAGAGCCACACTCTAGCGAACCTGTCAATCTGAGCCTCATCAGCCTGTGGGTCCAAGTAATCAAAGCGCTCTGTGATCCACGACGATGAAACACCGGAACTTTTCCTAAAATTTATCAAAGAAAATGAGACCCGATGATTGCAGAAAAGCAATACAAGTATTAAATATGCTTCAATTGCTCACTTATTTTTCTTGGAAACCTCGTCGTTCGGTGGAAGAAAGCCAGTGAACTGAGCCACCAGCTCCCTCTAGTGATTGTTGTCAACTATACCTGTCACTGGAAGTCCCCCCAACCGAAGGCCAAAGATAACCTTCACGTCTTGCATGGTCAAGGTCATCTCGCCGTAAGGTAGGTGGAACGTGTGGGTCTCAGGCCTCCACCTGTTATAAGAATAGAACGACTGTTAGTTACCTCAAATTTGTTATAAGAAGGTTTACGTACAATGAAGGCACTCGCACCTATCTATAGCTGCAGTAAGTAGTACTGGGTCAAGGGGCAGAAGACCGTAGTCGACAACACGGGCAAGCTCGAGGAAGCCGGCACGCCATATGTACGGCGCGTAACGCTCGTCCCACTGGTGCGCCCAGGTGTGCGTGCGGGGCCTCAAAGGAGGCAAGGGCACCTCTGCGTCGGTGTCAGTCAAGAAGTGTGCTCGGTGTGGCTCGTCGTGCTCCACCTCAAGAAGGGGGTACAACAGGTGCTGCGTGGGAGGGGCCATCCTGTTATAAATTGATAAACAAAGGGTTATAGCATTCAAATTAACAATATTCAAATTAACATTACGTAGCATTACAAAATTTGAACTACTTGTTATGCAATACGAACACAATATGAAAGCACATGTATATATTTAAACTAACATTAACAGACATATTAATCAACTTCACTAGAAAAATAAGCAACTTCTATGTATGGACCTGCTGCCCTCGTCTTCTATGCCTGCAGGCATCCCTGGCGCGGCGGGTGTCCGTGGCGCGGAGACCACACGCGCACATAGAAGGGCGGCGGCGTGGCTCCCTTTTGTTGCCACCGGCGAACTCGTGAAGGAGCCCGACGGCGCCATCTTAGTTCTTAAGATAAGTGAAAAGCGTTATACTAATCTTAGGGTTGGGGATTGTTACCGGATTTGGGTAATTTGCATTCCTAGGGTTCAGATTTGGGCAAAAACTGGAGCTTAGTGTTGAAGTTGATTCGACTCCCCTCCTTCTCTAATTGCTTAAGCAAAACCCTATATTTTAATTTGGCTTAAAGAACTTTGAATCGGACAAATCCGAGGCTATTTAGATCTTAACCAAACACTAATTAGGTCTTAGGGTTCAAGAATTAGGCTAAGCGGCTTCTCGGATACCAATTGTTAGAACTTATACTTAGACAAGATCTTAACTAACCTTCTGAGAACGCCTAAACCGAAATTAGCACTTAATTAGGACTTTAATCAATCTTACTCACGCTTGGCGTGCGTCGTCGTGGTGGTCGTGTCGCGGGCGTCGTGGTGGTGGTGGGCGTGCTTGGGCACGGTGGGAGGAGCGTCGACATGCGTGGCGCCGGGCGGCGTGCGGCACGGCAACAAGAGGCGAGAGGAGGCGGTGGCTCACGGACGATATTTACCGGGGCTGCGCAAGTGGGCTATGGCGATGTCGGCCGCGCCAAGATTGGTGGCACGTACAGACCACTCGCCACGCCACCGATCGGCGCTCCGATCATCGCCACGTCACACCTCTCACCGCGCCACCATGCATGGCGCGGCACAGGCATTTCGCCATGCCATGACAATAGACGCGGCCAAAAGTGTTAGTTTTAGAAAAAAAAATTAAACAGTGTTAGATTTAAAATTAGTTTACAAAGTGTTAAAAAAAATCGCACTGGCCATGCAGCAGAATAAACTGGCAACATAGGCCCTGGCAGCAAATTTTTACCCACTAGGGTAGCAGCCTCTGCCCTCTGGACCAAAAAGGTAAATTGATTTGCAATTGACAAAACAGCAACTGCCCAATGGCACCGATAAATGTTTATTAACATGTGACCACAAAGTTTCGGCACCGGCAACGTTTAACAGGAAAACTAGGCCAAAATAACCCCACTTCAAAAAGGTTGCAGTTCACGACTTCTGCCCCAATCCGAAATCCGTAAAAAAGCACTGCTCATCATGTACCAGTGAAAAAAAGAAACTTCGGATTGATACACTAGTTATTTGATGGATGCTTTTACAGCTTTCTCTGCCGCATCATCAAGATCTTCTGCAGTGATCAAAGTCATTCCACTTTCCTGCAAAGATAAATATAAATATCACCAATAAACATGTATGTTTTCATACAACAAAGCAGAGTCAGAACATGTAAACTAAGAACCATGCGCCACTATCATCAACAGCTCTAACCTTAAGAATCCTCTTTCCTTGGTCTACATTGGTGCCTTCCAACCGAACAACAACAGGAACCTTCAGGTCAACCTGACAACGGGTGGGAAAATTAACAATAATGTTCTGTACAGGAAAAACCTGAGATAAACATAGCACATATCATAAAAAAACATGATACTTATGAGGTGTTTAGTTTGACAAATGATGTGATCCATCAAGGTACCAACTTCTCAGTTCTCACTCAAATTTCTGGTTTGGGGAATGGAATGGATTGATTCATCACCACCTTATCCGTCAATACACAACACACATAGTTTAATACTCTTCCATTCCAAATTATAAGACGTTTTGGCTTTTCTAGATGCACGGCCTTAACTATGTATCTATACATAGTGTATATTCTAAGTGCATAGCAAAAAGCTATGTATATATCTAGAAAAGCCAAAGCGATTATAATTTGGGATGGAGGAATAGAAGGAATGGTTTCATCAACCAAAATTCATGGGATGACACCATGATGGACCATTTCCATTCTAGGTGAGGTAATTCCTCAAACCAAACACCCCATTAATAAACATGCTGAAAATGCTAAGAAAATGAATAAGAAAACAAGGGCCATGATGGTGAAGTACCTACAAATCTAATTAAAACAGACAAGAAAAACATTACAATATTATCAACACATTTTTATTTAACAGCAACCACAGTAGCAGAACGTAGACAAGATGATAAAAAATAGAACCAAACTAATCAAGGATCCATGGCAAGGAATACAGACAGCTCCAAAACAGACTTCATTTGGGGTATGTATATTTGTATGTAGTGACCAAATTATATTTGCAAGAAAACCATCCACAATTGATTAGTGACAGTATTACTGTGGAATATCAAGAGGCAGAGAAACAAGGTTGAGATAAATATCTCTACTATAAGTGGTAAATTTCTGAAAACAGAGACATCCAATTTCAGGGAAATAATGTCCCTAGCGGTGAGGACAACTATTGCATGGACACACTGATTCTGTGGGGAAAAAAATATGCTAAAATTGTCAGCAACCGATGTTACAAATAAAGCTACAAAAAGGCTAAAATGTACCTGTTTAGCAGCATTAACAATTCGCTTATGATCACATCACACTTCATAATGCCCCAAAATGTTCACTAGAATTGCCTTCACTCTATCATCTGAAGTCAGTATCTTAAAAGCTTCCACAACCTGGATAGAATAGAAATTTTATAAGATTGCAGTGTCAAAGCAAAGCCACAATGCCAAAACTGCATCAGGGTTTAATATAGATCTCAAGGAATTCTATATCATTCAGGTGATAACAAATATTTGCAATGTACTAAGGATAGAAGAGAAGGTCAAACGTTCAAGTAATGCTAAATGGCATCCAATTTATACCTGCCCCTCTGATGCACTTCCACCAACATCAAGGAAATTGGCAGTATGTACCACCATGCAACTTTATAATATCCATGGTCGCCATGGCCAATCCTGCTCCATTCACCATGCAACCAATCTCTCCATCAAGACCAATATAGTTCAAATCTGCTTTGGCAGCAGCGACCTGTACAGATATTGATTCTGGTGCTGAGATTATATAACCAAAAAAAGTACTAGCTAAGAGACAAGTTCTCAGCCCAAATAAGGTCTAAAAAAAGGAAGAAAAATGTGCAAAAACACATTAGAAGAAAACTTGACACAAGGAGAGAATGAACAATGGGAAAGATTAGCAATTCTATACCTCCCTGGGGTCTTCCTGAGTGGTATCACGCAGTGCAAATATTTCTTTCTGTCTAAATGCAGCATTATCATCAAAGTTCAACTTTGCATCAGCAGCAACAAGCTTGTTGTCAGCAGTCTCCGCCAGAGGATTTATCTACCCACATCAAGCATCCAAATTATAGCGTAATAAGATAAAAGCATCAAAATGAGGACCATTTCTCACTGCATACCTCCAGCAATGTGCAATCACACTTGCAGAAAAGTTCATACAGCTTCTTAATCTGTTCTATAGAAGACTGCCTATCCGCTGCCTTCAGGGCTAGACCATCAACAACTTTAGCTGCATCCTCATCTGTGATTCCTTTAAATACATCAATAGGAACCTGACATTCCAATAAATTAAATTTCAACATAGGTAACACAATTTGGATTAGTATCTTGTAAATATGAAACACAAAGAGAGCCTACAATGAGCCCAAAATAATATTAGGGAACTTAACCTTAATAATCATATCAGGATACTTCTCCGCAAGATCTTCAATACTGGTTCCTCCCTTGCTGCAAGCAATAATGAGCTGAAATGGACAATCAGAAATGAGGATAAGAAAAAAAAAAACTTGACAAAATATATCATCCATTTCAGAAAGGAGACTGACGATGTGCATTAAGTTACTTAGACTTCGTTGAATCAGTCACCACAATGCACTGACTTATTTGAACAACATAAGAAAAGCCCACTAATAGAAATTATAAAATGAACAGCAAAGTAAAGTAATATCTGAGATAAATGGCATATCTGAGATAAATGGCATACCGGACCAGCAGTTTTCCTATCAAGGGTGATGGCAAAGTACATCTCATTAGTAAGAGATAGTTTCTCACACAAGTAGACCTGTCAAGAGAATGGAGTGTGTCAATCTCTAGAAATCTTCGATGCGTGCAAGGAAATATTGCAAACTAAAAGTAGAGGTTATGACTTTCATACAGCATAGTCATAAGAACAAAATTATGTAGAACTATTTTGAAATGCATTGAGATCTTGTCTTGCATATTAAAAATAGTAAATGACAGAAACAATCAGATATCATGTACACAGTATGGCCTTAAAGGTACTATTCCCTTTCCCTACAACAAATGCATTCTTGGACATTTACACTGTCGAAAAGGTAGAAATTTTACTTCATTTTTTTTTACAATGTTGAAATAATAAGGATTACATATTATAAAATTACTTTACATGAAAAAATCTCGTAATATGAGAGTTACGTTCAATACGTTGTCAATCTACCTACTTCTTTATGTATTGCTGGTTGTAGTTAAACTTTGATGGGAACAGATCTTAAAACGGGTAATATTTACTATTAGAGGGAGTACTTTTTATGACAGTATGGTGCAATCCTGCTGTTAGTATTTCACATGAACATAAGAATGCAGAATGAAGAGAAAATGGATACATATGGTACTTTATGTTTCATAGAAGAGTCTGAATTTCCTATTATAGACATACTAACTCAGGTGCAGAAGGGTCAAAACTTGGTAAATGAAGGATGGAGAACCCGCACAATGGAGAAAATTTGTAATGTTCTTAGCAGCTCAGCATAGAGTAAAAGAAAGTAATGGGTACAAACACAAACAGACCAAGAATGAAGAAATAGTATCGCAAGTTTTACAGAGAGGAAATGAACTAACAGGAAAACACACCAACAGACCAAGAGCAAACAAGTCATGAAGCCAATCACGGTTCAAACAGAAACATATAAAAGCAAAAGATGGCCTCAATTAGTAAGTTCTAACCTTGCTCACAATCTTTCCTCTGGACCAGTTTGTTTCATTACCAGAATCTGGCCTAACATTTTACCTGCAGTACCAGTACGACTCATTCAACGATTAAAATACATACACGAAACATGACTGACTTGCACAACTAATAGCAGAACCTAACGTGGGAGGAATAACCCACATGAAACCAATCAACCAGTCACAATGAATAAACAAACTTAAATTCTGCAATAAATGTGTGAACACAGAGATCTATCCACGTTAGCAATATTCCTGATACAGATCCACTTAGTTAAACAAGAAAGTAGTCCTGCAAGCTTAGGCCATACAAGTAGAGTTCATGGTGGCAAAAATTCAGCACCGGACAATTCAAAATAAAATTAGTGTATGAGAACAGAAATTAAGTATGTGCTTGTCCTTCACGTGCGTAGAAAGTAAATTGGCCTTCTATGTTTTTATTTTTTGGTTTTAATCATAAACAGGGGAATGCAAATTGTAATGACAAATAAGTGTCATTATCACAAATAGCAACAGCTGATGGGCAAGAAATCTAAGAAATTCTAGGAAGAAGTGCTACATAATGAATTTCTGTTCTTGCTATAGTACACACTTACTTGCAATCGATTCAGCTTCCTCAGCCTTAACAATATGGACACCACCTTGCAGCCCACTTTTGAAAGTTCCCAGCCCACGGCCACCAGCAAGGATTTGACTTTTTAACAACTATCTGCAATGGCAGAACACCTCTAGTATGAAACTGTGACTAAATTGCAATGTGCAAACTATAAAATGTCTAATTTTACCTTAGATTACAAGCAAGATACATACTGTTTAGTTATACACAGAACTTTTTTTTTCACAAGCATGCATACATAAAAAGGTCAGAAATATAGCACATAGCATTTTCATAATAAAAAAAGGCATACATCAGAAAAAGGTCAGAAATATTGCACATAGCATTGAGCAGAAGCAGTATAATAATGTTATATATGGCATGGAAGGTTGTGTCATAACTCCATTTGCATCTTAGATAAATGTGATTGTTTTATGCCAAATATAAAATACTGTTTTAAATTTCCACCAACTATGAAAATTGTCTTGCAAAAACAATAGCCCCCTTGACCACATAAAACCAACTTAATTCCAGCACCCGTAAAAGTAAAATTCAATGGTAAATTGATAACAATGCAACCACAACTCAGCATAAATTCTAAGTAAACTTACATTCTTCTGGGTCTAGAATCACCATGACATCACTCCAAGCCATGGACGACATGGACGACTGGCATTTTGGATAACGGGGTGATAAGATGAACATAATGATGGGTCAAATAACAGAAGATGAGGAAGCTGTGGCGTCATCACCTCTTCTCGCTGGGGAACATGTTCTTCAAGGCGTCCTTGACCTCCCTGAAAGGACCCAGCCGCCGCGCCCCTTGGGCACGTTGATATCGTACTTCCCATCATCAATTTGCGTTCCTGCAGACCCACTTAATAATCCACAAACCCTAATCCATCAGCCCCAGCCTCCAAACAGCACCAATCAATCCTGCACAATATGAGAAATGGGAAGGTAAAGTGTGGGATATGGAAGCGCTGGCACCTGGTACTCGTGGATGTTGAGGCGGCGGAGCTGCTGGTGCCATCTCCCGGCGACGGAGAGGCGCGACGCAAGTTTGCCGAGCGATCCGCGAACCATGGCTGTGGCGACTCTAGGCGGGGATGCTCCTCCGATCCGGAACCCTACAAGCGTGGAAGACGCCTCTTTCGATATGGTTTTCCCCTTCCTTTTTCACTCGATTTTCTCTCGTGCCTTTCTTGCGCAAGGGACGAAGGGGCTGCGGCGGGGGGCTGCAGGCTGCTGGGCTGCAGGCCGGGGCCGGTGTGTAGACTATACACGTGGAAGGAGAAGGAGAATGGTTCTCATTGGCTGATATGTGGGTTCGGTCTACGTGGTGCACGTGTCAGTGTCGTTGGTTAAGACAGGAGGGTTAAAAGTGAGAACGAGCTGTTCAGGTTGGACTGACTAGAGTATACAAAATTCTTCCAAAACCTTTCAGTTTTCAAGTCATAAAAAAATTTGGAAGCACCAAACAAGTGTTTCTCCCATAGTTTCCAGAAAACAATCTATATCTATCTACTACTCTCTGTCCATATAGTGTATTCTAGCATTTAAATTTTGTCCTCAACATATAAGACATTCTAGAAGATGAAAAACCTATTTTTGTATTAAATACTTTTATTTATCAACCAATCACCACTAATCACGTGACGATAATGAAGGCCTGATTAGAAAAAATAAAATGAGGATACATGCTAATTTTTTATATTCTCTATTAATTTATCTTAAATTTTAGGATGCATAATATTACACGCAAAGAGGGAATATCTACATATGTAATACCTAATACTAAAGAGATTTCTAGACAACTTTATTTTTCATCCAACCTATCCAAAAGTGTCTCACGTCTTGGCCGCGTGGAACCTTCTGTTTTTTTTTCTGGAATACCTTCCGTCCGAGTTTCTGATTTCCTCCGTCAGATGGAAACCAATGTTCCGTTGTGTAAGTGATTTTTTCTCCATTCTTTCTAAACAAAAATAATGAATAACAAATTCGATATTGTGGATCTTTCAATATTTATTCTTCTATAATAAATATCTGTGATTGAAATGTTAAATAATTTATCATCCAATCTAATCTACTTTTCTCTATATAGTAAAGATTTCCACACCACCAAGATGTTGATGCAATTTTGATTAAGAACACAACTTATCATATTATTAAAATCTGGTTCAATAATTGTTCAATTAATCTATCCAATCTAAACTAATGTGTCTCGTGATTGTACACATGCACCACCTGGAACTCCCTGAGGAGTGCCAATGTATAAAATAGAGATGTCTCTTGTCATAACTATTATTGGACAAACCAATACTACATATCGCAATCATAATTCTCATCGATTTGAATAAAATGTTAGAATTACATATTATTTGTGGGTCCTCATCAAAGGAAGCGATAATCGATATTATTAAATAATACATAGCATCGTAGAGGAAAACTAAAGCAAGGATATATCTACGAGTAAATATTTTTGTAGTTTGCACAGAGGAAAAAATCTTTCAAATTGTATTTTTTACAAAGTCGTGCTTAATTTGATTACTCTTTTTCTCACGCTGCAACGACCGCAGGATATTTGCTAATCTCTAAAAAATCAAAAGAAACGATCGACGAAGTTCAGCAGCATCGATTCGAAGTCCAAGGCTTATCTATCTTCTCAGCTCTTGGTTCACCGTTGCGCAAATTGGAGCAAGATGGAAGTGTTAGCCATGGCTGTGCAGATGCTTCTGCTGCTGGTGCGCAACGTGCAGTCTGGACGCTCGGAATTACTGGACGGTAACGTGTTTGATTTGATTCATAGTCATTGTTCCGGTGCGATTCTTTTTGGTGAAGTTTCTTGCCGCGATCTCTGATTGCTTTTCTGCCATGTGCTGGTGGATGGAATCCAGGTCTACTCCCGAACGGCAATCCCCGAAGGAAGCTCTCTACATGCCCAGCGGCGTGGGGATACGGGTGTTGGGCGCGTTTCTGGCGAACCTGTCTTGGTAGACGTGGGGTTTGTGGAGTACGGGCGCATTTAACCCTGCCTGGAGCCGTTGCCGCTGCCGCGAGTGCGGGCGACAAAATGGCTGCCATGAGCTGGGTCGTGCGTTTTGAACTTCAGGCTGTGGCGCGCGCCCAACCTGTAGCGAAGCGCGGCGTCAGCATTATTAAACTGATGTTAAAAACTATTAGTACAACATTCATTCAAACTCAAATTATTGTGGCATTATTTTTTTTTGATGCCAAAAAGAAAAGGCATGATTCTAGTATATGTAGAGATATTATTTTTTCAAGGAGGCCACTACCTGCTCTTTTTTAAAAGTAGCGCGACCAGCGTCGTAAGTCCCTCGGTTTCCCGCAACTTTGCGCACGCACCTCGCCATTCCGCCATCCCCAAAGCAATCAATGCTCCATCCGCTCATCAGCTGGACCGAATGCGGCCACGAGACGAGCAGCCCCGTTCGCTCACCTCGAGCCAAACCCTAACGCGCCCTCCAGCAACGCCAGA